>WAAF01009756.1:628234-821771 GCA_013400475.1 Tricholaema leucomelas | reverse complement strand
ATATATTTCACTATAATTTTTAATTCTATTAAAAATACAGTCATTCCATTGAATTGTTTATTCAAAGTGACCAGAACTGTCTACAATCCTTATGGCGATTTACCAGATTGCTGATTTGGAGTGTAGTGCTAAAATACTCTCCTACATTTTTGAGATTATCATGTCCTACCACTCACCTAGAGCTTGCAATCCCATGTCTCCTGTATACCGCTAAACCATGTCCCTACTTCAGTACAGCATAAAATGTTCATCATCTAAGTGAAAGAGACATTTTTTAATTTGCTAAGAACTAAAAATACAATAGTTCTATTAAAATATTTTAATATATTTTAATATATTNTTTAAAAAATTAAATTTTTAGGTTAGTTTTTGCTTTCTATTTTACTAGAAAATTTAACATATTCCAAAATAAGTGCCAGAACTTTTCAGCTGATTTCTGAAATTTATTACAAATTTGTGGGATATTAATTAAACCTCACTCAGAGCTAATACATGACCAGTTTAGCAGGCCTTTAGAAGTTTACATTTCAGTTGCACATTTGCTTTCTGCTAGCATAGGACTCTGGCCAGCAGAGGTCATACTGAATCAGTGTGATGGTCTTTTCAGACAAAGCTTCCAATAAAAACCAAAATAATAATTCCAACAAAAATATTCTATGGCTGCCTTAATATTTCTTAGCATGCACTGACCAATTTCTTCCCTAGTCTTTAGGTTGCCAGTCATTAGTTTGCACCCTGACAAGTGTCTTAAAGTTGTTGCAAAGTCCATTTGTTAAGCTTGTGTTTAATACCTTATTAATATCAAGCTCTTCTCTGTAACTGCCCACCCGCACGGCACTAATTACCTCACTGGTAGGTGTTAGTTTTACAGGTTGTAGAACAGTTGACCATGGCAATGATGATTTTCTCTGAGCCGCACTACAAGCAAGAGACACAACTAGAACTAGAACTTTGCCTACTAAGTTGTAACTGAACATGTAAATCACCATCCCATATCACTTTCCACTAGACTGCACAGCCTGGCTAGCAGCACTCAGGAGTCAAGAGCAAGGCAAAGGTACCAAGTATAAAATTGGCTCCAGGAGGCAGCTAGCAGGAGGTCTGTGAGAAACTAGAAGAATGTGCCTAGCGTGTTGAGCGAGGTTCTTCCCCTCTACTCTGCCCTGGTGAGGCTATACCTGGAGTATGGTGTCCAGTTCTGGGCTCCTCTGTCCAAGAGAGTCAGAGAATAACTGGAGAGGTCAGAGAACAACTGAAGATGATTAGGGAACTGAAACATCTCTGTTATGAGGAAAGGCTGAGAGATCTGGGGCTATTTAGCCTGGAATAAAGCAGACAGAGAGAGGATCTTATCAATGCTTATAACTATCTAGGTGGTGAGTGTCAAGAGGATGACTCTGAGCTCTTTAGTGTTGGCCTGTGATAGGACACGGAGGAGTGAGTACAAACTAGAACACAGGAGGTTTCTCTTTAAGGAAAAACATCTTCACTTTGAGGGTGATAGTGCACTGGACCGGGCTGCCCAGAGAGGTTGTGGAGTCCTCCTCTTGTTAAGACTATTAAAACCTGCCTGGGCACGTTCCAGTGCAATCTGCTTCTACACATACTTGTGTTAGTCGTAGGAGTTGGACTAGATGATCTCCAGAGGTCCCTCCCAGTCTCTACCATTCAGTGATTCTGTGAAGAGAAAAATTAACTGATGCAGGTTAATGAAAAAGAGTTATCTGTGAGCAGTCCTGACTGGTGAACAGGAGCGAATCACTCAGGGTTTTGCTTGGACAGTAACAGTAAGAACCAAATAAAAGCTGGAGTGTAGGGGCAGAAATGCCTATTTGTTTTTAAGATTGAGTTTATAGACACCATACCTCTTTGTTCAGTCACATCTAAATCTCACTGCTGATACTATGCACTCTCTAAAAACTGATGTGCCGTCTGAAGACTCTGAAGGCTGCCCAGAGAGGTTGTGGAATCCCCTTCTCTGGAGACTTTCAAAACCCACCTGGATACGTTCCTGTGCAAACTACCCTAGGTGATCCTGCCTTGGCAGGGGAGTCAGACTCGATGATCTCTAGAGGTCCCTTCCATCCCCTAAGGTTGTGCGAGTCTGTGATTCTTTGATAATGTCATTTTGAACATATGCAAGAGTAATCTTTATTGTGATTAACTTAGTCAGGCTGCTCTGTGATTGCAGGATGCTTTTAGTATGTCTTCAATCTGAGAGAATTTGTTTGCCAGCAGAATTGCCTTGTCATTCAGCAATACACTAGGTAGGGTGAAGGTATTTTGGATAATTATGTTTCATGTTCTGTTTTCTGTTGTATTCGGGAAAGGAGGAAAAGTACTTTTCTTGTCCAGTTCTTGATTTAATTTATTTTTTTTTAAGTGTAGATACACCGCTTTGGTTTCATGCCTTCTTAGTTGGCTAGTAATAACATAGAGAGATCAGAAAGTGTTAATTATGGCTGAGACCTATTCTGGCATTAACAGGTTGGAGCCCATGCCAATATTAAGCAATGCTCCTGGTCATGAAATACCCATTTTCTTTCATATGTTGACCCTAGATATACTTAATCACTTGTCATGCTTTGTTTACCTAAGACCTTGAGTGAAGTTTATTTGAGTAGGCTTCTTCTAGGAAATATTCTCTTCAATAGGTCCGGATCAACCTATGTAACATATACACACACAATATTCTAAATACTGTGTACTGTAAGCTATCCAGTATAGTCTATATACTATATATAGTTATGCAATTTATAATTCATTTTAGAGGAACTACCAATTATTTATGTAATACATCAATGAAACAATTTATTATGTATAGTATATCTGTATGCCATGTCTATATATTATATAAATGCATGTCAACCATCATAGAATCATAGAATCGACCAGGTTGGAAGAGACCTCCAAGATCATCCAGTCCAACTCATCACCCAGCCCTGCCCTATCCAGTCATCTAGACCATGGCACTAAATGCCTCATCCAGTCTTTTCTTGAACGCTTCCAGGGACAGTGACTCCACCACGTCCCTGGGCAGCCCATTCCAATGGTAAATCACCCTCTCTGTGAAGAGCTGCCTCCTAACATCCAGCCTATACTTCCCAACAGCCTATTTCCCAACAGTTACCATATTGTGGGATTTAAGATAATGCCTCTTACCCTTTTATTATTTCAATTACCACTGTGTACTGTGCTCTTGAATACAAAATGCTTACATGGAGTGCTGTGGTTGACAGTGTCTAGCTTTACAGAGTTAGGCTTCTATAGAAAAGAAATCTTTTCCTACTATTTGTGAAAGAAACAAAAATTTTGAACATTACATAATACCAAGTCATGGTTTCTCATAGTCTAGTACTTTTATACCATATGACATATCAGTTTATTACATGGAAAAAAAAATGCAAATTTACATTTAAAGAAAATAAATCTGTAGCTGGATAACACAATTAATTCAACAAATAATAGTCTGCTACAAATTGCTTCATGTTTGTTTTACTGCCAAAATATGCTGATGTACATTATTTTTGGCAAAGATTGAATTCAACTTGGAGCACGCCACTGGTTAATTAGTTTTCTGTTACCATAGCTCAGCATAACTACTGCGTGTACTGAATATAACAGATAGCATAATGAATTGCAAACTGTATTGCTTGCACTCCTGCTAGAGAAGAAAAAGCATCTGAGAGAACTTGGAATGTGTGGGGTTGTTAGTTATTTTTGTGCAGTGCTGGTCTTTGTGGTATTCGGGGATATTTTAGGATTCAGTTAGTAGGAGCCTGCTTGTTTTCCATTTTTCTTTGTATAAGGTCAAATCATAATGCTACCTAAATAAATCTTTATACTTTGTTAGAAGAATAACCCCTTTCATACTAAAATGATAGGAACATGAGAGATGAGAAAACAAAAAGAAAAGGTACTGAACATTAAGAACTTCAGGAAACCCACATGTATAATATGGAAGTATTTTAGCTTATGTTATGTATATTAGGTCAATATCAAACTGTGTATTCTTTAACTCAGTTTAATTATGGAAATACACTTTATTTTTATGGATTGCATGGTACACCATGGTACATTGGAGTACTGTTCAGACTGGAACTGGAAAATAATTGTGAAATTAAGAGTTTGTTTGTTCGCTTGTTTTCTGGGGGGTATATTCTAACTACGTAGAAAATGCTTCTCCTTAAGGAGCCTTTAGTACTTCATCCTTGAAGAATAGACATGTATTTGTAGTGTGAAATAGCATTTGACTAGCAAATGCTTGGGTGGATTTCTTAATTCTGCTAAACATACCAGTTGTGTTTCATTTCTTTTGAGATTCAATGTGGCCTTTACTAGAAGAAATCATGAGGGATTGGAGGGCAATTTGTAAACTGGTTTTAAAGAGATACGAGGATATCCTTATATCAGCTTGATCTACCACAGATTTTAGCATCATTAGTCAGTAATAATTCTAAAGGAATCGGGTATAAATAAGAGGGCAAAAGGACAAGCTTCTCTGGCACTTTTGTTAGATTATGTAGCTGTAAAGACATTCCGTTAAAGACCACTGATAGTATGTAAGAGACACATAAAAATTCCTGCTGTGGTTAGCAATAGAATTAGAGATGTTTGCTTACAGACAAACCAAATTAACTCAGAATGTATTTTCAGTATGGACTAAACACAGCTATTGTGCTAAAAGTATCTAGTGGTCAACTGTCTTTACTTAAGAAGACAGCCCATTTCCCAACAGTTACCACATTGTGTGGATTTAAGATAATGCCTCTCACCCTTTTATTATTTCAGATACCACTGTGTACTGACTTGGTAAATGCAGACTTTTAGTGTTCAACTGAGCTGTCCAAATATTTAAGTGATCAAAAATTCAGCTCTGTTTTCCTATTTTAATTGGGACTTTTAGTGATATTTATGTGGTACTAATAGAAGAGCACCTAAGAACACTCTCTTAAGAGATTTGTATTTGGAAAACCTTTAAAGTGAGAAAAAAACTAAAAAGCACAGAGCATAGTTATCAGCATCAGTAAATGACCAACAAAGCAGATATTAATGCCAGGTCTCTGATAACTCATTGTGAGATGCAGCTTTTATAAGTCATTTAATCTCACCAAAATGTAGGCATGCTGAAAGCATCCAACGGCTATTTTATAAAGATTTGAAAATATTCTTCTAGTGAAAAGCTTTATGTAATATTGCTATTACTTCTGAAATGCCATAATAATTAATTTCAAATATTAACAGAAGAAGCATGAGAAATGCCTTTGTTTATTTCTAGATGTACTCTATACAATTTACAAGAAATGTTTTTCTTTGAAACAAAACTTTTCTACCAGTCTTTCTGAAACAAACAAGATAAGGGGGGGGAAATCATAAAACAAATCAAAGTGTTACTTAAATGTACAAATTGAGATAAGTATAATCTGAGAATTGTTAAATTAGGAGGTAAAATGTTACTTTGAAGAACCCCAACCACAGTGACTCGTATCTGCTGTAGCTCATCAAAGAACACTGGCCATGTGGTTACAACAGGGCACTGTGACATGGCAGATACATGTTGCTTCTCTGGTTCTACTAGTTTTCCTGTGTAACATTGGATCTTAAGGTTACTTTAAACCAGCAGACAAACAAACAAACAAACAACGGCGGAACAGTACTGAGCAGCTCTTTTCCTAACTCAATTGCTCCCCCAATTCCTATAAAATGCATAGGAAATGATCAACAGCACATGTAGCAGAGAGCCACTTCCTGCTGGCCCAACATAATCCTGAAAACAGGAATGTGGTTTAATTCAAGTCTTTATCTTATATGTAAGTGCTTTTCTCAGTGTTGCAGAGAGGTGCCTTTTCTTATTCAAGCTCAAATCCAACTCTTCAGAGAGCTGCTTGTATCCTTTCTTTTAAAACCTGTCTAGCAGAAGTGATAGTGATGCCCTCTCACTTTTGCTTTTTATACAGTACCTTACTGCTAAAGCACTCTCTTAAGATAAGACCCAGATTCAATACACTATTTTGACTGAGAAAACTGAAACCAGGTTTTTTTCAGCCTTTTAATCTCTGTTCTAATGACCAACGTATAGGTCATTAAAAGATAAGTAAGTCGTTTCCTCCTCACTTATTTAAACTATTCTGTTGTGAAAAAAACAAACACATTAGCTAGGGCAGAGACAATGTCACAAAAGCAAGTAGGCCTCCTAGCCTAGTGGTAAAAGCCTTAAGCTAAATGCAGCAAGATAAAAAACATTCTTCTAAAACTGTTCCTGTTTCTGTTGTCTGTAGAAAAGTTTTCTTTCCCCACTTCCATTAAACAGACCATTTTTTACAAGAAATTCTACTACGAATAATGAAACTAGAGAGGCTAGAGCACTAAGGTACAAAATAACACTAGTTAACACAGATTTAAGTTTTGCAGTCACATGTACTTGAATGTGACTACAGATAGAATTAGGATTTATATTGCATCTTGAAGACAAGTGAGTATTCATGATTCTTGCTTCATCAAAACTCTTTAGTTTCAAGTGGCAATGCATTATCAATTCTTATGGGTCTCCTAAGCCAATTCTACAAAATATATGGTGTGTTCTTCAATGAGAGAAAAAAGGAGTTGTCCAGACAGCAGTCTTAAAAGGATAAAGAACTTCAGCAGTTGTTGACTCTTAAAATCTTTGCAACTTGAAAACATTTGATGTTTTTCATTATGTATTTCGCAAAAGCTTGCAAAATGTTTTTTTTTAATGAAGTATTTTGGTTCATGCTGTCTTTAGCATGACACTGCTGTGGTTTACCTCTCCTTTCAATACTGATATTATTCAGCAAATGCTTACTTACCTTGTGCTGATAACTAATAACCTCCAATAGAGCATAGCTCTGCTGTTGGCAACAGTGGTCTAATCTAACAGGTAAATAGTACAATCAGTTTCATTATCTGTATGGGAGCAGTCTTAAAGGTATGTACCAAAAAAAAATGGCAACTGTTTAATGAATCTGAATTCCTTTATCAGAAATCTGATTTTAAAAAAACAGCTTTGAGTAATGAAGGACACTCCGTAGGACTGGGCAATACATCTGATTCATAAAATCAAAGGATTATATTACTATATTAATTGATACATCTGAATATTTTTTTTCCTCCTGAGGACCATTTTTTTGGTATCCTGCACTAAGCTGCCTGCCACACTTCTGTAATTTAGGTCTGTCGCATAATTGAATGTCCTTAGATACCACAGGAGTCAACAAAATGAAGATTGTGTTCTTTGCACTTCACAGAAAGAGTCATCTACTCATTTTAAAACTGAGCTTGTTGTTTCCACTATTTATTACATCCAACTTAAGGGCAAATTGTAATGCAATAAAGAATGTATATAAAGACCTAATTTATTTTAAAACTTTCATATATTCATTTTGTTTTGGATAGGAGTGGCTGCAACATTGAATATAGTGAAGCTCACCTTTTTACTTCAGTGTACTTTTTCATAGAATAACATCATATATGAACTCCAGCTTTAAGAAATTTACCTTTGCTTATGGTTATACACTTCCATTTATGGTTTAAGATGAGTTAATTTTGAAATTTCTATCTCTACTTAGCATTAGCTTACACATGTATCTTAAAAAATATGACAAAACCAAACAACACACCAAAACCAACAACCACTTTTGTCATGAAGGCTGTGCTATATGTGACAATGATAAGCATCTCATGTGATGTGGTTGTTGTTTAAAACACGATCTCTTAATGAGGATATGCAGAGCTATCATGGCAGATACAAAGGATCTGCAACTTTAAACTATTGAAGGAAAGCAAAATAATCTTATCTAGTACTGTGAAGCAGTTACCACACTGCAAATTTCCTTGCCACCCAGATAATTCAGGATGTTCCTGTCATGTTCAGAATGTTTCAGGCACAGAGTTTGTCTGAAGGGAGAAAAGTCCTTCTGTCTGGCTATCAGTGTAAGAATGCCACAAAGACAGAGATGTGTTTTCTACTACTACAAGCAAACACTGCAGGGTTTAGAGGTTTAAGAGAGATTTCTCTTGTCCAACTGAATGTTGCTCCTGTCTAGTTAGGTTTTATAGAGTAAGCCACAAGAACATATTTCTCCTTAAAGAGAAATACATACTTAAAAACATGTATATTAACATTGAAATTATTATGAAAAGGAACCTTCCAGTGCTGCTCTCGTTTGACATTGAGTTGTTTCAGAATGAAACCAGAGTCAAGTTTCCTGTTCTGCCAAGTACTTCAACTCATGAGTGAGCAGAAAGCAACAGCTAAACATAGTGGAGTTCAACCTGAGTAAAGAGACTGAGGGAGCACCTGTGGATGATACTAAAATGACCATGAATAGAGTAGCCTATTCCTAGCAAACCGGGGGGCCACCAGGCCCCCCGGCCTTTTGATCCACTCCCAGTCACCCAGTGCACACCACAGGGACTCACCAGTGATGACAAGAGGAGGATCCCTCTGCCCAGATGGGCAAACTTGAGGCTTCTGCCTTTCTTGGGGCCCATTAAATAGGGGAGTGGGCAGGAAGGGCAAAGTGGTCACACCTGGGGTGGGAGGAGACTCCAACAGGACTCAGGTGCTCTGGTTTGAGGGATAAAAGGGGGAAATGCAGCAGGAGGTGGTGCTGAGAGGAGGAAGATGGAGAGGAAGAGGCTGGTGCATGGGCTCTACGAGGAGGAGCTGAGGTTGTTTAGCCTGGAGAAGAGGAGGCTCAGAGCAGACCTCATTGCTGTCTACAACTACCTAAAGGAAGGTTGTGGCCAGGTAAGGGGATGGTATTTTCTCTTGGGATAGGATGAGAAGGCACAGCCTCAACCTGTGCCAGGGCAGGTTTAGGCTGGGTGTTAGGAAGAAGCTCTTCACAGCAAGAATGATTGGCATTGGAATGGGCTGCTTGGGGAGGTGGTGGAATCACTGTCCCTGGAGGTGTTTAAAAGGAGACTGAAAGAGGCACTTACTGTTGTGGGTTAGATAATTACAAGGGTTAGGTGATAGGTTGGACTTGATGATCTTGAAGGTCTTTTCCAACCTGGTGAATTCTGTGATAGAGATGAAAAGAGGAAGATGGAGGAAAAGGAAGGAAATAGAGAGGAAAGGAAGAAGATAGAGGAAAGAGGGATAAAAAGAAATAATAAAAATGAAAGCTGGACTGTAGAAGCCAAACAGGTGATCCTGCCCTGGCAGTAGGGTTGGACTAGATGATCTAGAAGAGGAGGCTCAGGGCAGACCACATTGCTGTCTACAACTACCTGAAGGGAGGTTGTAGTCAGATGGGGGTTGGTCTCTACTCCCAGGTAACCAGCAACAGGACAAGGGGACACAGTCTCAAGTTGTGCTGGGGAAGTATAGGCTGGATGTTAGGAGGAAGTTCTTCACAGAGAGAGTGATTTGCCATTGGAATGAGCTGCCCAGGGAGGTGGTGGAGTCACCGTCCCTGGGGGTGTTCAGGAAAAACCTGGATGAGGCACTTAGTGCCATGGTCTAGTTGATTGGGTAGGGCTGGGTGATAGGTTGGACTGGATGATCTTGGAGGTCTCTTCAGCCTGGTTGATTCTATTCTATTCTATCTCCCTAGGGCCCTTCCAGCCCTAACATTCTGTGATGATGATCCTAGTATGATATAAAACAAATGTTTGGTCTGAAGTCCTTCACATCTACTATTATGTACTTTGACTTTTTAGGGTGTTTATCATCTTCACATGCATTTGCTGTGTATTGCATTTGAAAACTGAACACCAAAACTCTCTTGTGAAGCTGGAAGGTTAATGGCATTAGTCTGGCCCTTGACTATAGGAAGCTGTCTATCTAATTTAAACTGACAGATGTGCTTTTACAGCTGGAGCAGTACAGAGATACTTAAGTTTTGGCCTTCTGGGAAAAAATAGTAGGTAAAATAGCAAGAAATGTCACTGAGTAATTTTCTCTAGGAGAGACTGGTCAAAGTTTGGAATGTGTCCTTTCCTGAGAAGCCCCAAGAATTCGCAGGAGTTTCTCTAAACCAACTTTTCTGTTGACTGAAAACTCGATTATATCAAAAGGAATATACTGTTATTTTAGAATTTTATGGTTATTCTAGTATATGACTTCATGCAAGCAGTAGTTATGAGTTTGGCTTTAGTGTATTTGACAAAATAATTGAATAACTTTCTTTTTATACACGTTTTTTTCAATATTAAAAAATACATAATTGTATGGGCACAACTTCCTTTTACATTATTTTAATGTTAATAGAATAACAAATAACATGTAGATTTCAGTGGACAGAATCTGAAATCTCAAAAAACATCAAAGTAGGGATTTTGCTGTAGAATTTCGTTTCCATCAAATAAAAAAAGGTAGTGATTTCTGCAAGGCTTTCTAATTTGAATTTCATATAAGAATATTGAGGTAAATTCTGTCTGATAAGGGATTATATGAAGTAAGAAAGAGACTCTTAAAACTACTTGTAAAAAGGAATTTCTTACATTAAAAAATAGATTTAAAAAATTATGCATGTTCTGTGTTACAACAGAAATGTTCTTGGTCCTGTATTATCCTATATATACACAAAAACTGCTCTGCCTTCATAATTAGTCACATCAGAAGGACTGAACTACTGCAAGTGCTACTTTGTCCAAAAAACAGTTCTAATACATTTTTTTATGTGTAACTAGAGGTATTCAAAGAGAATTGATGATTACAACATACTTGAAACTTAATGGATTCAAGAGCTATTTCCTCATTCTTTGTAGAAAGTGAAGAAAGTGGTATAAAAAGTGCTACTGTTGATCTCTAAGGGCTAGCACTGAATTCCCTTGAGATAATTCACAGATAGCATCTAAAAGTTTGTTTGGAGTAGGACTGCACTGAGGTCACTGTTCAAGACAACAAACTGTCTGCTGCGTTCTCTGACCCTGAAAGGTTAGAGTTTAGGAATTTCCTGGAGAGATTCTGTTTGGTCTAACATTTTTATGAAAGTATCAAGGGGATAGTTAAGAGCAATAGTAAGGTTATTTTCCCCTGAGCTGTAAAAGTCTTTTATCTAGCCAGAAATACTTTCAGGGAGATGCCTGTTAAATCTGTGTGAATACAGAGGAGAAATCAGGAAAGAAAAAACCTTGGGGGTTTTGCAGTATTCTAAGAACACACCAAATGTTGTTTTTAATTTTCTAATATTTATACATGATTTTTAAAGTACACAACACTTTTTTACATCTACATTTGTACCAGGAAAAAAATTATTTCACCATACTCATTTTTAACCTACTGTTGTGTACAAAACTCTTTAAAATAATGAAATAAAACAGATACATTTTTTTGTTGATGTAATGAGTTTGCTAATGATATGTCCTGACAAAACAGCTGGGCACAGCTGACTGGACTTTTAAAGATACAACTGTATTCATTATAACCAAGACAAAGTCAGAGGGAAATTGGCTTTATCGTAGTGGCATTTGTTCAGCTTTCTTCCACTTGATTTATGGAATCTTTAGATTCTAAACATGTACAGCACATCATGCCATTATGATATTGATATAACATTTTAATGAATAAAGGAAATGAGTGCAACTTCATAGTGTAGTCCATAAGACTAGTAGTTTTCTCCACAAAAAAAAAATTGTTGTCTTTCAAGAGCAACAAAAAAGATAAACTTCAGCCAAATTCAGCATGTGTTTTTCATCAGTGTCTAATTTAGGGTGTTAGTAATAGCTCATTAGTATGTCTGTAGTCAGTGTCAGTGGAACTACCAACCAGCTAAGGCAGCCAAATCTTCTGAAGCAGGACAGTGCTGGAGTCAAATATCAACATGGTGGATAAAAAGCAGTAGTGTGACCACTAGTAACACTGTATAGTCAACACTCTTGAGGTCAGCATAGCCAGAGTTTCATACAGGTACACTGGAGGTGATCTGGTAGGACAGGTGAGCAGCATGGACTTTCAAAGAAGGAATTAGCTGTAGGTCCTCCAGCTGTCAGGAATATATTGAAATGGTAATGTAGGAATACAAGTTAAAAACCTGTTGTATATTATGTATTTGTTGACTGTGATTATTAGTCACTCAGGCTATCCCATTTCTAGCTTCTTGATCTCTAGTTCATTGAGGAAGAAACAGCTTGAATTAATATCCACATTTAGCACTCACATCTTGATCAACTTTCAGCATTCATTTTCTTCCTTGAGCACTTAGCCCTTATCTTTAAGGGTCTGTTCAAGTTTCAATGATATGGAATTCCATTCTGATTCACAACAGTGAATAAGTACTGAAAACAGTACTTTGTTGTTATCCTTATTCCATTAACTGATTTTCCTTTTCCAGGCCTTTTTCACATAGTCCACTTCTTGCTTAGGACTCTATCGATGCTGTCTCTATATTTGAAGTGGCCACCTCATCAATAACAGTTTCATATGCATTTGTAAATTTTTCTCCTCTGGGTCATAGAAATACAAACATTAACAGAGTTCTAATCCATATTGGTTTAATTCTTAGTATTAATAAGATTACCCTTTATATATTGTTTTTTATTTTATTGATATGGACTGGGGGTTATGTGGGTGGTCACTTTCAGTAAAATATTTCTTCAGTAAAGGAGACTTGCTTTATTGTTCTCTATTTCTGAGCAATCTATAACAAGATCTTCAAAGCAGACACTATGTCTGCTTTTTGTGTTGTCAAGCAAATCTTTGTAACTTCCATCTCACAGCCATGTAAATGACAGGCCAGATTTCAGGCAAAATGTCAGAAAGAACATTCTGCCAGTTGGATCCAATTTTGGTTATCAGAACTAAACCTGAAACAAACAGTCCCTGTCCATCATGATTCCTCTCATTCCCTAACACTGAAGGATGATTAGATTAAAGACATCTCACAAAGGAGACAGTTCAGTTTCAATCAATACTGAGGGTCTAAGTGATATGTTACACTGAGCTTAAGCACTGAGTTTATGTGTCTATCTATACCTAATAATACACATATCTTATTATACAACATAACACATTTTATTACCATTTCTAGAGCTTTTTTTAAAATTATGTTAGCAATATAATACAATTTTTAACCAATCATGTAGCTGCTAATAATGTGCCCTTCAGGTCTTGGTATATAGTAACTCAGAGTTTGGCTGTGTTGAATTCTGTCCCTTCACTCAATTGATAAATTACATCATTTTATAAACCTTTCCACGGTATAAAAGTACTTATTCTGGCAAATACTTCAACTAATTAAGAAAGGAATCAAGAATATATAAATGTAAGATCTGACTACAGATTTCAGAAGTCAAAGAATACTAAGTTTATTCAGAGTGGTGTTACAGAAACTAACGAGATCTACATAAATGTATTAGGATTTTAGGAATAATTCTCTAGAATGGTTTTTTTTCTTTCACCATTTTTGTGTCTACTAGCAAGGAGAATGTTTATGTCACCCACTTGCATTGCTTCTTTTTAGAGAAGTGTTGGGTGGAGACTTTTGTCTACTTTGCAGAGAGGAAAAAATACAATAGCTCACACATAAGGTTTAAGAAGAAGAAGATGGTTACTAAGAAGAAAAGAGTATCCCTTAGACTAGTAACTGAGTGAGGATTAGGACAGCTTGATAATTAGTGAAAATTCATTAATATTTTTCTTCCAATCTCAGTTTCTTTTGGGATCTAAGTGAGGTGTTCCCATCTGCTAGCAACTGGTCAATTAAATCAGACATTTTCTGCTCAGAATTAAGAACAGCGATAATTGTCACTTGCATGGGAAAATAGATCTGGTAAGAATCACAGAATCAGTCAAGGTTGGAAGGAACCACAAGGATCACCCAGCTCTGACCTCCCTGCCGTGGGCAGGGACACCCTACCCTAGGTCAGGCTGGCCAGAGCCTCATCCAGCCTGGCCTTAAACACCTCCAGGGATGGGGCCTCAACCACCTCCCAGGGCAACCCATTCCAGCCTCTCACCACTCTCATGCTGAACAACTTCCTCTTCACATCCAGTCTGAATCTCCCCACCTCCAGCTTTGCTCCATTCCCCCCAGTCCTGTCACTACCTGACAGCCTAAAAAGTCCCTCCCCAGCTTTTTTGTAGGCCCCCTTCAGCCACAATAAGGTCACCTCGGTGCCTAAGAAGGCAATCACAACTTCTTACAGAGCTCATGGGTGAATTTACAAACCTGTAATTTATGAATGTAATTTATTTTTTTTATTCCATGTTCCTTCTACTGTTACATTGCTTTTAATTCTGGAATTGAGATTCCATTGTATCATTAGTAGCACTATAGCCAACTTTTGTTTTGGGCTGCTGTAAAATAAGATGTAATGGTTCTGAAAACAGATTTTTGAAGATATCTTTCCTGATAGGAGGCATAACATCTAACTTGGTAATTCCAGGTTTTCATGATGACCTTGGACTTGAAGAGCTACTTTTATCCCTAGAGGACCCCAGTGGCCTCTTAACAGCAGCAAAGTGGTTTAAAAAAAAGGATGTAAAGAATCCTTCACCGGTTGATACAGTGCAGTAGAAAGAGCAGATAAGTGGTATTATTTCATAACAACACAGTTGCAGCAGTTTGGGGAGGCATTCTGTAGGCAGTATATGCAACAGAGAAGGATTTTTTTTCTTAAAATATGCCTGTAGAATTCTGAATTGTAGTCATATTTGTCAATGTATGCTTTGTTACTGAGGCTTTGCCAGTGGTCCTTGCTTACGCCACTTTTTGTTCTAAACAAAATAAAAGTAACCAATGAAATTCAAAATTATCAGCCTCAAAGGCATAAATAAAAAATCAATAATTTTGCCTTGCAAAAAAAGGTACTGTTTAACAGCCATTTAATGAGCAATAAAGCTGGTCCCTAAGTGCACTATCATCTGTAGCTTGTCCTTGAACTTCAATGCATTGGCCTCCAGCTGTTGGCAGGGCACCACGCTAATATTAGTAAGAGGTATCATTAGTGCTACTAAATGTGAAGAGTATTTAAGTTACTGTGATCTGGAACATAAATAAACAGTGTTACTTCATTTCCTCTGTTCAGCACTCACTGTCTTACTCTCTGTGTCAGAATTTACATCTCCCTGCTGGGACATATTATGGCATACACTGCAGTCCAAATTAGATATATGTTCAGGGAGTGTCATGGTTCTCATCCAAATCACAAACCTGTGAAGGAGAGAAAACAGGTCATGAGAGGAAAAAAAAAGGAAAGAAAGAGTTCAATCTTCCTGGCTGCAATAATTCAAAGGCATCCCAGTTCCTTTTTTGTTCTTTTTTCTTTTTTTTTTTTTTACTTGGGTATTTTTAAAGCTGGCAGTTTGACAGCATGTCTATGTAAAGGTTTATTGCAAAAAAAATAAACCTCATTAGAATAATTTTCTTTGTACCAAAATAAAATGTAGCTGTTTAGCCAGTCTAAAGTAACTATTGTTTTTGTTCTATACATTCTGCTGATAATTATTCTACTCATTACCTCATACTTTTTTTTCTTCATTTTTGCAATATGACCTTAATGTAGGAAGAGGAGAGAGAGATTTTATTTTCTAATACACCCTGGCTTCTCCTTTGAGCTGTGGTTGTTAAGTGAAAGTTATGGTATGCTGCCTGATTTTCACCGTTCCCACCAATATGGCATGACTCTGAAAACTTCAGAATGAAAGAAGACATGAATAAAAAATCTTGCATTCCAGAGCAGGGGGTATACTCAAAAAGGGGAGGGAGCAGCGGGGAGAGGAAAACTAAGGCTTTGTCTTCCAAAGCATACCAGCATGTTTATAATAGAGGAAACACATACCCTTTTAAAACTGACTTGATTGGAAGAAAATTACTTTTAGCCAGCTACCGAAATCCCTAAGCACATGCTGGTTTGTTTAATGGAAAGCGATTCTGAAAGCATTTATGGAATGTATAGTGAGATCCTGTCTGAAAACGTATACAAGGAAGGCATACCAGCTGCAGTTATTCCCTTCATCCTCACTGACATTGGCAATTTAAGATTTAGGCAAGCACAAAACACCCGTGACCTTCTGAGCCATACAGTCCCAAAAGAAATCAGAATTGAGCTCCACAGCTAGTCAAATCATTATGAAGAAACATCACTGTGCTATAGAAGACCTAAAATAAATCTGCAGCAGTATTGAGAACTGTGAAACAAAGTCATAAATCTGTGTTTTCTCTCTTATGTTGCAATACTTGACTCTGAGGCTCTTTGTCCATGTAAAGCTAGCCAGAAAACATGACTGAAGAGGACTGTAACTTCACGTTTGGCTCCTGTTGATTTCTCTGACATCATTTTCTGTAGCTTTATAAGTTGTCCAACAGCTAATGTTGAATCATGCTTCTACCTGATTTCTTTCTTAAAAAAAAAAGACCCATGGTTTACATAGACTTCTATGTACTATATGACTCTCAATTCTTCCTGGTGTAAATAATTAATAGTTCCCTGTCAGAAGCTTGGGGAATTGCTATTCTAACTCTCTTGGCTGCCCTTTAGAAGAAGTATCTGTTCATTGTAAGAAATGTATTTGTCTGCTTAAAGTCTTTTATTCAGCATTGGTGTAGAATTGCTGAAAATATGCATAACAATTTGGGTTGGGTTTTTATTTCTCTGGTTAGTTAATAGTTTTTCATTGATGTTCTCAATCAGAACTTTTGTCAGTGCTGTAGTTCATGGGATGACTTACAGAACAGGTGCATCATCATGACTTGAGGGAAGCAGTGAACATGTCAAGGGAGAGAAAAAGATGCTGGAGGGAAAATGGGTGTGGAGATTTCCTAAGTAAAATCACTACATTACAGTTCTAAAACTTAATCTAAAGACATCAGTGTGAGACATTTCACTACAGCTTTTTAATTTATTGCCTCAGAGTGAAAGAATTTCAGGAAAAGAGATTGAGAAAACCTTCCAAAGCATTTTAGCATTCCTGCAGATCCTTAGCTCACTTACGAATTCTCTTGTCTGTCAGATAGCCCAAGGAATATCAGCTCGTGCCAAAATGTGTTTGAAGCGTTCACCTATTCCAACTATAATTTGGAAACTGGTTTGGGATAAATAAAATTGCATTTCAAGGGCAAATGAATGATTATTTACAAGAGAACAAAGAAAAATATTCACCTAGTCACCTGAATTAAATTTTCTAGGAAAAGACTGAGTCAGTGTAATAAAAAAAGGGTATTCTTTGAAAATACAGACTCATGATTAAACCTGGGGTTATGATACATAAGGCTCTACAGGGCTTCTAGTCACAATAAGAGAAAATTTGCCTCATTCCAAGGAGAAAATAGAAGAAGGAATTATTACTAATGTTGCCAGCATCTTCACAGAATTGTAGAATATATTTAGCCACTGAGTTAATAGTACTAAATAATATCATTGTTAGTGTACTTCATTATTGGTGTATATATTATATACGTTTTTAACATATTATGAAAGTTCACAAAGTGTAAAGTAAGCACAGGGAATTTAGGCATAATTTTCTCTCTTAACAAGAGCAAATACTCTTAACAAAAAGTGATGTTAAAACATAATGAAAAACTTTCTTTCATCAGCATTACCAAACATATTTTTCATTGACCAAAAGCTAGTTAAAGAGAACTATGTTAATTTGATTAAACTCACATCTCTCACACAACTCTTTACATTACCTTTGTATATTTTATTTACCTGCCTTTCTAAGACATAACTGAGAAATAAGGACTTCTACCTTCTTGCTGCTAGCTTGACTATGTAAGTATTTTACAGCCCTATATCATGAGAAAATTGTATTTAAGATCGGGAATGGGAAAAAAAAATCTATCAGTCATGCCTCCTGTCATCTCTCTGGCAGTCATGTTCTGTGTAATTCACAATGTAAAGGTTTTTTCATGTTCCCAGTCATTCTCCTAGGCCATGGCTTACTATGTGCTGCTTGATTTTATTTTTTACATTTGAATGTCAGAGAGTTACTCTAGCTGAACTGAGCGACAAAACAGTCGGATCTTGCTTTGCGCCCTTATTCCACCAAGCAAATAACCCATACTGTGGTGGCACATATTGTGGTGGCATATTGGAACAACACTGATTTTCCCTTGGCAAATCTTTCACTGAATGAAAAGGAATCTTCTTACAGGTATTGCTTCAAAAATGCTTGCAGATGATCCTTCAGATAGGTGGTGTGATGGCTTGGGTGTTACCCACCCCACCCCCTCTTATGAAATCATCCAGACAAGACTCAGCCAGCTGGAAATTAAGAAATGAAGCTTTATATTTACAGCTTAGCGCAATATACAAGCAGATATTTACAGTATATACAGAAATATACAAGTTAAAAGCAATACAGAAACACACCACCCCTCTCAGAAACCTGAGTCCCCAGGAGGGGCTCCCAACCACCCTTCTACCTCCTTTCCACCTTTCTACCTTATCTCAGAGTTTGCCTTACGTGCAAGGTGAGTTTGGGGGATTGGCCAAGGGGGTTAGAAAACAGAAAGATTAGATACACAAGCCTATGAGTGAAGTAGACATCACCATTGTTTCCTTTTCACAGCCTGTAATCTAATTCTTCTCACTAAAATGTTCCAGCTAGTCTCAAACCAGCAGAGGTCAGTCTGAAGTTAGGTTTTTGTCATGTGCAGGCAAACCTCACCTCCAAGGAGGGTCAGCAGAAAGTATGATTATCTATGTCAGAATACACAAAATAATACAGTGCTATGAATATAATATTTTAGTATTTTGGGTTTGCTAGCTGGCATTCACTGAGCAAAAGTATTCACTGAATCTTCCACAATTATCTTTCTGCCCATTTTTCTTTCCTTGAAAGGTTAGGTACTCCAGATCACATATAATGTGAACAATGTATGGGACAGGAGGAAATGAGTCTTAAAGAAAAATCTCTGAATGGAAAAATGAAAGAGTAAAAAAGGGGAAACTTTGACTGAATATGGGGAATATTCAGAAATTGTCTTTATTTTTTGTAGCATCCAGCTAAGCTGAAGAAGGTGTTTATCCAAGTTATTAAAAGCTCTTAGAGGAAGGGAACTAGCGTGGAATAAACAGACTTCAAAAGCTCACCAGGCTCAACTCCAGTCCATCAACAGGGTCAGCTAAACCTACATAATTCCTGACAGGTGCTTCTCTAGCCTTATATATCCCCTCACAGATACATCACATGGCCTGGCTGAACAGGGAGCTTTGCTGGTACTCAGGAGGAAAAATGAGTTTACCATCTTTGGAAGAAGGGCCAGACAACCCAGGAAGAGTATAAGGATATTGTAATATTATGGAGAAAAATAGAGAGGTGAAAGCCCACTACCATAAAAGGTAACGAAAAAGCGGTTTTGCAAGTGCATCAGCAACAAAAGGAGGGCCAAGGAGAATGTCCTTCCTTTATTGGATGTGAGGAGAAACATTGACACAAAGGACAAGGAAGAGGCTGAGGTACTTAACATTGCCTTTAGCACAGTCTTTAGTAGTCAGATGAATTAGCCTAAGTGTATTTAGCCCCTTGACCTGGAAGACAGAGGTAAGGAGCAGAATGAAGACTTCTTAATTCAAGAGAAAACAATTGGCAACCTGCCACTCTGACTTAGATGCTCACACATTGATGGAGGCAGATAGGATCAACCCAAGGATACTGTGGGAGCTGGCAGAAGAGCTCATTTTACTATCACAAAGTTAATCAGGTTGAAAAAGACCTCTAGGATCATGGAGTTCAGCCTATCAGCTTACCCTTCTGATTAACTAAACCATGGCACTAAGTGCCTCATCCAGCCTCCTCTTAAATACCTCCAGGGATGGTGATTCTACCACCTACTTGATATAGTTCTTATTTCAGTAGGAATAAGTCTTGTGCTTTTAATGAATATTTGTTTTCTTATTTAAATGCTTTGTTTACTTCTTAGAACCTTTAGGAGGGGGAGTAATGGAACTGCACTAAATAGAAACATGGAGGAAAATATAAAGTTAAAAACATGAACAAGAAATATGTGGAAAAGAAAGTGTTTCAGAAGGAGTAATGTGAAACTAGACCAATGGGAGTCAATGTATCATTAATTATATACTGATAATTTGCAGGCAAAATCAGTATAGCTCTGTTTATGTTAAAACAAATGAACCATTTTACAGTTTGGCCTATGTTTTTCTTTTCCTAAAGCATCTAAATTAATCAAGCTTATTACCTTGCTCTGTGTGATAGTGTTTCAGCCAGACAGCTGTTGCTGAAATTACTTCACCTCACTGAGTCTTCCTATCTTACGATGTCTAACACTACATAATTTACTAAGGGTGATGGATTCCTACAGAAATGTGATTTTTAAAGTATAATTTTAAATGGGTACCTTTTAGAGACTTTCAGGCAATTTTTTTCCTTCTGACAGCTTTTACATTGGTGAGTATATTTCTGGTAGGTAGAATGAGATCCAGGGTAATTTCTGGAACTGTGAAAAGTCATGTTCATCCTTTGGGATTTGATGATTGGGTCAAAATGCAGGCAGGCATAGTACTTTGATACACTACACTTTAAAAGATTTTTTTAATAGGTGTAACAGATGTTTTCTAATGCAATTTGAGTGCTCTAATTAGTTTTAGGTAGTGGGTTGGATTTTTTTTTAGGTGCCAGAAGTTGGGTGGGCAAATGAAAGAAACTATACCTCAGCTGACAAATAGTAACTGGAGGAAAACTAATGGAATAAGTGAAAAGAAAAAATTGAATGAAATGTGATCTTCCTGTGAAAAGCGTCCTCTTTATCTTCTCAGAGTAGAAAACTGGTTTTCTTCTTTGAGATAGTAGCATTGATAATTATTTTTAGGTTGGTATTATGTTTTCTACTCATTAAAAATTAGAGACTTGAATGTCAGAGTAATTCCTGTATTCTTCCTTGCTCAGTGAATTTGCACAAATTAATACAAGCATACTATGAAAAGAAAACTTTACATGTGTAAAATATACCACTTTGTATTCTGTAATTTGACTTTTTTCTCTTTCATGGCAAGCAGATGAAGTTTAGACAAAGGCTTGTTTAATTTCCCTCCCCGTTCCCATCTGAGATCTGGCTGGCTGGCATCTGATTAATGAATGCAGCTGTGGTTGGTTTTTATAGTTGTTTTTTGTGGTGCTTTTGGAGTCTGGGTTGTTGGGTTTTTGTTCAGTTGGGCTTTTTCTGGCTTTGTGTTTCATTTGCTTTTGTTCATTGGATTTTTGTGTTATTTGGGTTTTTTTGCTATTTATGTATGTGACTTTGTGTTGAATTTTCTTCCATGCAATTAGATTTCTGGTAGGTAACTATTATTGAGTCCTGCAAAAGTTCAGTGGAAGAGATCACACAAAAAGCAAAATGTAATGTCATATTTTGCCAGGCTCTGGGCTATTCTTATCAGATTCTAAGTAGCTTAACAGTCTGGAACATTTATGTGCAGGCAAAATTTTGGCCAATAGCACCAACCAGAAAAAGTATACCAAAACAGCTTGTCCGAATGTATTTGTCTTTGTAGTAAGGACAGAGAGATTTGACATTAAAGACAATGAAAGGGAATGTTATTTCTGAATCTTAAAATGTTATCTCATTAAAGCATTCTGAATGCTGAAAAAAAAGCCAAATGTTTCTTTACTGCAAGTTAATAATAACTCTTAGACTAAAACTTCTGCAGAAGTTTGTATATAGAGCAGGACAGCTGAGTGTGTGGGAAACTTGCAAGCTAGAAAGGGAAATGAGTAACTGATCAGCTGAGTATTTTTTGGTGAAAGAGACATACCTTCTTTGGTTCATTTTGGAATACTGCTGAGCTGGATAAAAGAATGCCTCTAAGGATAATAATCTTGCCTCCTTAGTTGTTCCTTTGTGTGTTGTTCTTGCAGCTGCTCATTTTACTAAAGATACTTCAGGGGGTATTAATATAGAAGCAGAACACCTAAGCTTTAATTTCCATTTATCCAAAACTCCGTTGGTATTCACATGTGCCATGATTACCATATCATCATGTAAAACATATGTTTGTCACAGAAACCTAATTTCTGTTTAATTTTTGGTCAATAACTAAGGCAATAGCACTGTAAGATTATACAGGGTTTAGAGCTATCAGATTTCTTATTTTCAGAAAAGTGTAAGATTTACCAGTCCATAGAGTTTTGTGGCTCACATTCAGCCTTGGAATGAGTAAATGAAATGTAATGCTTTTTCACCATCTTAAAATACATTACCTAGCCCTCAAAAAAATCATCCTGTTCACAAGCAAAAGTATGATGCATGCCATAAGCCTTTAGCAGATCCACACAAACAAAGATCATCACTATGCTAAACTTTTATGGTCATTGCAGCAGGATATTAATATGCAAGGATCATTCAATCATTCCGTTTGTTTAAACCCACTTCTCTTCCCATTTTATATGTGGTCTGTGACTGCCAGGCAGCCAGTGAAGAAAAGGCAGTCCCTTCATCAGGGAAGGAGTCTTAAGATTAGAATGTCTTAGATAAGGACACGTCTCTCCTCAGTATTTAATAAAGAAGCAAAACACAGAAAGATAAATTCAGACAACTTGGATAACATACGTAAAATATGATGCATTTAGTAAATAGACAACTGAAAGAAGTGGGTTAGGAAATGCATTTTAAAACTGGCATCTCTTTAAAAAGCTTGAAATCACTTTTAGGGATAATTAAACTTTTTTTCTAGCACTGCTACAGCTTACTTTGTAACTGGAATAACACTATGTTATTCTATAATCCTGCAGAATGAATAGACTCTGCAACAAGAAAAAAGGTACTGTTGTCACTAGACTCTGACGAGACTCTTCTAAAATACTGTATGCAACATTGGTCCCTGAAAGGAATCATCAGTGCATAAAGGAAACAAGAAACAACAGGTAAGATGATTTTTAAGAAGTCTGGCATACAGTCGAGGTTATGGAAATTTAGATAATTTTGATACATTTCTTGACATTTTTTCCTTTATAATCACTTTGAAAGATTCTGCTGAATTGTACAGTACTTCTGATGTGGTTTTATGTTGACATGGAATTTTAAAGATTTAAAACCTTAAGCCTTCATTCATTATTAGTTTAACCTTGTTCATTTTATTTAGGTAAAAAAAAAATCTAGTTATAATTATTTGGGGCACTATAGCTGTAAGGAGGTTGTCATCAGTTAATACAATCCTTAATACTTGGGCACAGAGAACTACACCTATGGCATGTACACTAATTACATTAATGTACACATACAATGAAAATAGATACTCAGAAACCAGATACTGCTTAACACGAAGACCTCTTTGTTTTTAATGTCACAAAGCTAAATTAGTGTTCTAAAAAGTTTAGGACTTGATAAGGATGAAAATATTGCTAGTGTAAGCCTAGTATGTTATCTAATTTAGTAGACTTCAATGTATTGATCATGCATTTTTATCAAATTAATATCTTATACTGTTTCAGAAGTATTCATGTTTTGATTTTAAAAACTTGGTGCCAGTCAAAAAGCTATTAGTTGCCATACCTGCAAGTCTTAAAGGTAGTCATCATAAGATGCCGATGAAAAGCCTTTGTGTGAAATAAGAGGGAGAGTTTTGTTAGCTAAACGTCTGAGACTAACTGTTCTACTGTTTTCCCAGAGCTTTATAAATGTCGTAAAAATCTTGGACAAGCCCTTCCTCTTTTAGTTAGCTACAGAATGAATATTAAGTCATAGAGTCTTCAGCTATGTGTGTTTCTTTAAGGGAAAATAAGTAACAAAATAATGCAACATTTTAATAGCTTGATTGGGTAGTAGAATAGTAACCAAACGGTACCAGGCACTCAAGACACAAATTAGAGATGACTGTAAACATTTATCTAATTTTCTGTGATAAATGTTAGTCTTTCTAAACTTAAATTATGTTTCTATATAAAATGTATGGGTTTATTATTGTTTTTTTCCTTTTACAAATGGCCAGTTTTTAAATTAGCTCTCAGCATCTGATATACAGATTCTTAAAACAGGGACAGGAAAAGCTCCTCCTTTAATGCATATGTTTCCTACATGTGTTGTTAATGCTATTAAGATATTCAGGGTAGTTTTTTCAAAATATCAGTACTACAAGTTGAGTGAAATTGAGTTAAATGTTAAGTATCTAAGTTTGTATTACCTACCCAAGGAGGAAGCACAGTTATTGCTGCTAAACCTTGAAAACAGGGATATGACATCTGTATCTCATCTCCCAGAGTTCCCCATCTACTAGACGTTTTTAAAGTTCTGCTTGGAGTTGTGGCCTAAAAAAACCCAAGTTTTCAAATGCTGTTCCAGGAGCTCATTCAACTGTTCAAAATATAGGCTGAATTTAGGGATTTATTGCTCTCTTGAGGGTAAAGATAAATCTTACGGCTTCTATATCTGGGGTAAATGACCATAGCTCTACGTATCTTGATGTGCTTAATGTAGCTGGAGCATACTTTAATGTTTGTTTGTTATTAGTGTTCTAGCAGCTTAAGTCACATACTAAGCAGAAGAAAAGGAAGATTATTATTATTATTTATTGTCATTTTTAAACAATAATAAAAAAAAATTACTGCTCTTTCTGAGTGAATCTTAGGTACTGAATCATAGGCTGTCGTCCTGTGGCTTCTGTTTATCCCTCTGAATATGCAGTACTGAATAGTGACATACTTATTAATTATTGATAACTTAAGGTGGTTCCCAAAGACACTAAATCGATGGAGAAATAATTGAGGTGATGAAACATTATCTATTGAAATATGACAGGGTTATATATGCATGTTATTAGCTGGAGAAAAGTGAAATAGAGTGACTGCTCTTTTCTTCTAGTGAAAGTACAGTCTTCTGTTTGCCTCTTAAGTTTTCTTGTTTGTGATTACTGAATATATAAAACTAAGAAGATGCTATAGTGGCAATATGAAATGGACATATCTAGGCAAGCTGCTGTTCTAATTTGTACTTTTGTTCTGCTTACACATCAGATTTTCAGTATTTCTTTATGAACATATAAGGAGAAAGCACTTAAATAATCATTCAGCTAAAACAAGGATCATTCTTCCAAATTAGAGATGGATAGCTGATACATTTTCCTTTTTATCTACTGAATAACATTTCTATTAAACAAACAAATAAAAAAAAACAACACCAAAAACCCCACCCCAAACCAACAAAACAAGATTTGAATGTTTATCCTGACTCCTATTACTTAAGTTCTTTAAAACAACGAAACAGCATCATTATCTGCAATTCTAAAACTCAATCATCATGTCATTGCTCAGGCATCATTGAAAAGGCTTAAGTAGATTTCCCAGGGAGGCTCATTTCCATCCAAATCAAATCTATCCCAAGTGCAACCCCACCCTATTTGTAATGCCTGGTGGGACACTTAAAGCTTCTGTTGTTTATGAAGTATTGCAGTGTAAGTAATTTGCCTGCATAAGAGATCTATAGCATGAAGGTCAAAGGTCTTGAATGCCTGTGACCCAGAAACAAGAAATGTTTAGCCTTTCTGTGTACATAAAGTTTGACCATTTCAAAACCTTTAGAATGTGACTGTGCTGTGCCTCCGAAGTTCTATGCGACTTTTCTCTCAACAATAATTGTGTCCAAAATTCCTTTTAAAATAGCATCTTGTAGGGACTGCTTGGCCTCCCAGAATGTGGATAAAAAGCATATTCACTGTCATAATCAAACTCTCACTCTGATAATTTGTTGCTTTATGTTACTCTGTTACAGTAGGCTAAACTGTGATTGCAAAGATAGTATTTATTGTTGTGGCTTTAATGACCTATGCAACTTTTAGAATGGTAATTAGCCTTGCTGGGTTTTTTGGTTTTGTTTGCTTGTTTTCTGTTCCATAGAATCTCAGCATACAAGAATGCAATATGTGTGTAAAAATAACTTGCATGTTACCTGAGAAAAGAACTTGGTTTGGTTAAACCTAGGTACAGCTCAGAGGAAGAAAGGATTTTACCAACTGATCTGGGATTTATCACTGCAGCTGCTGGACCAGGCAGCAAGGGAAAATAATCCAAAAATACACTGAAAATTTTGAGCACAAGCAGGAATTTTGGTGCAGTCTTTCTCCCACTTTTGAGTGCAATTTGAGCAACATTATAGCTCTTTATGTCTAAAGTACATTAACCACTGTGTGGTGATTGTTTAAGGTTCTTGGAAAAGAAGTTATGGTGTACTGAATCTCTCGCTTGCCTTAGAACTCTGTGAGAGTTCTCAACAGTCCTTTTTTGGTAGGTGCTAACTACTATGCTACTAAGAGCCCCGTTAGAAATACAGAGTGTAAATCCATACTAGGTAAAATAGTTCTGAGACAATCTCATTAGGTCTGCAATTTGTGTATTTGTTCCTTTTTACTACCAGTTAATGGAGACTGGTAGCTAAAAGAGAGTCTTAAAAAGAAAAAAAAAGTAATTGTTATGTTGTGGAAGAAGGAAATGAGGGCTCTTCCCTCAGCTGTTCCTAATATATGGTTATGCTAATTGTAAGCAGAAAAGCTCTCTCTGACATTACCTTGGCAAAGAGCTTCTCTTGCACACTATGTTGGCCTCTTTCACTATGCACAGCTGAAACAGGACATAGAGTAGGCAAGTCACAGTGAAGTGAGATTAGGATAAGAATTTACACCTGGGACCTTGTAGCTGCTCTAGAATAAATCATTCAGATCTGGTGTCTGATTGGTATTCTGAAGAAATAAAGTGTCCATATTGCTCTGTTTAAATGCCTATTTAGCTGATTGAGTATATAAGCCAACTGAATTATTACATTTGACTTAAGTTATTATGTGGGGTCAGTTCCTTCTCAAACTTTTCACACTTTTTTTTTCCCCCAACCTTTCTTATGGAGAGAGGGACTAAAGTATATATACTCAATATTGAGGCTTTTATGTTTTCTTCTTAAAGACAGAGATAGAAAGAAAACTCCCAAGTGTGACAGTTAATTATTAGAAGCAGATTATGTAAATCAAATGTTTAATTCATTACTATACCTTGTTGTAAATTACTGGTTTCAATTCTTTTGTTCTGGTTCTCTCAAGGAAACTTCAGGAAAATATTTTCATTAATTTTTCTAAGCTGTGTACCTTTTATTATGTAAAGCCCCACAACTGAACAGATGTTCATATGATTAAACAACAGTTTCAAACAGTGCAGTTGAGGATATATTTCTCTGGTGTTTTACAAAATCTGTTCAGTTGAAACTTTTGTTATATTCAAACTGGCTAAAGGTAGGATGAAAACTGACAAATCTAGATGTAAAGAAAAACTAGGGTGCATTTCTCTATGTGGTTTGTAAATTATTCCTACTTTATTTGTTTCAGTTGCCACTGAAAACTCCTGTAAACTAGAACATAATGTGTTTTTCAAACAGCATCTTAAGGCATAGTATGATATATTTTAGCAGTAGATACCAGTGTACTCTTACATGGAAAATATAAGATGAAAAGTCAGTTACTTAAGATAAAGAGTTTAATTTTAATTCAGAGACAGATGTGGCAAGCCTGCATTTACTGATTGTCACATCTTTAATTGTTATAGCTGGCAACAGTTTATCTCTTTCATACATGGCTCTTAGTCTTTCCTAGATTAGAACCAACTATTCATTTTCCATGAAAGGATGGGGACTTAGAGGTCAGTGCTGGCTTGAAATCACCATTGAGTTTCAAAGAAAGTCAGATAGTCTGTTCACCATGTGGACTGCTTTTCACTTTGGAAACTACTCATAATTGTAATGCTATTTGTCACTTTAAGGCTAGGAATATGACCTGAGCTCCCAGGCCTACACAGCAAATAAACACTTGTGTCTCTCAGGATTAGTACTACTAGCTTACTACTAACTTTGTCTCATTATACCTAGATCACTGAGCATATAGTCCTTTTGATGTACTGTGTATGTGATATATGAGAATGAGTGAGTGGGTGCTGCTTGGAAACGTCCTCTGTTCATCCTTAACATAAACAGACCATACTTAGTGGTCCCTAGGTAACTAGTTTCTGGCTTGGCATTTAATCTACAGTCTCCTGGAAAGACTGTATGTTGGACCTGATTCTGTTTGTATTAGAAAATTATCTACAGTTTGTAGAAATTATAATGATTTACTATACAGAATTCTACCTACATAACCTAAACTGAATACCTGATAACTCCTTCACCCTATATATCATAGAAGTTTAAGCAATAAATCATTCTAATCTTTGGGTAGGCAGTGTACAACAGAACCCATTGTCTTTTAAAGGCTAAATCCAGTAAACTGAAGTTTGTTAACTTTTGAGCCGAGTCCTGTGCTTTGTTACTTTTCCTAACTGCTTTTTAATGCTGTTGCCAGCACTTTTATTTTGTTGTTTATTTTTTGATTGAGGTTTTTATTTTAATATTTACTATTAATCCAGTCACTGTAAATCCTCTCGTGACAATTATTTGAAAATATTTCCTCCCATTTAAAATTCTTTCTGTTATCCCAGACTCTTAGAAAACAGAAAGCCAGAAATGGGTGAAGGGAAATCTGTACTTCATCAGTTGTATTTTTCTCATCACACATTTATTTGTATTGCATTTACCACCTCTTGCACTGACCACCTGACTTCTTTCTAGTTGTTCTACCTTGTCTTCAAATGACAAAATGTGACTCTTCTCAGTATGGTGGCATCTTTGCACTTTCTTTTTCATTAGAATTTGGAAAATATAGTTGCACACTAAATTAGGAGAAACAGATTCATATTTGGGGGTTTATGCATTGGCAGAAAAAAAATATTTTCAAGTTGAATTTTAGAACTTCTTTCTTATGGATACTTGAAGACCTTCAAGTGTCTTTGAAATCCTGCTAGATGTTGCATGTGGTATGTTCTAACATGTATTACTGCCTGTGGAGTTGTGGCAGGCAATTTGTCTTGTCTGCTCTTGTCCTATTTTGTGTAATATGGGGCATACACTGCCCAACTGTTATGGTGGTTATTAGACAAATAAAAACATTATTTTTCACTACAGTCAACCATGACAGTTGCTTTCTTTTAGGATTGCTAAATTGTCTTTTGTATTAACCCTGTGCTTTATCCATTACAAACCTGTACTATAATTTCCTATCTTGCTGCAGAAGAGATTAATCCTGATGATATTCTCACTATAAATTGATAATGTTTACTTCTGCTAAAACTGAGTACCTCCTTTTTCTCTGCACCCCACCCATAAAGCTCCCCTTGAGCATTGTGTTGCACTAGCAACTGTGTCTGTGTGGCACATGCATTCCTCTGGAATACCCCCACTTACAAAGTGTGTGCAGAGCACAATGCAACCTTCAGTAACCTCGGCCAAGGGGATCAGTTGTGAAACACAGATTTGGAAGGCCACATTACTAAAGCACTTTCATTCTGTAGCAGCTGTTAGTTAGTACTCTTAAATGGTTACATTAAAATAAAAGACTTCATGAATTTCAGCCATGATCACAGATATTATTGCCTTCATAAGACACTTTACATACTGATTCATTTCATATAATGTATAGCTTAACATATATTTAAATGGATTAGTATCCTATGCCATAGGATTACAGAAAGGTAATGGAAGCTCTTGACTCTTCCTTTTTATTAAATTCCACTTCTAAAAAGTTCATGATTTTAGTATTTACTTCAGAACTCTTCTTGTTTAGGTAGGGCCTCAGAGTCACTTCAAATAATAAACAAGAAGCTAAGACTTGCAGAAATGAGACTTTCTACCTGCTTGTTGGTTACTACTCACTTGAGCAACTTAGCTTGCTCACTCAATAGCATATGCAGATCCCTTTATATTACCTAAATTGCATTTTCCTAAGTGTTCCATACTGTGCAGCTGAACAAGAGAAGCAGAAAAGTGGCAAGCAAAGGAAGCCACATTTAGGAGCTTGGTGATTTAATATAGCTAGAGCTAGTAGCTGAAATGCACAAAACTTGTAAGATGAACATGATTAAAAGTATACTGTAATGTCCGAGTTCATACTACAGGTTTGAGAGCTACAGGCTTAAACAATAAGCAATGTTTCTGCTTCATAGCCTCTCTTGGTATTTTGAATGCACTAGTAAATATGATCTATTCATACCTGTACCCTCTGAAAGAAGGATAACAGACCTTTCAGATCCTTACCACGCACTTTGCATTTTGTCAGCTATGAGAGCAAAGTTGTCTGATTAAACAATGTACATAGTACTAATAAGTATCTTTTTTTCCCCTAGGAAAATTTAATGGTAGTGGGAAGGGGGAAGCAATTAAAAAAAAACAAAAACAAAAAAAACCCCACAACATTTTATTCTAGGTTCTGAGATTTAAGTCTGTTAGACCAGCATAATGTGGTATGGAAAAAGAAAAAGTGACCTTGAGTTTTCTAACCAAGAACGTCCTCAAAAAGGGTATCTGGATTATACTAGGAGGCTTGTAGTGATGCTTTGTTTCAGTGAGTGTCACACTCAGTAATGACAAGTAGATGTCTTATTTTCATTAGTACTTGCTTCAGTTCATTGGTCATCTGGTATTTCTGCTAGATTAGGCATTTTTATTTCTTAACTTCCATTGAATTCTCATTTCTTTTAAGCTTTTTGAAGCTGAAATAAAGGCAACACTGGGCTTGCAACAAGACCGCATCTCACTCGATCATTTAAGATTTTATGCTTTTAACTAACCCCAAATTCAAAGTGAAGAGCACTTAAAGTGATATTTTATGCTATAATAAAGGACTCAAACTGCAAACCATAAATCTTTTGAGGGCTGGCAGCAGCAAATGACATCTTAACCACAAACTCAACAGAATATTTTATCTCACATATACACATCTTCGCCTATGAATGCAATTTTCCAGTAACGACTATCAATTGAATGACTTTGACAGATGTCATTGTCTGTTGCTCATCAGGTGAAACTGCTTCTGATGTGCTGGCTAGTGTGATAGATATGATATCACTTTACCCATTACAGAAGGTGAATGTGCTACTGCAAGTGTATTTTTCTTGCCTTGGTTCTGATAGGGGTTTAATACATGTTGCTGTCCATTACATGGCAAAATGCTTCAAGTAGTAAGAAACAGTAGTTAGTAGCTGATCTTATTCCAGCAGCGATTGTACTGATAGCTAAATTCAGTGGCTCAAAAGGTTTTGCATCTTCTCTTATCCATAAAGTGGGGGTATTAGTGCCTTTAATTCTTAAGGAGCTTGTGCATGCAAGAAGTTTCTGGATGGTCTGTGTGAGTTAGATAAGACTTTAGGAAGAATGAGTCACTGCAGCATTAGAATGGTGTCCTGAAAACCCTAAGACTACCTCTTAGCAAGGGCAAGTTTTATAATTTTGGAAAATTAGGCACTTTACATAAAACATCGCAGTGAGCTTAGGCTTAGCATAAAAGGCTGAATGACTTGCAGTGTGAAAACATATTTTTTGGTTGGTTTTAGATTTTAATAATGAAAGAAAGAAATGTTAAGAATTATTAGGAATTTAATAGAGATTATTTAAATCTGCAATGAATGTACCAGAACTCTATGCAAGCCTTTTTACTTCCTAGAGAAGAATGACAAAGGTAATCAATTACACATAACTATTTAACTGTTTTCCATGTGAAGAAAAAGCAGACTGACTAGAAACCTTCAGGGCAAAAAAATAAAAAGTAACTGGTATATGGAGAGAGGTTTACAAAATCAGAAGTGATGAAGAGAAGGTGGATAGGGATTTAGTTTAGTTCCACCATAAGAATGAGATGCAAAACATAAAACTGGTAGTAGTCAGAGCAAATTGAGGAACATGGTTCTTCACACAGCATATTATTAAGCTGCCACATGGTGTTATTGATAGCAAAAAATTACACAATCTTCAAAGGTGACAGTTCAGATTCCTGGAAGAGAAATAACTTAAGAACTGTTACATAGAAAAAAAAAGATAACATTTCTGATTAAGAAGTTACTGAGCTGTTTTTTTGCCAAGGTCTAGCAAATGTTCTGGGGAAGTATGGCTGCATGCTTGATTTCATCTTCACAAGGCACCTGCTATTGGTCACTGTAAGGGTCAAAACAGCAGGCTAGACAGACTCTTTAGAAGGTGCATCAATTTCAGAAATGCTTAAGCGTACCTCATAGAAAGTAGGAAAGCATTTTGTATGTTGTCAGAACTTACTTCTGGGGGGAAAAAAAAGTCTTACCTCTCTGAAAAAAGAAATATTGCTTTGAAGAGACGACTCGTGGGTTTGATTTCATTGTTTCTCAATCACTTCTGATCCAAACTGGTTATATTGCCAAAAACAAAAAAAACCAACTCTTGCTTTAGGAAGCTATTGTGTATCCTGGTGGCTACTAAAATGGTAGGCAATGACTATTTATTTCAGGTCCTTATTGGTTTACTTCATTGACATCTTACATAGTCTTCATAGTATGATGGTTTGGGGTGTCCCCCACCCCCCCACACTTTAGAAATCACCCAGACTAGACTCAGCCGGCTCTGGAAATTTGAATGAAGCTTATATTTACAGCTGGCACAATTTACAAGCAGATATTTACAGTATATACAGTTATAGACAAAAATATACAATGTAAAAAGGTAATATAGAAACACAACTCCCCTCCCAGAAACCTGGGTCCCCAGGAGGGTCTCTCAACCATCCCCTCACCTTCCCCCTACCCCTCTCAACCTTACCCCAATCCCAAGGAATAATGGAGGTTCGGCCAAGAGGATTAAGAAGCAAGGTGAATCAGGCAAACAAATGGAGGGTGAGGTTAGAAAGCAAGATGGAGTTCAGCCAGCAGCCTCAGCTCTCCCCAGCAGGCAAAGCTCCCAGTGAAGAGAGCAAGCAAGTGACTTTATCTTTGTTTTGCCTTTCTTCTTTACACATCTCAGCAAGACTGTGAGTGAAGTAGACCTCACCATTGTTTTCATTTCTCAGCCTATGATCTAATTCTTCTCACCAAAACACTAGCTAGGCTCAAACTAGTGCACATAGTTGTCTTGTTCGGACAACAATATATTTAATATTCACTTTAAAAAAAAATAGTGTTTAACATACAAGCAAAATAACTAATTTGATAGATGCTGCTTGAGTCAGTACTAGTAGTATTCTTGTCCCCTGTCTTGCTTTTATGCTTACTGAAATTACTAAGGAATTCCTAAGTTAAAATGTTGTGGCAATTCAAAGAGTTGGTGATTTTTTTGGTTTTTCCTTTCTTTAAATGAGGAAGACAGATCTTCAGTGGGGATAGAGCTTTTCATCTATCAGCTGCTTGCATTTCTTTTAGTTTTTTGGGTTTGTTTTTTTTTTTCCCTTTTTATAGACTGATATAAATACTATTTGTTATCTTAATTTATTCTGACTGATTTTGTTTCTTCCTTGCATTTTTTTGTATTTTGCAGTCAGGAAGTTTTTGTACCATATCCGAATCATCCAGAATTCAATTTCAAAATCAACATAAAACAATTCTCACATAGTATTTTATTTTCTTGACAACACTAAATTATGGAGTTCACATTTTTGATCTGTGTGGTCCAAGCAATGTAAAATTGCATATTAAGTCATTTTTAATGACAAGTAAATGTACAGTCTTGCAAACCCCTGGACCTTAAGTTTGCAACATGCTACACTGTCCATTACACCTGAAAATACTAGACTCTTATCTTTCTTGACATCTACTTACTATGTGCTTTGCTTGCCTACTGAGAGAAATGAGTGATGGTTTTACATGAGCCTGAAAGATAGGACTTAACTATACATGAACCAATGTTGCAGATAATTGTGACATTTTACGTGGTACCAAAGAAATTAAACTTGATATGTGGGTTTGATTCATGCTCTGTAGTGACTTATTGCAGCGTTCTGGTAGCCATCTGCAGCTGTATTGTTTAAGATTTTACAGAAGCTGGTATGGATTCCCCACTTGTGATGAAATTTTATGGCTTATAGTTGTATATGAGTTTGCCTTCCTGCTCCATCAGTTATCCTCCCTTCCCCCCCACCTCCAATGATAAGGTAATTAAAAAAGGTCCTGTTTCAACCAGTTACACCTTGTCCTCCTTTTCTGAATGCACACACTTGGAAGTCACCGCAGTTTAAAAGGATGTATTTTTATGGGAGCTGTGTGTTTAAAATAGTATTACCTGTCTAGGGTTTTGGCTTACTTTCTTCTATTAAAATTAAGGAGTAATTTTGAAGTGGACAAGAATATATTTTTGTAATGTACTTACTGTAAGCCTCATTGTGTCCTTAAATTACATTTTCATTCCTGTAAAATGAAGAAATAGAAAGATATGTTGCAGAGTATATCAAGTTGGAAAAGAAGTACTTCCTTTGCTTTCAATACAAGACTGAACTTGATGAAGAATCAGAGTTTTGCAACACAAAATACTAGAGCTATGCTGGTACAAATTTTGCCAAGACCAGGGCATTGAAATCCAAAGTGTGTATAGATTTCTAAATTGTGTACTGTTCAGCATAAAAAGCAAAGCACTAGGGCTGAAACTTTGTCATGGGGGATAGTGGCAAATGTTGTTACGTTCCGTAGACTTTTGATTTCACTGGAGTATCAGATGCTTTATTTTCCCCTCCTAGACAAATAATGAATGCAAGACTCTAAATTATCTCCAAAGTGAAACTTCTTATAATACTGTCATTTGAGTCAGATTCACTGCTAAGTACAACAGAGATTCTTTATTTTAACACTTGAGTCTTTGAACTGAAAATAAAATCTTACTAAAGGTAAATAGCCAAAAATCATGGAAATAGAGAAGGGAAACCTTTAGTGTAGAACAAAACAACACTTTGAGTTAAAGATGAGACACCAAAAGGGGAAAATACCTGTTTAAATCCAATACTTGTAGTTTTTCTGTAGGAAGCCTATCTTAAGCAACATTTTGAGAAGTCGGTGTAACTATTCTAGTAGCACTCACGTAACTGAGCAGCAGGATGTCTTTGATGTACAAAACACTCAACAAATATTAATAACACAGCACTCCTGTCAATCTTTTATTTGAACAAAGTAAGAGCCTAGAGGCCCCAGCAGATCTAATAAACATTTGCATTGCTTTCTACCAGTGCAGGATAATTACAAGGATGGGAGGAGAACAAGCTGAAAATTCTTGATATTCAAGTAAATATTTTCATAAGGTGTAAATGTGCTGTAAGAGCATTAGCAAATTTCCATAGATGTCTTGTGGCCTTCTGCCTAATCTTTAGAAAAAATGACTGTGACACTAATGTATTCAGTGATATTGTGCCTGTTGTATTAGGGGAAAAAAAGAAACAAACCACGGCAGAGTAAGATATTCTGTTTAGGACACATTTGGACAAACCAGGGGGTAAATCTGCCTGGGAAAATGAGATTTAAGTGTCTAGAAAACAAGATTATCTTCTTCCATTTGATCTTTGGTGGAATTATATTGAACTGAGATGTTTTGGAGTTGACAGCTCCTAGTGAATTTGCTTTTTCTTCATGTTAGTGAATTGGAGAGCAGAGGCCGTGGGCCCTGCTAACCTTTTATTGTCTTATGACTCTCTTGAGTCAATTCTCATGCAAGAACTTGTGTTGTGTACATTGAGTAGCTAAAGCATCACTAATAGTATTTGACATTATAATAGATTTCAAGCCAAAATTATAAAGAATATTAGATGGATTCAAGTCTCTGTGATTAATAGGATATGTTACTTCATGCAGTTTTTTCTTCTTTGAAGTAAGAATATGTAATGAATGCTTTAATGTAATTATAGTCTTTGCAGCTTCCTAGAATTACTACCTCAAGTAGGTGGCAAAAAATATAAATAACATTTCTTTATTGCTTTAATAAAAATCAAGCATAAGCCTCTGTAGTTAATGCAAAAAAGGAGGTTGGTTATGTACTGCTTCTTACTAGACTGTGTAATGATGATGGCCACATATGTAGTCTCATCAGGAAAAAAAAAATTACCACAGCTGTGAAATTTATTAGGTGGCAGACCAGAAAAACTCAGGAGAAAAAAAAAATCTGTGAAGTTATTACTTGTTCATAGTTATGTAAGAGACAATCAGCATTCTAAATAGAGATTAAAAGTGCAGCGCCTCTAAAGAACAGATCTCACATGTGGAAGTTGTATCTCTATTGGCACTCTCTTTTAACTCTGGTATTAATTCATTTGACCAATTTGCATTTGTTGCACAAGACAGTTAGGGTGGATAAGTATAGAATCTCTTCATCGAAATCCTTATCCATGTCTAGAGATGTTGGATTGAATTTTCTGACCTGAGTTTCATTAGGGAAACCAAGTGTTACAGTCAGAGAAACTAAACTTAGTGGCTCTCATAAAACTTGATACTTCTGAAAATCATGAATTCATATTTCAAAATATGAAATAATTGATATTTAACTATAAATGAGAGAATGCCTGGAGCATAGTTGCCTGATTTCCATTTATTTCCTTTATATGTGAGAGATACAAAGAGCAATGATGTTCAAATTGTAACCATCGGTTTGGCTCCAATAGAAGGAAGGGGTCAGCTTGTGGGGAATTTTCATACTTGCTTTGCTGAAAAAACATCCCTTAATATACATAGAATGTAAAGACTATAAGGAAACTGTTTCTCCACTGGCTTGCAAAATCTTGTAACTTCAAAAAGCTAATCTGAATATATAATCAGTGATGTATAAGTGGACCAGGATCAGTGGTGATCAGAGCTGGCTTTGAATCAAAGGATGAGATTTTTTTCCACTTTTTCTCAAATATCTGTACTATCCAGCTTAGACTACTTCATAACTGTGGGTAAAATGCTTCTTGTTTCTCATTTTCTCAAAAAAACACCTAAAATCCCAGCTCTATAAAACAAACTTGATAGCTCTAGGACTTGCCTTCTCCTTCACGGACAACTCTGCAGAACTCCTTCAGTAGTGTTTAAACCAAAGAAAGATCTGCGCCTACCGAATGGCCAGATCCAATAAAAAGAAACTATCTGTGTTTTCTTGTTCTTCTCTCCCCATGTAGCTGAGCTCACTGAGTTTGAGAGCATTTTTTTGAGTGTGTGAAACAGACTGAAGTAAAATGGGAAATTTGGAGGAAAATTATTACAGTAGATAGAGAAAGAAAACAAAATGAATTTGAGTATCTCTTCTGAGTGTGACTTGGTGGAGCTCTACATGAATATTATCCCTGACTACATGAGATCTAACTATGGGTAATTGATAAAAAGGGCAGCAATGATTTGAATTTCTGATTGAGTGTACTGTGTTGCTGGTAGAGTGTGAATGCTGTACTGCTACTAACAGAATCATACAGTTAAAGTGACTGTAAACTCTCCTTACTCACTAAAGGAATTATAGTGTATGTAGTATAGTCACAGTTAGTGTAATTTTGCTCTCTGGATGTAATTTTTGTCTAGATAAATTAGGTTCTGACTGCATTATATGGAGATGAAAACCTCTCCATAATGAGAAGAAATGTTTTAAATTAAAAAAAAATTCATAAATCTTTCTTTTACTGCTGTTAACAACACTACATTATCAGTCTTCATAGTGACTGATTATGGAAAATGCTCAGAATGTTTCTGAGTTCCTCAGAATAAGCAAATATGACGGCTACCGCAAGCTGCTTCAAATACAATTTCTACATATTACAAATGTTTGTTTTTTAAAAATGCAAAACTGAGATAACAATTACCAGTGGATATTCATTAGCTGTGTTCTGAAGTTAAGTTAGCTTCACTTTGTATCTTTTTAGACTTTCAGCCAGTTGCAATGTGATTATTATTTTTAAAAAAACTTAAAATTTTGAAAATTCTCAAGTAAAACCTACTGATCATAGAATCAACCAGGTTGGAAGAGACCTCCATGATCAGCCAGTCCAACCTATCACCCAGCCCTATCCAGTCATCTAGACCATGGCACTAAGTGCCTCATCCAGTCTTTTCTTGAACACCCCCAGGGACAGCGACTCTACCACCTCCCTGGGCAGCCCATTCCAGTGGCAAATCACTCTCTCTGGCAAGAACTTCCTCCTAACATCCAGCCTATACCTCCCCAGCACAACTTGAAACTGTGTCCCCTTGTTTTATTGCTGGTTGCCTGGGAGAAGAGACCAACCCCACCTGGCTACAACCTCCCTTCAGGTAGTTGTAGACAGCAATGAGGTCCCCCCTGAGCCTCCTCTTCTCCAGGCTAAACAAGCCCAGCTCCCTCAGCCTCTCCTCATTGGGTTTGTGTTCCAGGCCTCTCACCAGCTTTGTCACCCTTCTCCGGACACGTTCCAGCACCTCAACATCTGAGGTCTGTCACACTTTTCAATTTTTGCTCAACAAAGAGCTGAAGAAAAATGAGCAGGACAAAAACCTAAAATAAAAACAGGAAGTCATTCAGTCAACAACCCAAAACTCATTTTCCAGTATGCCTCTGTTACCTTTGCTCCATTTTGATAGTCAGATTGGAAACTAATCTCATCAGTTAATTACTCAGCTCGCTTAAATACCTATCCCCTTTCCTTCGATATTTCGTAGATATATCCTTATGGCACTGGGGATCCCCAGGGACAGATTTTCCATTGTAAATTATCAGCATGAGACTTCTGTGTAACTTAAGAGACCTTTAAGTTAGCATATAAACTCTCATTATTACCAATAGTGAGAAAATACATTTTAGTGCACGTTCTGTAGGATGTGCTAAAGAAATAATGAATCAGTTCTCCTTTGGAAGGGGCCTATCACTCTTCCTTGACTGTAATTTGGCCTTTGACTAGAACCTGAGATGACAAAAAGGAGGTGGGATATTCTTCCATGTGTTTTACTCTTTCTGGGTGAGGTTAGTTTTGCTGAATATCTGCCCACACATGACTACTGCTGAGAACAATTGTAATTCTCACTTTGGATTTCACATTCCTTGGCCCTGTGTGAATCAGTGAATGCTGGCATGATGTAACAGAAATATCAAGGCAATGGTGCCCTTGAGGCATCCTGGCAGTGGCAGGAATTTGGGGATTTCTGTGTATTGTCAAGGCTGGAATAAATATAGTTCAGCTGATGAACTGAGAAAAAGGTCAAAAAAGCAGAAACTTTTTTTTCTTCTAATCTTTTCATGGTAAAATTGAGAGATATAGTCTATAAAGGTCTATTTTTAAGATAAACTATCTTTTTAATGAAAGCAAGCAGTTAAATGTTCTTTGAAATGTCAAACTGACAGCTCTGTTTTGTTAAAATCAAATGGCTTGGCTTTGCATCTTAAGAGGGGGAAAAAAAGGAGTTTGTTTGTAAGGTCAAGTGTTCAAGTCAACCTGAAAGAATGAGCAGTGTTATAATTACTCCCACTGCTGTGCAAACATGAAGCTGGCTGATGAAATGAGCCTTCTTAATTATGAACTTTGATATTGTATATTTAGGGTAAGCTTTTGAAAATTCACTGAGTTTAGTCTTGGCTCTTTTTGACCTTGACTGAGAGTAGACTGAACTCAGAAAGTTGTTTTATTCTTACTAGCACTCAGCACTATTACTTAACAAGGCATCTGCTACACAGTTTGACTAAACAATAGGTCACACAATAAATATGCAGAACCCTCCTTGAAACTACTGTACTGAAGTGTCTAGACTTTGAAGTTTTGTTTGGAAAAAAAGGGAACACACTCTTCCCCTGTAGTTATAAAACCCAAATGATTTTTCAATACATCCTCTGGATATTAACCTGCTATTGATATCACTACATGAATGCATCTCTCCCTTATTTTAAAAGTGAAAAATAATCATATCTTTTTTGGCTCGATTACTGACATACTTGAATAAGAGCATAAAAAGGAAAATTCCCTTAAAAATCAGATGTGATTTGAAAGAAACCTATTAAAAAGTAAAAAGATTTGATTAATAATTGTTCCTAATTCCTTCTGGCTCTTTTGAAGATTTCAAAGCAAAACTGTGGACTATAAACATTAGCCTAGCAGGGGAATAGAACCCTCATTTCAGAAGTGTGGAAACAAATAGCCCTTTGAACTATTTTAATTTTTATGTAATTTTACCACCTAGAATACTAGAAGTCTGAAGGTCTACCAGTAAATATCTATTTTCATTCTAAGAGATTAGAGACTTAGTAGGAGTAACTCAAAACCACAAAGTGTACAGTGCACTTGTCTGCTATCTACAGTCCCTTCTAAGTGTTAAAAAAGCTTTTAAAACTACACTATGGTTGTTACAGTTTAGGACTAGGGTCCTAATTGAAAAGAAAGTTTTCTAGAGAATTCAGAGAGAGTCCAAGGGGATAGACTCTACTCTCAAAGGGGCTGAACAAAATAGAAGAGATATGTTTATCCAATTCCATTGGTCTAAAAAAATTATATATATGTATATAGTTTGAAGTTCAGAGCATGCTTTCTCTTTCTCCTGTTTTCTTCCTTTGCTCCTCTCTGAACTTTGCTTTATTTCTCTGCGCTGACCGTTGTTTGGGTTAATGGTAGGAAGAGAAAGGTAATATTGTGTTAGCTGGTAACAGCCCCTGGAATCTGTCTGGGGGGTAATTGGGCTCTTGTCTAGTTGTAAATGTATATATGTATTTATATATGTTTATTCCTTTTTCTATTTAGCCTACTTTTGTGAATAACATTTTCATTTCACTGGTAATTTACTCTTTTGGGGTAATTTACTCTTTTGGGGTAAATCCCAACTCTAAGTGGTGTAAGACCACCATGGACTTGCATCACCTTTCTTGTGCTTGTCTTTGTAGCAGGCAGCACCAGTGTCATGTGGTCCAGGTGAAGTGAATTTCACCAGGTTCTCAGACAGTCCAACCTTCTCTGTACCTCCACAGCTATTCCCCTACCCCACAGCCCTTTCTCAGGAAGAAACAGAAAATGTGTGACCAAGACTTTCCTCCTGAATGGCCCTACAGTTATACTAAGGGATTAGAAAACAATTCTGAATAACCTGATGGGGTTACTAGATATGAAACCCAAAATCTGTCTCCAAGGAACAGTGGTGACAAAGCCATCTATTTGACAACTCAACATTTTAAAGGAGAAAAGGTAAACAAAGGTGCCGTCTGTGCAACTCTTAAAGTTACTTTAATATAATAATCCACATTTTGGGAAAACACTTGAAAAAATATAACATGTGTACGTTTTAGCTATGTGTGGGGTTTGTTGTTTTTCATTGTGTTGTGGTCTGGTTTTAAACACTATTTTTACTTGTTTCTCTGCCTTGTCCTCCTCCTCCTCCCTCCAGATCTGGGCTGGTTACCCTGGGAAGATGCCATCCCTGCAGGGAGTCTTACTAAGAAGCTGGGTTTGTTTTTAGATCTGAATACACTTAGGCTTATATTCATTATCAATAGAGAAGATTAGGTTGAGTTCCACAGCTGGAACCTGCTGCTGAAAATGGTCTGTGAGTCTACCCTTTGCACTTAAGAATTTTATGTTGGCACAGATTAGTTGAAGTGTCCCTGTGGAGTATAGCTGTAGGTTTGTGATGGGATAGGAATTTAAAAAATAGATTAGGCTCAGCATGCTACCCGCTTTTTTAGATCAGTCGTGGCTGCTTCAATTCAAATTACAAAGCGAGAGGCAACCAGAAGGACGATGCAAGTGCTGAATGCTGCTTTACCCAGTGAAGATCTGCTTCCATGTTGTGTGCATCAGCTGCCTAATCTAGCCTGAAATGTTGAAAGTCAAGAGATGGGTCAGAGGATAGAGATTAACAGGTTGTGCTGAAAGGAAGAAACGGTGAAGAACTGGTCTCAGAATGTGCCTTATTACATAAATTCATTAAGGATAAGGGGAGGAATTAGCACAGCTTTCACTATATACAGGAAACTAGGATCTGTACCACCCAGCGCTGGGTGCTTAGGAAAATCAAATTTCCTGGCCAGATGATGATGAAGGAAGGAATTATTTGTGGCCTCTGATGCAATCTACATATCAATGCACCTTTGTTCTTTATTTTTTTTAAATCTATTAAGCAATTGTTTAGCAGAGAATACTTTCTTAATAACCAAGTTAAACATGGTGCCAATGCAAACTATTAGTAATGGAAACTTCCTGACTAAAACGTGGTATGCAAGTTTCTTGTTTTATTTTGTCTTATTTGATGTTGTTTTGCTGGTGTTTGGTTGTTTTTTTTTAATAAATAAATCTGCTGCTTTACTGTTTGTTTTTTTGGTTTTGGTTTGGTTTTTTTTTTGGTGTGATATGTGTCCAAAAAGCAGATATATGGAATTTTTTTTTTTCTTTTTAAGACAGAATTACTAAATGTAGTTCCAGCGTTGATGGCAGTAGTACTCTTTATTCATTTCACTGTAGATTGTAAAGAATATTTCTATATAATTCCTTCCAACCCTACCTGTTGGAACAACAGCTGGTGCAATAATGATGTGTAAAAATAAGTATTTGTGTTATGACTAAGTATACATGGTCTAAAAATGAGACTAATAACAAGAACAAATTTTCTTTGTGGTTTGGACCTGAATGAATGAGAAATCGATTCAGTTTCACTCAAATTATAAGAAATGTCCTACTGGCTCAGACAGATCACCTGTCTGGGTTTCTATCTCCAACAATTTCAACTGAACATGCTATCTAGGGAGAACATTCAGGACTTCGCCTGCAGTTCATTTTCCTCACACTTGCCCAGCACTTGCATTCACTGAATTATGTATGCAAATGCAATGTTGCACTTCTCTACTCTTTTTTTTAATGGTTCTGATCTTCATTAATTGGTCTGATCCACGTTTAAACCTTACAGTTGTTTGGCTCCAGCTTCACATGACAAATTTCAGCACTCTACTTTGTTACATGTAAAATCAAGATCTAGATAGCCAGGACAGCTCAGACAGACATAAAATTGGAAATAATTCCCAAAAAAAGTCAAGCAGCAGCTAGAAAAAAGCAAGAGACAGTGGACACCATTCCAATGGTGAGTGCTCCACTTATGTTGGAAGAGTCAAATCTACAGGAAAGGGAACACCTGGCTGGACAAAAAATCCTCAAAAAATACACAGGAGTCAGAGCTGATTGCAAAATGAACATGAATCTGATTTATAGGCAAATACCACACAGGAATGAATGTATATGCAGAAGAATGGGTTGGGGTATTTTGTTCTGCTCTCATTTGTTCTGCACAATGCAAGTCAGTTCTGAAGCTCCCTTTTCCAATGTTGAGAATCATCTTACAGAGAATTCCTAGAAGAAAAGATTAGTCAAATCAGTCATAAGACCAAGCAGAAATGTAGAAAAGAAAAACCTTTACAGAAGTTCTGCAAAACCTGATTTTACCTAGCTTAAAGCAAGATGACTTAAGTGTTCCATTTTTTTTCTGCTATGTAAAGTAGCAGAAGAAAACATAGAGGAGAAAATGTATGCAGGAAAAAAAGTTAGTGGAAATATGGATATCTGTATGGAAATAATTATTTCTGCCATTGTTTTAGCAATTATATATAATCATCTCTTGAAGTCACTTAGGACCATTTTGTTTCAAACTTTTATAAATGTCATTAGGAAAGGAAGACTCTGAATATTCTTTATCTCATAGATTGTCACTTGGAAGACTGTAGGAAGATATGTAACATGGTATGTGTTTGGATATGTAGCGGTCATGTGCTGTTAAATCCTAATATATTTTGCTGAATCTAATTTTGTTTATATAGTGACATGGCTTTGGTTATAACAGTTTAGATAGTGTACAGCTTTCAGTTAAGAGGCAGCATAAATTTACCATCAGTCAGTTTTTTGTTTATAGTCAGTGGTTGTAACAGTGAACATTACTACATGGAGAGAGAAAAAAACAGTTTACAGGGTGATAAATCAATCTTCTCTACATACCTGTTCTTGTATGAGACTTGACTTTGCAAGAGGGAAGAAAAACTATGGTAAAGAGAATCTAATGTATAACAGCTGAATAAAATATGCAATAGGACTTTTTCCATTCTAAATTTAGGGCGGCTTTAGAAATATGTCGTTTGCTTTGGATAATTCAAACATTTTTTTCTGAGATGCTGCCTTGTGCTGTCCAGTTTTTAATCATGCTAACCCCTTACTACAGAAAGAGTTGCAAAAGGGGGTTAATGCTATTACAGTTGTCCAATCTGTGGTATAGAGAACTTCTATTGCTAGAAACTAATAGTCTTGAATTTAACAGGTTAGAAAAAAGAATTGTTGAGAACAAAGAAATCCCAATAATCCTGTAATCCCTGAATATCAGGCAGTGTAAAAGGATTCTCATCTTGCTAATTTTCAAGAGAGACCAACTTTTATACTAAATGAAGGAGAAATTTATAAATAATAAAGTGCAGGTTGTTGAGCATTGCAGAAAATTCTTTTGCAGCTGTTATGTATTTTCCATTGAATTAAAGTTATCCATCCTGGTAATATTTTTAGAGGAAATGACTGTATAAAGATACATTTTGGGATCATTAGCTGGCAATTTGGTGTAGCACGGTTTCCCATGCGTTAAGTTTTATGGTGAGGATGCTTGATTAAAGTCGAGGAAAATATTACATCTGCTTTTGATGATCTTCAAGCCAACATGCCTAGATCCTTTTCTGGGATTATATAGGGAAATGCCAAATGGGGGCTTGTACAAAAAAAAAAACCCAACCAACCAAAACAAACCCATACATTTAAAAATTCCTTGTAAGGAAGGCCATTATGCACAAAATCTGCAGTCCTAAATGTTTCCACTAAGTCATATACATAAGATGGTTTGAGGAGTGAAATTGGACTATAACCTAAACTCCACTTGCACTATTCTTTTTCTGAAAGAAGTGTGTAATAAAACTTGGGATTGAAAGATTCAGTTGGCAGAAAATGCATTAGTGAGTAGCTGTTCCAGTAATTGACACTGAAACTGAAATGCCTCCTTTTCTTTTTCTCTCTGTATATATCAGGCTCGTTTACAGTATGTACATTGAACTTTAATGTTTAAGACACTGATCGATATCCAAATGCCCCCCCCTCTATATCAGAGGGAATATAGGGGAGTCCCACCTGTGGAGGTGCTAGAGACAAAAGCTTATTACAATGCCTTCAGCTTTTTTAATTACTCCAGAATGGCACTTCCACAGTTACTGCTCTCAGAGAACAATGCTTCCTACCTTTGAAATTTATACTAAATTCCACTGAAGCTCACCAGAAGGACTACGAGTGTTTAAACAAAACCAAGCCATGCTATCTGCCACATTAGAATAGCATGATACTGATTTTTCTTGCTGCTATTGATACCTTTCTGTTCTCCAATGTTAGCTTACTTTTATTATAGAGGTTCCTCGTACATTTTATTACTGCTAATGAACAGATACAGGAAACAAGTACTGAAACACATTCCTGTTTTGGAAGCACAATGTATCAGAAAAGACTACACCAGGTATGCCTAGACACAGGAGAAGAATGTGCTTGATGTTTGTATTACACCAACTTGAACAGTAGAATGGGGTCTAGTTTGTGTTTGTTTTGTTTTTAGTCTATTTTAGACCAACATCAGGAGAATTCATTTGAGGGAATTTTGCATCTGACAAAAAATTACCTTTGTTTGTCAATAGTAGCTATTGCTGTCATTGAAACATAGCAGAGCAAGACCTACGCTTGTATTACTAGAGTATTAGAGATATCTCTTTAGTAATTTGCATTTATAAAGGTGCCACATAGAGCTTTAATTGTCCTGTAGGCTGACTTCTGCTTCAAAAACATGAGGAGGAATATAGATAATCTTTACACAGGGAAAGAAGAAAAGATTTTTAAACCAGTAAACTTTAAAATTAACCATCTTTTGTGGGATGGAAATAAACACAGCCTGAATTGAGAAAAGTCTTAAAGAGTCCCAGAGACAATGGAAGTGTTATTTGTAAGCAGAAAATACAAAGTATCAGAGATTTCAACTACTTCATTGTAAAAACCATATAGTTGGATTTGAGGCACTGTGACTATGGGTAGTAGCTTTCAATTATGACACTTAAAACTTGCTCTACAGAGGAGCAGCTGATGGAAATACTCTCTTGCATAAAAGCCTTTGATCCCATGATGGATGTTCTATGAACTGGGGTGGGGTGGGGGTAGTGAGGTGTGGAAAGAGACAGAATGAAAGTGCTGGGAAACTGGTGAAATAAATAATGAAGCCAGCTGATACTATGATAGCACAGCAGGAATGGTGTGTTCCACTTTGTTTTGTGATGTAGTAAAGGGGAGGTGTTCCTTGCATGGCACTCGATTATTGAAACAATATCTGTGTATGGTTTGTCAGGAGGGTTTTATTAATGTGCTGCAAAAGAACTTGCTTCCTACATAAGTCTGTGATGTTACAAGAAAATTTCAATGTTTAAACTCAAACCAGTAATGCTGTATTTCTGTTTAGATGGGTTTTGCATCCTGAGCTACGCTCTCTTTAGGCTTTAATCCTATGCTTTGATCTGTAGCGCTGCAAGAGTTGACTGATGAACAATAGCCACCTTTATTCACATGTACAGTGTTACATATTCATAGCTGTTTTGCTTAGCTTCTACCACTGTCTTTGCTTCATTGCTGTTATAATCTTTAACAATTAAAAAAAAAGTTAGTGCTTTACTAACTTTCTAGTAACCATAAAACCTTTTAAAATGCAGCTCTTTTTTAAATTTTGGCTTTAATTCTTCATTAGTTCCTAGCATTAAAATAATTTGTGTAGCAGCAAGCTAAAACATTGATTTGAAAATTATAACTAATCAAAAAGAACAGGAGCTGTACCTAAAGGCTTGCTAGAGGCACCTTTGCGCCTAACACCTAGAATGTCATTCTCTGAATAGTTACATAGTGCGATTCCCAAAGACTAAGAGCGCTGTAACATGAGCTGACTGCCACCATCTAGCCAAGGCAGACAGAGATCTGCCCCCACGGCTCATTCCCGTACAGCCTTGTTAGTGAAGGATGCATAAAAGTGATGCAGAACAATCTGAAAAGCTTTTAAAGTATTTGCACAAGGTTCAAAAATGCTGTTCACATCAAGCAAAAAATACTAGTAAAGGGAATACAACTTTCTTCTTTTGCATAGCTGAGATCTGAGCAGGGTCGAGTGTGTTCCTACTCTGTCAGTAGTTAGCAATGTCCAATCTGGTTTGGTTTTACGGCTTGACTTTCTTAATCACAGTGTGACGGGAAGAGAGCATCGACGTTCTGCTTTATTTAGGGCTCTGAATGGGAAATAACTCCTCTTCAAAGATGGCTCTGATGTGTCATTGCTAGGAAGACTTACCAGTAAACATGGTGCTCTGGCTTAGTTTCTAACACGGCAAAATCGTTTACCGACAAAAAAACCCACTCAAACCAAAGAAACCAAAAATTGTGAAGTTGCCAACTCTGCTCAACAAGTAGCGGATTAGGATTAGCAGAAATTTTGTTGCGTGATTCTTGGGTGTGTTTTATGCAACTTCGTCCGCTAGTTTCAAAGCCCAGTGAAACAAGCCGACCACTTTGCTTTACTCTTGGGACTGGGAGCCGGGGCGGGACAAGCCCAGAGCTGCGAGTCCGCCTGTGCCCCTCTGAGGTGCGGGGAGGGGCTGGGGCCTGCTCGCCTCCCCTTCCCGGCACAGCTGCGCCGCACGCGGAGCGGCCTTTCGCGCATCGTGCGGGAGGATCTGCTCCACGGGCAGCCAGCGCAGCGCCAGCGGCAGGCGGCGCCGCCGCGGCAGGAGGAGGAGGAGGAGGAAGGCTGCCGCCGGCCCCTCTCGCCGCACAGAGGCACAGGCAGAGGGCGCTTTCGCCATGCGCGGCCGTCGCCGTGCACCCCCCGGGCGCGCTGCTGCTGACAGGCGTCCGGAGAGACCTCCGCGGCGAGAGGAGCGGAGCCCCTCGGCTCGGCCCGGTCCGGTCCGGTCCACGCGGGAGGGCGAACGGAACTCCGCGGGTGCGACAGGCCAGCTGCTCGCTCCCGCTCTGCCTCTCTCCCTCCCTCCTCCTCTTCTCTGTGCTTTCCACCTCCCTTGCTCCCGAGTGAGCGCAGCCTCGGATGTCCGGTTTCCTGGTGGATTTTTTACCTGGCAAACTCCGGATAACTTTGGTGAGAATTTGCAGAGCGGCTGGTAAACTTGGGAACTCCCTTGCAGGAGCCTAGGAGCTGCTGCTACCGCGTCTTCTTCATCCCACGGATTTTACTGCTTCGGATATTGCGAGGGGAGGGAGGGGGTAGAGTACAACGAAAGAACAGGGGGGAAAGGAAGAGAGGAGCCTCATAATTTCGCCTGCATTCCTCCATCGGCCCCGCTCCGCGCGCGCTCTGCCATCTTTGCACCATGCACTTGCTGGAGGTGCTCTCCCTGGGTTGCTGCCTCGCTGCCGGCTCCGTGCTCCTGGGACCCCGGCAGCCGGCCGCCGCCGCCGCCTACGAGTCCGGTCAGGGATACTACGATGAGGAGCCCGACGCGGGGGAGGCAAAGGTAAGCCCATATTCCCTCGGTAGGTGCCAGCTCACCCCTCTGGGCATGTGGCTGAGCCCGTTTGAACGGACAGCTTGGAAATCACACTGAGGAAAGCGTTTAGGAGTAGCTTTTAACTTAATTTGCGAGGTCTCTTTAAACGTGGGGGAAGGATTTGTTTAAGGAGAATAAAAATTGCCTGGGTTTTGAAAGTTACTGGAAGAAAGGTTGCACGGGGAATAACTGTATGTACAGAGAAACTCGCAACACCTGATGGGCCGAGGCAGCCACCAAGGCTCTGCTCCTGCCGCGGTGCTGGGACTGCCCGACGGGGAGCGATCAGACCCGGCCGCAGCCCCGCCGTTTGCAGCGAAGCCCAGACGGAACAGCGACTCGCGGGCTTCAACTTTGCCACAGCCCTGGCGCTGGCATTTGGGGCGCTTCCCGCCGACCGTTCGCGGTGTCGCTAGAGTTGCCTCGGAATGGGCGAAACTGCGGGGTATGGCAGGGAGTGGGGCGGACAGAGCAGGGGAGGGGGCTGAGGAACGCCCGGAGGAGCAGCTGTGCGCAGGAACGAAGCAATGAGGGAGCCGGGGGGGCGGGGGGAGGGGGTGTGTGCGATGAGAACAAAACCGGAGACTTTCTATTTGTTGAAAAGTCTCTTGAGGTGCCTGACATTTTGGATGAGTTGCTGCTACATGACAAGAATTGATTGAAGATGTAAGGTGACACTCGAATCTGAAAATTTTCATTCGGCCTAGGCGCACGGTGAAGGTTGAGCTCGAATTCTCAGATTCCAGTCACGAATAGTTAGTATTCTGCCTTAATTTTGAGTTGCATAGGAGGTTTCGTAACATGGAATTCAATCTTTGTCACTTGTAGTTTTGCAGTTCCCGTTATGCTGATACATGAAAGTGATGCGTAGTGTGTGGTTGTATAAGCATGCGGCATTATTAGGAAGAACTCTGATGCCTGAGTTTGTAACAACTCTTACCTTCCTTACAGTGTTTTGAAGATTTCTGGCATACTTACTGAAAGCAGTCATGACCCAACTCATTCATTACTCATTTCGGTATGAGGCAGGGAGAAAGGCGTTTGGATTAAAAGATGACATTCTGATTGCGGTTTTTCCTTACGCTATTTACTGAAGAGAAGTTTGGAAGATTTTTACTCTTAACTACATGGGAAATCTTAATTTTGATAGTATACGTTAGCTACACTTAATTCAGATACAAACGCTTGTAGATTATGTGTTATTCACAGAACTCATGCTTTTTAGGTTGTATGTGTACTGTAGTCTCTCTTGAAGTTTTAATAACGGCTGAGTGCTTACATTGTAGTGTTTTGATTCCTAATATGCTATCAGTGATTATATTGCTTAAATGTTTATCAGGTATTTTTCAAGCATAGCTATTTAAAAATAGGAACACAGAATTAATTCATCTGGTCACTGTTATCACTTAGGTTGTTTATTGAAAAAATGCAAAACTTAGTGAATGGCAGAAATACCTCAACTCTTTCCAGCCTGTGACTGTAAGTCATTTATTTACTGTGTGAACTGGTGTTTGAGTTGTAAAGCCTCAGAAGAGCTTATACTGAAAAGGTGGAAAGAGTCCAAACTGGAGCATGGTGTGTATTTTGTACACTTAAACTGCTGAGTTAGAACAGCTGATAGCGAAGACATTCTACTAAGTGATGCTGTATGTTCCCATGCACAAGTTGTGGACAGTCATGCTATTCCTCGAAGAAATTTTAGTGTCTTCAGAAGCTGCCACTGTAGCATGTTATGTGGAAGTGCAAGTGCTCTGTGGAAAAAGGGGAACTAATAGCAAACCAAAGGAATAAAGGTCAAGAGACTGGGAAGTGAGTGGGATAGCATGTGTTAAGTGATTACATTAACAGAACAAAAGGTTTTGTGCCTAATTACTAATGAGTAGCAGAGAGAGAGAATTATTCTGGATGCAAGCAGACTTAGTCATCTTGGAAGCCTTTAGTTGCAAGTTTGTTGTTTTTGCTGGAACTATTTGAGTGAATACTGTGCGAATTTGTTCCTGTGATGAGAGAATGTTGAGATAAATGTCTGCAGTAATTATGAAAGGATTAAATAAGTAAACTGCAAGTAATTGTTTCAAGGAAAATGATTACATTGTTAGTTTAAAGTCTTGAACTTTCTTAATTTCAAGGAAAAGCGTATGTTCACTTCAGTCTGCCCTGACTTTTCATCCATATATCATACTCTGCATATTAAACTGATGCCTAAGTGCAGGCCGTGCAGCCTTTTGGGTCAGCTGTTTAGACAATAGGTTTATTTCTTTTTACTCCTATTTTACAAACTTGAGCTTTGGAAACATTTTTAAAGGTGTAGATGAAATTGAGGGTCTTCCAACACAGGAAGAAAAGCTGAGCAGAAGATAATGACACATTGTGTTTTTATGTAGGTGAGTGTTACGTGTTAATCTTGTCGTAGTGATTTACAGCAACTTGGAAGCACTACAGATATAAATAGCAGTAATTTTTCATACACAGCTCTTGCAAGGGCATGTTCTACAGTAAGTGGGCACTGCTAAGCTTGTGCAACACTGCCTCCCTCCTTTTTTCTTTTTCCTTTTTTTTTTTCCAGCGTGGGGTAAAGTTCATCATTTAACAAGCTTAGGGAGCCCAGATTAATACTTTTCAGCTGAACTGGCTGCTGAGAGGGATGGGAACAATTTCTGCATGTAGATTACCTCTTTCGAAGTTCCTCCAGCACAGGAGGGTTGCCCCAATGAGGCAGCCTCCTTGAAGATGCATCACTCTTCTCCTCTGCAGGGCAGGAGGTAGCATAGTCCCGGCTCCCTCTCTCTGGGTGGCCTGCTGCAGAAGGCAACCTAGTACCTCAGTTATCTCTCTGCTTAAGGTAGGGTTAGGGGAATCAACCCTCCTGCTCCTGGGGTTGTTGCACTTTGACAGATGTCTGCCACTCAGCAGGGATGCTTGGAGCATCTGCAGCTAGGAGAGTGTCAGCAGTTGGGTGACATTAATGATTTGAAACTTTACCTTCCTGTACTATATGAATGTTTTACTAACTTGTATAATGCGTTTAGTCTCTGGCTCTTGTTCTTTAGGTAGCTTTGAAATGGGAAGGTGGGGTATGTAAGCACTGTCTACCCAGGAGGACAAAGGCTTTTAATATCTTTATTAGTTATCTGGATGAGGGACTGGATAAATGAAATAAATAATTATTATTTGCCGAAAGTTTCAGCATGAACTGGATAAGGAATTAACTGGATGGTCACACGCAGAGAGTGGTGGTCAATGGAACAATGTTCATGTGAGACCAACGAGAGGTGGCATCCCTCAGGGGTCAGTGCTGGGACCAGTGCTGTTTAACACCTTTGTCAGTGACACGGACAGAGGAATCGAGTGCACTCTCAGCAAGTTTAGAGATGACACTAAGCTGTGTGGCACAGTCGACTTGCTAGAGGGCAGGGATGCCATCCAGAGGGACCTGGACAGGCTGGAGAGGTGGGCCCAGGCCAACCTCATGAAATTCAACAAGACTGTGTATAAGGTTTTGCAACTGGGTTGGTGCAATCCCAAGCACAGATACAGGCTGGGTGGTGAATGGTTGGAGAGCAGCCCCAAGGGAAAGGACCTGGGGTCTGGGTTGATGAACGTGAGCCGGCAGTGTGCACACTTCAAGAGAAGTGTGGCTAGCAGGGCAAGGGAGGTGACTCTTCTCCGTTGCTCTCATGAGACCCTACCTGGAGCACTGTACAGTTCTGGAGCCGCCAACACAAGAAGAACATCAAACTGTTGGAGCGAGTCCAGAGGAGGGCCAACAAAGGTGATCAGAGGGCTGGAGTACCTCTGTTGTGAGGACAGGCAACAAGAGTTGGGGCTCTTCAGCCTAGAGAAAAGAAGGCTTAGAAGAGACCTTATAGTAGCCTTCCAGTATCTGAAGGGTTCCTACAGGAAGGCTGAGGAGAGACTCTTTAGAAGGTCTTGTAATGGCAGGACAAGGGGTAATGGGTTTAAACTGCAAGAGGGGGGATTCAAAGTAGAAGTTAGGAAAAGATTGTTTCTAGTGAGAGCGGTGATACACTGAAACAGGTTGCCCAGACAGGTTGTGGCTGCTCCCTCCCTGGAGGTGTTCAAGGCTGAGTTGGATGAGGCCTTGAGCAACTTGTTCTAGTGGGAGGTGTCCCTGCCTATGGCAGGGGGTTTGGAACTAGATGATCTTTGATGTTTCTTCCAACCTAAACCATTCTGTGACTACACTGGTGTTACTGAAATGAAGGTGTGACTTGGACCACTAATAAATTACTTAATGGTAATCAGGTAGCATTAGCAGACGCTTGTTATTGCAGCAGTAGTAGTATGGTGTCAGGCGAAAATAAACCACCCAGCTAGAAGGGTTTGCCATAGCTACACCTTCATTTTGTTGCGTAGTCAGACCTTAAGGATCATATAACATCAGTTGTGGCTAACTGAGGATGTCTCAGCTGACGAGAGATTGGCATATGTGATGCCCATCTGCAAGAAAGGCCAGAAGGAGAATCTGGGGAACTACAGACTTGTCAGTCTGACCACTGCACTGGTGGAGCAGATCTTCTTGAATGCTATTACACAGCACATGCAGGACAACCAGGTGATCAGGCCCAGTCAGCATGGGTTCGTGAAGGGCAGGTTTTGTGGCAAGGTGACCTGCTTAGTGAATAGGAGGAAGGCTTTGGATGTTTTTTACCCAGACTTTAGCAGAGCCTTTGGCATTGTTTCCCACAGCATTCTCCTGGAAAAACTGGCTGCTTGTTTGAAGTAGGATGGCCAAGCCCGGAGAATGGTGGTGAATGGAGTTAAATGCAGTTGGTGGCTGGTCACCAGTGCTCAGTACTGGGTCCAGTTCTTTTTAGTATCTTTACCAATGATCAGGACAAGGGGACCGATTGTAAATGTGCTGATTACACTAAGATGGGAGAGAGTGTTGATCAGCTTGAGGATAGGAAGACTCTACAAAGGAACCTGAACAGGCTGGACTGATGAGCCAGTGCCAGTTGTATTGAGTTTCAGCATGGCCAAGTGCTGGGTCCTGCACTCGAATCACAGCAAACTCATGCAGTGCTGCAGGCCTGGGCAAGAGTGGCTCTCTTCACTGAGAGAGTCATTGGACACTGGAATGGGCTGCCTGGGGAGGTGGTGGAGTCGCCGTCCCTGGGGCTGTTCAAGGCAAGGTTGGACGTGGCACTTGGTGCCGTGGTCTAGCCTTGAGCTCTGTGGTAAAGGGTTGGACTTGATGATCTGTGAGGTCTCTTCCAACCTTGGTGATACTGTGATACTGTGAAAAGCTGCATGGCAGAAAGGGACGCGGGGTTGTTGGTTGACAGCTGTCTGAATAGGAACCGTCAGCATGTTCAGGTGGCCAAGAAGGCAAATGGCATCCCGGCCTGCATCAGGAATAGTGTGATCACAAGGACTAGGGAAGTGATTATCCCACTCTGCTCAGCACTGGAGAAGACACCTTGAGTACTATGTTCAGTTTTGTGTTCTGTGTTAATTTTGGGGATTTTCCTCTTGGTAGCGTAATCTCAGATTCATCAAATTTTATGGTCACCTCTGAGTTTCTAAGTGTGCCTTGCTACACATTGTGGTGTTACAGGTGACAGATGAGGCCAGCTTCTGTAAACAAGCATAAACCTCACACAGCACACAAAGAATACTAAACTGAGGGAGTAAGGAGAATGTTGTTTTGTCTGCTGCAGCTTTCCTTTTCATGTGTGTAACCACTGTCTTTTTTTCAGATGAGTGTACACACAGAAAGTTGCTGTTTTTTAGGGATAAACATAAGTAATATAATAGGACCTATTGCAAAGACTAAGCAACAAATACAATTATAAAACCTTGGCCTAGCCTTTTGTATGACTAGAGTGCAGTACTAAGCTCTAAGAGCTCCTGGCTTTTCTAGTTCTCAGTGTAGGTATGTGCATTCCTGGGTATCTTGTGTAAGCACACTTGTGTGCCTCTGAGGGACTTTACACGATTGCTGCTGACAAATAACTGCACTTCTGAAGGTTCTAAAAAAGCTTTGGACATCACTTTAACTGCAGTGCTTGGAAGTGTGCAGAAACATCCCATCAAAAATGTTATTTTTATGCTCATTTAGGTTCAATTTGTGTTTAAAATCTTGCATGCATTTCAAGGGTGTCTGCTTATTTTAGTAAAAACAGAGCAGGTCTTGTTCTTCAGGCTGTTGTAGTGGAGTGCGATGGTAATAATCCTCTCTCCTATTGATACGTTGCAGCCAGAATAGAAAGCCTTGTCTAGAGCCTCATGTTCAGCTGCTGCTTTTTGAATGTGGTCAGTGATTCATTAAAACAAAATGCTTGGAATAAAGGGAATCCAACTGAAGTCAGACTGGTATCCTATCAAGTTTAATATCCTTGTTTAATGTAAAAAATGTGCTACATCTGTTCGTAGAATATATTATAAGAAATTCCAAGTAGGGTTGCTATTTGAAAGATGCAAGCTCTTTCGAAGTTGAAGTTACTGCTTAAGAGTTTTGTTTGATAAAGTGCTGAATTTTGTCTAGTCAGTAGGATAGTATGATTGCTTTAATTATATTTTGTGATTTTTTTTTTCTGCTGATTCCACCTTGCTTCTAATCTGAGTGATGCATAATGCCAGGTTCCCCTCCGTGTTATATATGTGTCTGCTTCAAAGGCAATAATGACTTCATAAATTGGAAAGAATTTTAATTTAAAACATTGATAGCTTAGGGGAGCAGTGGGAAGTTTTTTGTTGAATTGCTTTTATATATGAATTTGTCAAGTTACTTTTCATGGTTGGTGTTTATCTGTCACCAGAAGTTTCCCTGATGACTTAAACTTTTTTATATATAGAATGGTTTAGTTTGGAATGGACCTCAAGGATCATCCAGTTCCAGCCCCCTGCCATAGGCAGGGACACCTCCCACTAGAGCAGGTTGCTCAAGGCCTCATCCAACTTGGCCTTGATCACCTCCAGGGAGAGAGCAGCCACAATCTGTCTGGGCAACCTGTTCTGGTGTCTCACCACTCTCACTGCAAAGAACCTTTTCTTAACTTCTACTTTGAATCCCCCCTCTTGCAGTTTAAACCCATTACCCCTTGTCCTGCCATTACAAGACCTTCTAAAGAGTCTCTCCTCAGCCTTCCTGTAGGCCCCCTTCAGATACTGGAAGGCTACCATGAGGTCTCCTCTAAGCCTTCTTTTCTCTAGGCTGAAGAGCCCCAACTCTTGTTGCCTGTCCTCACAGCAGAGGTGCTCCAGCCCTCTGATCATCTTTGTTGGCCTTCCTCTGGACAGTTTGATGTTCTTCTTGTGTTGGGGGCTCCAGAACTGTACACAGTGCTCCAGGTAGGGTCTCATGAGAGCAAAGGAGAAGAGTCACCTCCCTTACCCTGCTAGCCACACTTCTCTTGGTGGCCTGGGCCCACCTCTCCAGCCTGCTCAGGTCCCTCTGGATGGCATCCCTGCCCTCTAGCGAGTCGACTGTGCCACACAGCTTAATGTCATCTCTAAATTTGCTGAGGGTGTACTCGATTCCTCTGTCCATGTCACTGACAAAGGTGTTAAACAGCACTGGTCCCAGCACTGACCCCTGAGGGATGCCATTTGTCACTGGTCTCCAGGGGGACATTGTGCCCTTGGTCACTACTTTCTGCATACAGTCATCCAGCCAGTTCCTAATGCAGTGAGTGCTCCATCCATCAAGTCCATGTTTTTCCAGTTTGGTGACCAGGATGTCATGTGGGACAGAATCAAAAAGCCTTACTCAGGTCCAGATAGATTTAAGTGTTATTTATGGTTAACTTTAATGAAATTTATTACTTGTGGGAGTTAATGTCATTAACTGTCTGATACTGCCAAAACCTTGAAGCCTGTAGTGCGCCATACTATTCATATAATGGTTTTACCTTGGTGACAATTCTGAAATAGCTTGACCTCTCATATGCAGCTTAATAATTATTGAAGGTGTTTGACATCCTGTTGTTCCTCACCGAACAGACCAGGGCTTTTTATCCCATTTTATTCTTCTAGATAAAGTACTGGCAAAGAATTGCATGATTCTTAGAAGACACCAGGAGGCTGCTAGGGACCAGGAGCCATAGGCATTTCTCTCTCGTGCCACAGGGGGTGGCATCCTGTGTGTTAATTCTTTACTGCTTATGGCAGTGCTGTGAAATAAGTAAATTCAGGAGTTGGCTGTCATCCAGGACAGAGTCCTTTACACCATTAAACTGTGTAATTCTTTGACTTTTCTTAGTCAAGAATCGTGTTTTGCCGAAAGAGAGGGGAGAGGAATTCATTGGGAGGGATTCTTTTGAAGAACAGGTGCAGCATTTGGCTATTTCCCCATGTTATTCCCAAGAGATCAGTAGCAGCCTCCTAACCTGCCCTCCACATGCACATGTGAACTTTTCTGTGACTTGTAAAAATCGTCAGAAACAATAGATACCCTATTATCCCACTGTGCTCAGCTCTGCTCAGGTACTGTGTGCAGTTCTGGGCCCCACCGTTTAAGAAGAGTGTAAATATCCTTGAGTATTCCCAGGAGGACAGCAAAGCTGGTGAAAAGGCTGGAAGGCATGTCTTGCAAGGAGCAGCTGAGGATCTCGGGTTTGTCTAGGTTGGAGAGAGGAGACTGCAGGGTAACCTCATTGCTCTCTGCTGCTTTCTGAGGAGGGGAAGCAGAGAAGGATATGCACTGATCCCACTCAGGAATCCGGTGGGAATGGTTCAAAACTGCATTAGGTGAGATTTAGGCCAGACATTCATAAACATTTTATTACCACCAGTGTGGTCAGTCACTGGAACAGGCTTCCTAGAGAGGCATTTGGTGCCCTAAGCCTCTCTGTTTTAAGAGGCACTTGGTCAGTGCCCTTAATTAACATGCTTTTACTTTTGGTCAGCCCTGAACTGGTCAAGCAGATGAACAAAATTATCATTGTAAACTGTTTCCAAATGAAATGTTCTATTCTATTAGAGATCATTTTGAAGAAGCAAACTGCCCTAGCTATTCTTCAGATTGTTTTGAATTTGGCACATCAAATATATCTGTGGTGAGCTGATCTGCTCCAGCTGCGTCAATCACAATATTTAAAGCCACAAGAAACTTCACACCTTAGCAGCTGTCTGCTTAGGTTTCTGTGGACAATGGAGTGTTTGGTGATTTTGTTTGTTTGTTTCGTGGGTATTTTTGTTTCAATTTGGCCAAAATACATATACCTGGTAAGTAACATGTGGTCTACTCAAGGGACTGTCTCATTAGAGAGAGAAAGAGGAGCAATTTTAGAGGTTGAGGTATTTATTACTTCAGGTCAAAGATTAATTTTGGTAGAACTTGTATTATAATTTTTGTCAATTATGAGCCATGCACCTCTCTGCAAGTAAGTGGCCAGTGCTCATTACCCTCTGCATATGGGGTCTGTGTTCAGAATCAGGTGAAGAACAGCTGCTGTGTGTTGGTTGAGGTGTGCTGTCTGCAGATGATGGGATCCACATTCCTGCTCTGCTAACTAGATTCTGGATCTTAAAGGATTCTTGTTGAGGAGGCAATGCGAGGGTAGCATGCATGTGTTCCCCTCTCTGGACCTCCTGTGACTCAGAGGAAATCCAAATGGATGCCACTTTGAACTACCTTTTAAGTACCAAGAATGGAACACAGGGACTCAGATTCACACTTACTTGTACTTAAAAGTGCTCAAGCAAAGTTGAGCTCCAGAAACTGTCCATGTAGGTGGTCTCACTTTGTCCTATATGCGTATTAAAGAAACTTAGCATGGAGAAGGAAAAAGTTCTGAGGCATTTAAAACATAAAGGCTAAGAAATGAAGAAAAATACAAGGAAAAAAATGGCTTTAATGGCTTTCTTCCTTAAGAGAAAAAAAAAGAACATTTCTTGTCACAAGTATTGGAAGTAATTTTGAGATTTTTTTTTTTTTATTGAATTTCTTTGCTTATTTTTTCTTGGAAAGTGTTGCTCTTAAAAATTCACCACAATCTTTATTGTTATTTTCCTCGAGTAACAACTTTTAGGTATTGTAAACTACACAACATCCTTCTGGCTGCTGTGAGTTGGAGACTAGGAGGATACCATATAAATCAGTTTCACTGGAAGTTAAAGAAAATGTTTGTAGTTTGTAGTCCTAAAGATACTTGCAAAGCAAAAATGATTTTGCTTTTCTTACCCAAGAAAATTTGTATGTTGCTAAGATTAGAATCTCTGCTCGTTTCTGTGCTTAGAGAACACTACTTCTACAGTTTCTTCTTACAAATAAAGCAGAAAAGGAAAATCATGTAACTTGAATCATTCCAGATATTACTGGCCCAAGACACACTTGACAGAAATACGCTTTGCCTGTAATAGTACCAAGAGTCTTGATGGAATCTATATGTATCACTTTTGTAGAATCACTACTTATGTTTAGATTAGCAGTGTAATTAACTAAGGAAACAAACTTGCAAGGTAGTGCCTTACTGACGTTTGTCCCTTGCCTAGGGACAGATATTTCCAAATTAAATCAGAGCCTGTGACTTCCTCTTAACCCTGCCCGCTCCCCAGCAAATCTTGCATAACAGGGAGAGTGCTGTACTTCGGTTTCATTTTATTGATGTATATCAAGATACTCATGTTAAAATTTCACAGTCTTTTTGCTATAAGGATTTTTTAGAAGTTACTTCCTTTATATCATTAATATTGAAATACTGTGTGATTTGGAGGAAACAAGACAATCTTGTTAATAATAGCAGGCTTGTAGCATTGAATCACAGCAGATTCAGTAAACATGGAGAAGTGTCTTTTCCAGGAAGGAACATAGTGATGGACAGTTATTTTATCTTTCCAGTTGGGTGTGTTCCTTGTTGGCTAGAGAAGAACAAAACATTGGTTCATTTAAAAACATCAAAAAACTTCTTGTTCAGAGCACAGCTTTCAGGAGAACAATACCAGCTGCTAAATATCCCATTGAGCTGACTGAATATGGCGAGTATTGGCCTATCGCCTTTGTTTCATGGCCATTCATGGAGTTTTCATCTAAACTGCCAGGCAGCAGAAGCCAAGAGTTTAGGCTCAAAATTAAATTCTCTGGGGGTCTCAGTCTCCTTGCTTATTTGCTGGAGTGTTAGTGTTGCCAAGTTTATGCCTTCTGCCTAGTGATCACAGGAGTACCTTGAAACATTAAGAATGTGCTTTTTATGACCGTGCAGTTTGAAAAAGGCTGGGCTCTTCTTGAGGCTTAGCAGAGCCTTGCAGATGGGCAGTTCTGTCTGCCTTAGTCGACTTTCTTTTGCCTGCCCTGAGTGCCATGCTAATAGTACTGGGCACATGAGATTGTCCATATGCCTCTTAGGAGGGAATTCACTGTGTCTGCTAAGACAGTTGGGTTGAATGGTCTGGACTCAGACCGTCTGACCTAGAGTGGTGAATTGTTTGTCTCCGAAGTTATGGTTCCCTCTACTCTGACCTGAGCACCATTATCTTAAACACAGCCTGTACAACCAAAAGGTGTGGAAAGTGATGCATGAAGTGCTTTTGTTCTTCTTACCCAAGAAAAGGTGCCCATTTCTCTCTGATCATCAACCGTGAAAATTAAGAGGATCTTTAATGAGAACTCTCCTGCCTTATTTCTTCAGGTGACTGGGCCAGCAGGTGATCAAATCACTAAAACCAGATGGAAATAAGAGCTGCTGCTGAATTTTGAGTACTTCTGAAATGTCATAAGGCTCATAAGGCAGTAAAGGCACATTGAACCATGATCTTGGACTAGAAAGTAGGGAAAGGAACAGTGAAGGATTTTCAGAAGGGCAAGACTATGCTTCAAAAGAAGGAAGAATTAGGGTATTTCATTACATCAGGTAAAACTAAAGAATTAGGCAAATTTTAAACTCTGCAGTCATTATTAATCTGCATTAATAGCATAAAAAGGCTCTTTGTTGTAATGAAACACTGAATATCCTGATGGTTTCAGAAAATTAATGAAATTTTCAGATCCTCATTTCTTAGGATAGATAGATGATATGTATTTTGCCCTTGAGCCTGTAAGTTGCTTCTTTACTGATTATTAGTTGGCTTATGGTATTTCTTGACAGTTTTGAAGGTGCGTAAGAGTAGAAGAATGGCTGTACTTGGTCAGACAAAATTCTTGCTTAGTCCTATATGCCATTTTTAACAGTATCCAACACACAGTGTGGTTGGACAGCCTCTGCTGCGCAGCCACTAAACATGCACAGCATGCCCCACTGATGTAGCAGAGGATGGCTTGGAGAGATGCTGAAAACCGTGCATGGCACGTAGCAGCAGTCTGTCACATATTGCCCCTCATACCCCCTTCTTCCCCATTGCTGCCAGGTGAAGACAAGCCTTTGGCCATGGGCCCGTCTATTCCTGCAGGTAGTCTGTGCCCACTGAGTCCTCCTCTGTCCTGTAAGCTGGCCTGCTCAATTCTCATTTCAGGGGTTTGTTGTGCAACATTTCAGCTGATTTGTTCCCAAACCATCTCATGGGAACAGCTTGGAAGATTCATACTCCACTTTCTTTATTTCTTCACTTTTGGTTCTCAGACTGTGTTCAGGAGAAGCCCTGAAACCCTGGTGTGTGAGCATGTACCTTCTGCTCGTTCCTTGGCCAGCTGAGGATTTCAGTTGGAAAACCCAGGATCAGGTATCAGATGTTCACAGGGTCCCCAGGCTCATCATGTTTTTTGTAGTGGAAGAGCAACCATGGCAACGTGTACCTGGCTACAGCCACTCTTCTGGCTCTTCCAGTACCTCTTAGTTGTTTTTTTGGCTGGATTTCTCTTTTTATTTACACTCTTACCATTTAAGGCCCTGCCAAGTTACAGGATCCACTCGACAACCTCCTCCTGAGCAAAGCAGTGTCACTACAAAGAAGTGTCACAGCATGCTTACAGACTGTTGGCAGCAGGACAGTTTGTGGACTGCCCTGCCTTAAATGATGAGGTGTGTGCAAATTATTTTATTTTCTTTTAAATAGCTTTCTGATGGCTTTTCTCCGGTGTGTTATCCAGTTGTTTATTGTGCCTGGAGAAGCTTTTGACATCAGCACCTTGCTCTGTCAAAAAGTGTGGCTTTGAGTGAACATTCTGTTTAGTATCTATAATAGTATTTTTTAAAAAAGCAACCACCAAACTGAAATAACCATTCCTTTCGCTTGTCTGGAGCCTGACACTGGGTAATGAAACTTCCCCAATCCATGTCCTGGACAAGTCAGGAAAAAATTCTGTCCATACTGTTTGTAGTTTCATTCAGTCCGCTGATTCATTGTTCTTTTTCAGGCTAAAGATTCTTAACTTATGCAACCTGCCTTTTGTAGTGATGCTGTTCCTTACCTTTGGTCATCCAACTGCATACCTTAATTCTCTTTAAGACTGCAGAATGAGGAGAGGGGAAAGGCAGGAGTGCACACTGGATTCTGGATATGGGGCACCATAGATGTGTATAGAACCACAGTGATATTTTATTCTCTTTGACTTATTTTACAAGTATGTCTTGAGAGTATGCTGTAACCTGTCACATATGAGTACAATTAAAATGTCTTTTAAAGATGTACTTGTATGTGTTCTGAAGGTCTGGGTGGATGAAGGCATTTCACAGCTACAGCTTCCTCAAAAATTCACATAAAAGCTGGCTTTAGGTGCCTATTTCAAGATGATGTACAGTTATTTAACCTGTATTGTCATTATGCTTTGAATGTGGTTTTCTGCCTGCCATATGTGCACAGTGAGAGGTTTAATGGGATTAGCTATATTCAGGGCTGTAAACCATGAGCTATACGTTTAATGGGATTAGCTATATTCAAGGTTGTAAACCATGAGCTATATGTTTAATGAGTTTGAGGTTTTTGTCTGTTCTTTTATGGTGGGGTTTGGTTGGTTGGTTTTTAAGCAATGATGTTTTCTCAAAGCAATCTGAGAAATAAACCAGCAACCTTGCTAAGGTTGTTTATACCTATTAACAGTAAGTCGTGACTGTCAGGCAAGTTTTGTGAGAGCTCTGTCATGTGTGCATGAATAAGCAGATCTATCGGGAACCTAGACACGGATGCAAATGTTAAGCCTAGCCTAAAGCACAGGGATGTAAGAAATCCCTCTGGGCAGTCAAGTAATCTGCCTTGTTTGGCCTCTGTCAGTCTCGGCAGCACATTCTATTCTACTGGAGGGGAATATTTGAACTTAGTTGCTTTCTGCACTCCACTTACATGCTTCATAGAATCAGACAGGTTGGAAGAGACCTCCAAGATCATCCAGTCCAACCTATCACCCAGCCCTGTTCAGTCAACTAGACCATAGCACTAAGTGCCTCATCCAGTCTTTTCTTGAACACTGCTATTCTACTGGAGGGGAATATTTGAACTTAGTTGCTTTCTGCACTCCACTTACATGCTTCATAGAATCAGACAGGTTGGAAGAGACCTCCAAGATCATCCAGTCCAACCTATCACCCAGCCCTGTTCAGTCAACTAGACCATAGCACTAAGTGCCTCATCCAGTCTTTTCTTGAACACTCCCAGGGACAGGGACTCCACCATCTCCCTGGGCAGCCCATTCCAATGGCAAATCACTCTCTCTGTGAAGAACTTCTTCCTAACATCCAGCCTATACTTCCTCCCACACAACTTGAGACTCTGTCCCCTTGTTCTGTTGCTGGTTGCCTGGGAGAAGAGACCACCCCCCACCTGGCAAGATCCTCTTTTGGATTGAGGAGATTGAAAGACACTCTTGCCTCTTCCATTTAGAAGCTCTTTAAGGACATCTTGTCTATGAATTTGTCTAGTTTTGAGGATGCCATGAGTGGTTATTAAGTTCTGTACTACTAAATACCAGGATGGTGGCAGGTTGTATGTGGTGGAGCTTCTCTGATTTTGGCAACCTGTAATATTTGTAAAAAACTATTTTACAGTTAATAACCTATTCTACAGTTAATATTCTTCTCTCTTCAAGTCTTGCTTGTTATACAAGCACAAACATTATTTTCAGCACTTAGAAAATTCAGTTTGATGTTTGAGATCTATGATATGTATCCTGAAATTTTCAAAGACCAAACTAAAGAAGAAATATGAATGTATCATTTAATTCTTTCATGCTGTATTTCAATCCTATATAAGTGTGGATTTTATATTTAGGTCAATCACAGGGATTTAAAGTCAGATTTCACCCACTGTCTTTGTTAAGAGGCTGATTTTATTTTCATCTGTAGACCTTTATTACATATGTAGCTTCTGTTCAGATGTTGTAAGCCTTAGGTTTTTTATAAGCTTTGGCAGTATTTTCTCTATAGGTCAAAACCTGTGGATATTTTTTGATGCTTATGGTGTTTGTAACTTTTCTGGATTTGTTTGTAGGAAGTTTCATATTGCAAATGTAGTTCAGTGAATACAAGTGCAGTGCCAGATATAGGAGTAAACCAGGAGATTCTGTCTTGCTCTTGATGCCCTGCTCCATGAAGAAGTATTGGAAAAGATGCAGGAATATTTAGAGGAAGATAATGTAACTGGGTCACAAATTTCCCTTAATTCCTTATTCTTTTCTTCCAGGAGGAAGGAGAAGATAAGGGAATGAAGGGAAAGCCTTCAGATAAGGATTAGATAATGTGAACTTTAGCAGACATCCAGTGTTATCCCCTTAGAAGCTTCTGTCTTCTTCTGAAGAAAATTCTCATCTAGGATTTGGGTTATTTTTCTTTTTCCTGCTTGCATTTGTTCCTCCTCCTTTGTGGTGTTGGGACATCTTTCTTCCACTTCAGTAGAGGAGTACCATGTGCTGGTCTCTCTGAGGAATTTTTGCATCTTGCTAAGGGGTCCCACTGAGGCATGTATGTTTAAATGCTTATTATTAGCTTAGATAGTCTAACAAGTGATATGTTGAGTAAAATTGAAGGATTTCTGTTTGGTTTTCTTTTTTTCTAAATATTTGTTCCATATTTGTGCTGATTTATTGAATTCTGCTACTATTCTGCATATTCTTTACTACAACATTGAAGACTGTGTTTAGCATTGATTTTATTCTCTTTCTTTCTGTGAATAACGTTTATGGTGAATTCCTCAAAATCTCTGCTCCCTGCATTGTCATACGGCCCCTAGCTGACAGATTTGTTTAAAATATGCTATTGTGAAGACTTACATTTGAAGAAAATGACTGAAGAGGAAGATGTTAAAAAGAAAGCTTATTCTGAGCCAGAGCAGGGTGTGTTCTTTAACTGGTTTCATTATACTGGAAATTTCCTTTTCACTCTGTCAGCTAGGGCTGCATTGAGGAATTTAAGTGCAAAGTTTTACTAAGATGCCAACTAGCAATCTTGAAAAATAATGGAATAAACAAACATTCATTTTGGTAGTCATTAAGTGGATGATTTAAGGCAGAATTAATCTTACCCACTGCTTAATTATTTTTCCATGTCCTCTCATAAAATTTGAATTATTTTACAATAATGGTGTTCAAGAAAAGACTGGATGAGGCACTTAGTGCCATGGTCTAGTTGATTGGCTAGGGCTGGGTGATAGGTTGGACTGGATGATCTTGGAAGTCTCTTCCAACCTGATTGATTCTTTGATTCTGTGAATGCTGATGTTTTGATGTGGAAATGCTTTAGTTAGACCACAATATCAGCCTCAGTGTCTTCTAGGAAATGGAAAGAAAACAAAAAAACCCCACAACCTCTCAGGCTCTACTCTGTGATGATCACAACAGTGTGAGAAATTTCTGCTACCCTCTTTAAGGGCTCTTTATTTCATTCAACATTCTGGCAGAGCTGTACCTGGGAAGGGCAAATGAATTTATTTAATTACTTTATTGCTGGAATTGCTCTGCAAGATATTTTATCCTATAATTATGCTGCTGTAAGCAGCACCAATATAAAAGTGTAATTTGTTATACTTTTCTGGGTCCCGTCATAGTAGATGAAGTAGTATATCAGTAAAAAGTTACTGCATTGCATCTGAGCTATGGTAAATAAGGCTGCACTTGCAACATAAATTTGGCAGATGGTGTACTCCAACTAGAAGCCTGTTCCTTTTACCCTAGTTCTTAGTTCTCTCCTAGTGTAGGAAAAGCTGGTACAGGGGAGGTAAAATACCTCCTTTTGGTATCAGCACAGATTTATGCTGCATTATAGCAAGTATTCACTTAGAGATACTTTTAAATGTTAAATAAAACATTTTAGGTAAATCACTTGTAGTGAATGATCTTACTGTGTAGGGAAATTAATTATGATTAGTTACATATCTGGTTGCAGTGATTACTTTGTGGGTATGTTACCTCCTCACAAACACATCCTCATGAGCTGTGACTGCCAACGTGAACAGTTTAATCCAATAAAAGTGTCTTTTTTCATTTAATCTTTGCAAGTAATAAGGGTGCTTATATAGGTCTTAAACTAATTTTGCTTTTTTGTAGGTTTTTTTTCCTCCTTATGTATGTATAAAATTAAATAATAGTAAAGTGAAAGGCCACTAATACTGGACCATGTTGTTAATTAGTCAGCTATGTGTCCTGCCCAGGTAACACAGAATCTACTGTTAAGCTCCAGCTCAGCTCTCTTTGTGATTAGATAGTACTGTGGGTGTGTTCTGTGTAACAAGAGGATGATCTGGTTAAAGACATATTTGTAAATGGGTTAATTATTGCAACAAAATCCATTCAGTTCATGAGCAGCTATAAACTTATGCTGACAATTCATAATATATCACTTGGTGGGTGCGTTAATGCTGAATGGAGGTAGTTGTCTAAAATAATTTCTTTGGAAATATTGTCATTAAAGTGATTGTAGCTTATGGAAGAACACAACTTTCTATTTCAGCGGCACTAATGTGGTGTCTAGAAATACTCCTTTTGCTGTCATTCTACATGGGCTAACTTAAAGCCAAGATAAATTGAGTAGTATAGGCGGGCATCGCAACTATGTATGTAGTATACAAATGTATACACTACATATTACTGCTTCAATAAAAATCAAGTATTCAGAAGTTAGACAGTGCTAGAATTAAAAACTACCCTTTTTTGTGATGTCGTTTTCATGCTTCTTGGAGTTGCCTGATGCAGTTGTCCCTGATGTTCAGGGACATTGAAGAGATAAATGCCCACAGCTGTATTGTCTTGTGTCCAGAGGACAATCTTCAGTAAGCATGAGCCTCTGACCAGTTTCCCAAATCATTGTAAATGATGCCTTTTTTGTTATTCGCTCTTCACTGCCACCCTATATCCCAGCTGGCTCCATCCGCCTTATTTAACCCGTTTCCCTGCCTGACTCAGTGGGGTTGCCATAGGGAGGCAGTAGGCATTGCCAGCCTAAATGCTTCCACTTCCTTTATCACCACATGTATGAGCCACGATGGACTTAATAGCAGAGTTGTGAATTTGTAAGGAAAATGATCCAGCTGAAGAGATTGAAAGTCCATGTTTTAAGACTTGAGATGTATTTTGTCCATTCAAGGCAGTGTTGTGTAAATACCAAAACCAGCTGAAGTGGGCAGCAGGTTTTATGTTTAGTCTTCTGTCTTCCACCTTTCAGCAGCTCCTCCTGTTTTAAATCTACCTTTAGTTCCTTGCTGTTGTCTCTACTGCTTGCTTCTTGTCTTCACTGGAATGAAATTATTTCATCTCTCCCTTTCTCATCATCCTAACCTTTAATTTTCCTTTCTCATGTGAATAAATGACATCAAAGCTACACCATGCCATCACAGCTCCTTGATTCCTTTGGCTCTGTCTTTGCATAGCAAATGCAGTGCTAACCAAGCTTCCTCTTGATTGTGTTTCATTAGTTTCAGATCACAGATTACTTTTCCTCCTTCTTCTTCCACATTCTTCTCTGAGATCCGGGTTTTATCCACAGACTCTGTTCCCTCTCTGTATCTTTCCGTCCTCATTTTCTTCTCAAGGCAGCCTGGGCCTTCTTCTACTTTCTCTTATGCTCCATTTTCTCCATTTTAACTGTCTGATCTGGATTCACTGAGAGCACTGCTGTCGCTTCATGACCTGTTGCAGAGCAGAGTTGTACCTGCATGCAAGTCTTTTTAAGTAGCTTCAGGGAAATTGTACTGATTGTTTCTTCAAACTTTTTGTGTTTCAGCGGAGCAATTTGCCAGAATGTTTCCTGAAAATCCATAAGCTGTAATGCTTATTTGTTGGGCAAATTCTGCTAAAGATGATAAAGTATACCCTCTGTTTTTTACTCCTTTATTAATCCAGCTCATAATTCCCTGTCAGTTTCAGATGCTACAAATCTTCATTGAGGAGGCTGCACTGTTTTAATGTGGACAAGAAACAGGCATTAGGACAGTTCTCCAAAGAAAAAAATCAAGCTTCAGGTTAAAGTCTGTCAAAACCTTGGAATAAACAGCTAGAAATTGGGTCTTAGAAGTAGAAAATCTGAGGCTGTTCCAGCTGAAGTTAACTACTTAGAACTACAAAGTTGGTGCTGCTAGCTCAAACACTGTTCTCATCGCCCACTTACCTATATGTCCCTTGCACTGTGCCTGGGGAGATAAGTCGTGAATGTGATCTGAATGACAGCTTTCATGGGATAAGTTGTGAGGGTTTATGAGTACACAGTTCAACTACCTGTTCAGTCTGGTGTAGCTCTCAGTTTCATGTGTCCTTGTGTCAGCACAGGAGATGAGGACTTGTAAGAGGAATAAGCTGTTTGGAGTAGAAAGAATAGAGGTGGGCATTGGTTTTGGTGGTAGTGTAGATCATTTGTTGATCAATAACTTCGGTTTACAGTGGTACTGTTAAGTCAGCTGCAAGCATCTGTTTACACTTTGCGGTGTCCTAAGGAAAAATAATCTTAGAGCAGAAAATGCCTTAAAAGAGGCAGTAACTCTTTGGAAAATATCTGTGATTATTGATTATTTTTTACCTCACTTTATCTGCTTAAAGGTTAAGCAACCAAGTCATGCTATCTGGACTCGTAATTGAAAGACAGGCACCTACCAGGAATACATGACATGACCTCATCATCCATATTTTCAAGGTTTCTTCAGAAATTTCAAGTTCCAAAAGTTACTGCTTTTGTGAACATACTGATTGAGTGAGGTATTAAATGAAATAAAAGAATGTGTATGTGCATTTGTCTTGTATAACTGCAGAAACTTTTTAGTTGCATTCACTGTTTTCCTTATCATCTTTGCTGAAATTGAGGGATTTCAGTAAGTATATGACCAAGCTTAAAAGGTGGCTGACGTATTAAAGCTTTGCTTAATGTTTATATTCTGTTGGTTGGTGCTGTGGCTCGAGGAGAAGGTGATGAGAGGAATAAAGTAGAAGAATAGCAGCAGGGAAGACGTGGGAGCTGCTGTGCAGTTATTTCTACAGCTGTAGCAACATGTGGCTGGAAACTAAGTTTAATAGAAATTGTATAGTGTATTCTATGCTGAGCGAATCTAAAGTGGTTTTAGGTTTGTTTTTTAAATAAACTGTATATTAGGTCATTACATCTGATACCTAACACCAGCTGTTCTCTTGAATCCCATTCACTGCTAATACAATCCAATTGAAAGAGAAATAATTTTAGTATGGAATTTCCTGAGGTCTTACAGTTTTAATGTATTGTTCAGTATCTGGATACTGTTAGTTAATTTGGGTCTAACTTTAGAACATAGTGATGCTGCTAGCCTTATATGTATAGACACACATGCACAGATTGTGTCTATATATATATACACATATACACCCTTTTAAATATATATTATTACTATTTTTAAAATGTTTAGTGTGTACTTGAAACTGTCAGCTGTAGTTGAAGTAAAATTATTCAGAACATTTCCATGAAATAATTTCTTCTAATTTTATGGTTTACTTTCTAGGTCAGTTGCAATTAGAAATCAGAGAATTATGGGGAAAAATTAACATGTAACTAGAGTCTTAAAAATAGGTATTTATTTTACTTTTTCTGTTGTGTTTGTTGTTCTGTTAACTGCCTATTTTTAAATGATGCCTCCAACTTTCTTACCAACCTTTGATAAATGTAAAGGATAGACTCTGATTGCAGTTTTTCAGAAGCTTCCTATTATACTTGCTACAGTCTTAATGAGAATATCTTATTGAGAATACCATACTGATGGGTGTGTGTGTGCGTGTGTTAAGACTCCAGAATATTCTTTTCCTATGTTTATTGATGCTTTACAGGCATCAAGATTTTTGAGTCTTTATGCTCCTACCATTGAAACCTGATGTTGTAGAATGCAGCAAACGTTTATTATCCAGGAGGAGAAATGAAGAAACATTTATCAAGTCCGAATTTCTAAGTCTGATTCCCGAATCAGTGTCCATCCTGTCTCATGTCTGTATGTAGCAGGCTGAGTTGAGTGAACTCGAAATACTGTATTGTATCATGTAACACTTCATAGTACAAAAGTTGATATATCAAGATATGCACAAGAGGGAAGTCATCAGCTTAATAACCTTCCTTTTACTAATCTGTTATCTTTACATAGTTTTCCAAGTTTTCAGTCCTTGATTTTCAGAGACTGAAGTATGTGCATGATTATAATTGTTCCATAATTAAATGTGACTGTTCACAGATGTTCTTTCATTAGGAGTGGTAGTGAATCAACTGCCTACCCTTTACTAACTCAAATGCCAGAGTTGGCATCTGTCTCACTCACTCATTTCATCTTTATTGTTAGTCAGTAAATGTTTTATTGTGAGTGGAGGAGTGAGACTAGTCACCTGCCTTCACACTCTTTTCAGCTGAGGCAGAAGTGCTTCAGTTACCTTACTCTTTGATCATGTATGCCCCGAACTGTGAAGTGTAATGTGACGTATCTCTCTACTTTAAAAAAAAAAGATTCTTTTATTAGACCAGGATTACGAAAAGCCCCAGGTGATTTGTACCCTGAAATGGAAGTGCCTTTCTCTGTCCCAGTGCTGTAACTGATAGCTTCATAGAAAATATGACAAATGAGGAATGCAACTCCCTGTATTCCCCATTCATGTTTTTATGGCAAAAGGCTGTTTACAGAATCTCAATGGTTGCAAAAGACCTCTAAGATGAAGTCTAACCATTATCTAACTCTACCAGGGCTAGGCCACTACTACACCATATACTTGAGTACTATATCTACAGGGATTTTAAATACTTCACTAGGCAGTGTGTTCTTGTCATTGATAACCCTTTTGGTATAGAAGTTTTTCCTAATGTTTAACCTAAACCTCACCTGGCATAACTTGATGTCGTTTCCTCTTGTCTTATCAGTTGTGACTTTTAAGAAGAGACCAATACCCACCTCTCTACAACCCCCTTTGGTAGTTGAAGGGAGTGATAAGGTCTCCCCACAGCCTTCTTTTCTTCAGACTAAACAACCAGAGCTCTCTTGGCTGCTCCTTGTAAGAATTCTTCTCGAGACTTTTCACCAGCTTCATTGTCCTTGTCTGGACCTGTTCCAGCATGCACCTTGCTGTCTTTCTTACATACTGTGGTGACTAAAACTGAGCAGAGTACTCAAGATGTGGCCTCACCAGGGCCAAGTACAGTAGACAGTCACCATTCTTGTCTTTCTGGACACTCTATTCCTGATACAGGCCAGGATGCTGCTGTTCTTCTTGGCTCCCTGAGCACACTGCTGGTTCATGTTAAGTCAGCTGTCAGTCAGCACTCCCAGATCCTTTTCTGCCAGGCAGTTCCCCAGCCACTCTGCCCCAAGCCTGTAGCATTCTGTGGAATTGTGACCTAAAGAGCAGGACTTGGCACTTGGCCTTGTTGAAGTTCATATGGTTGGCCTCAACCCTTTAATCCAGTCTGTTCAGGTCCCTCTGAAGAGCCTTCCTACCCTCCAGCAGATCAATACTCATATCTATATTATTTCAAATACAGTGGAGTAGCTTGATTTTTCAGCATGATAATCCTGACGCTGTCAAGCCTTATATTTGTGATGGGCAATGAGTACTGACAGAAACAAAGCATTAAAAAAAAAAATCTTCCTGAAATCCTGGATGCTTGAACTTCCAATTTATTCAACAGATGAACTATTTTGTAAGTGGTTTATATGATCTATAAAATGACAACCTGTAAAGATAGGGAGAGCAGTAAACAAACACACATTACTATGGCAGAAATATCATAGAATCATAGAATCAACCAGGTTGGAAGAGACCTCCAAGATCATCCAGTCCAACCTGGCACCCAGCCCTAGCCAGTCAACTAGACCATGGCACTGAGTGCCTCATCCAGTCTTTTCTTGAACACCTTCAGGGATGGTGACTCCACCACCTCCCTGGGCACTTCCTATGTCACTGTTATCTGCTACATCATATACACAAAAAATTTTTTTTACCCTACTGGCAAGTCCTAAATGTGAAAAACGATGAGTCCAGCAAAGCAAAATAATTGTACTTTAAATTTGTGATACTTGAAACAGAACTATGAATTGTTTTCTACTATTTAAGCTTTAATATACTTGTTAAAAACATAGAAGATTAAATAATGGAGAGTAGTATTAGAAGACATATTAAAGAACCACAATAGATACATTTCTGTGTGATCCTTCGTTAAGAGTATTGTCACCAAGAAACGGTTATAAGAACTTCACATACATAGAAGGGGACAACAGTGAATTGCAACAGAGATGTGTTCTCCCCTGCTCTTCTGCCTGTAGCACTAGTAAGACGCCTATTGAGTACCTGTCTCCAGTTTTGAAGCAGATGAACCTGCATTGGCAAACTTAGTTGAGTGAAAGAGAAACCTAACAACAAAAAGACAGAGGAAAATAGCCTCTAGTGAGATTCTTGGAGAGCTGCTGGTTGAAGGACAACTGGGGAAAGCATGTAGAAATCTTTGGAAAAGAGAAAGTGTAGCATGCGAAAACACACAGCAGAAATTTTAAAAGACACTGCTTTTTGTGTTTGGTTTTTTGTTAGTGGTGGTTGGGTTTTTTCCTTCTGAACTGTGAGAGTGACTAATCTTTGGAATAAACTGTCAAGAGAAATTACGATTTTAAGCATCTGTTCTGATTGTCAAGTCTAGGCTCTGTCAGATAGGAGCCTTTATGTTTTTAAGGCACTTGATTCAGTGCTGAGATACATAGATGAAAATAGCATTTGCAAGCAGGGAATAAATTATCTTCCTTCGGTGTAATTGACCATCCAAGCAGTATACCTTTGTAAAGGCACACAGAGTATGGGATGCCAAATCCACCTCAATCTGACTGCAACTATGGACAAGCATTAGAAGTAGTACACTGAGATCTTACATGGGTTAGCATTTCATTTGGTGTGTTGTCAATCCTAGACTACTACATTTGAAGTGGATAGATTATTTTTTTTTCTAATTCTATCCTTTGGTTTCCATCAAGCAGGAAATTAGGGCTGAGCTAGAGTAACTCTAGCTCACTAAGTTTATTATCCAATTATATATTTGTCCATCTCAAATTTTGTTACAGCTGTTGATAGCTCTTGCCTCCACAGTCTTCCACACCAGTGAGTGACTTGTACTGTGTAACTGAGTTTTGGCAGGGAGGTGGACCTTTCCAATGTATTTTAAACCTGTTATTTGATCGGTTCTTTAGATTTCAGGCAGTCTTTATTTTGTAAGAAATAGTATATAATCAATTGCATATTGCCCTTAATAATTTTACATTTTACATTCCACATACAGGAACAGTTTGGCATTGTAAGCTTTTCTTATTGTCTTTGACTGTCAGCTCATCAGTTCCTCTTTTTGTTTTTAGGTGGGGTGATCCACTTAATGTGTTAATGTGAGAGCAGGTATCATGACGTGCCTATTTCTAGTTAAGTGAAGAGAAAAGAGCTGTGATCTTTCTATAAACATTATGACAGAGAACAAGATGTGTGAATGATTAATGCAGTCCCAGCTTGGCCATATTTGTATCTAGAAGTATCTGAAAAAGAGGACAGGAGGGAGGAAGCTGTAGCTGCATGCAGAAAGAATTATTCTAGTGAGCCAAATCCAGTCAGTAATTTTGGGGACCTCAGTCCAAATGACCTTTCTGGCTTTGAAAGAAGTATTAAATTTTTTTTGGAGCTTTTTGTCATGACTGTGTTTTGTACAGAAGCAGATGTGAGCATTTGAATTGTGATTGCCTCCAGGACTGTTAACTAAAACAGTAAAAGCTCTGTTTGAAGAAAATGAGATCTGGCAAGATTGCTGACAGAAATAAAAATAAGCTTTCAAGCAGTGTATTTAATCAACAAAGATAATTTATAATTAAATATAAATGGACTACTTTTCCTAAACTAAGTGCCCTATACAGCCTGGAATATACTTTGTCTATCAAAAATATGTAATTGTTCTGGTTTGTCAAAGGGTTTTAAAAGTCGTAAACTGAGGAAGTTAAATCTGTTATTCTAAGAGTTGTTTTGGCTTATGTTCTGTTACTTACTTAGCTGTATATCCCAAATAAATGTATTGAGTCAGTAATTACTCTGGGCTTGCACGAAAGTGAACACAGAACACGATTCATATTTTTGTCCCAGTCTGCAGGCTTATGTGCAGATCCACACGTAGGAAGAAACAAAATACACAGCCAACATCCCTAGTACAAATCTCAAGCCTTTGCTCTAGGTTGTATTTTCAGGTAAAATATCAAGGGTCTGATCTCTCAGTGTGCAAAAAGGGAGGAAAACAAAAGAAGCTGCTGGAGGCTGGATTCTGTGAGCCAGGGTGACTGGAGCTATGATACTCATACCTAAACCCTAGGCACTGAGACCCTATATTAACACTCTAGTGTGAAGCAAGACAGTGTGCTGGATCAGGCATTTGGTAAGACTTACTAGGTGGTTTTGAACTGTGCTGGAATAATGGATCCTTATTTCCTAGGCAGTAGAGATCCACTATACAAAACCATAGATAAGAAGTGGTTGCTGATCCCTCAGCTAAGTGTATTCTCACATGGAAGCAGTTGTTGCACCTTGCACAAAACTCAAGTTTGTCAGGATGTGAAATACAATTTAGGAAATAAATTGCATGATTAAATACATCATGCAAGGTAGGAAGAGTGAAGATAATGCTAAGCTTTCTTAATTCAGATGTCTCACTGATGATTTGAACGCCTGTGTGGAATATTCAGGGTTTTTAGTAACAGCTGCAGTATATACTTGGAATTCTAGTTCCCTTCCAAAAAAACCCCAAAACATAAATATGCAGCATGCAAAAGTGTACTTCTGATCTCCATGTATGTAATGTTGGATACATAAACTACAGACTAGTTATTTCAGCCCTTTTCTGCTAGCACCTGTAATTTTTGAGATAGACATCTCACTTTTGAGTTTGAAAGCTGCGCTTCTGTGGTTGAGTTCTCTTGAGGTGATCATGGTATACATGAAGATCATGAGCTCTCTGTTAATAATCATGAGAGTCAAGATCTGATTCAGAGTTTCTGAAGTTAGTGAAGGGTCTAACAATTGTTTCAGTAGGCTTTGAATTAGTTCTAGTGTGGCTATAAATAGTATTTTATTGAAATTAAAGTGTGTATTTCAAGATAATATAAAAATTAAAAAGTACTGCCGAGAAGTTCTTTCTTCCTGATTCTTAAGAGTCAAAGACTCTATATTATTACATTAATATATTTAGGCTGTTATTTTTAGGAGTATGTTAAAATATAATAAGCCATTTCTTTTTTTCCAATATCCATTAATTTAAAAAGGCAATACAGAATAACTTCAAGTAGGTGATGTCACAATTGTGATTCCACAATTACAGGAACCTTTAGAAAATGAGCAATTTGCAAGACTGATCAAAGGAGTTGAATAGTTATTACCATCTGAGAACTTAAGTGCACTAGTTAAGGAAGTTGCATTCCAACACCAAAAAGCATTTAACTGAGTGCTCTATTAGAAACGTGGTTACCCAGAGCTGTCTTGAGAGGAATCAGGAAGAGGGAACAGCTTCAGAAGACAGCTTAACCCAAGGGAATTCTAAATGAGTCCCTGAAAGTTCTCTTCTATTTACACCAACTAAAGAATTGGGAACTCTGCAGTCAGTGCTTAAAGTTAAGTGGAATGGGTGTGTATGTGTGTGGTTTGTTTTTCTAACTTGTTTAAAAGACCAAGTTTGTTTCCTGTACTGTTTCTGTTGAAGGCAGTTTTTTAAAATATTGGTGTTCTTGGTTCACAACTCAAATCCTCTTTTTGGGTCTCTGGTGCTTGTGTCTCACTACAATGAATTTCCATAGACTTCCTTTAATGAAGACAGGCTGGAGCACTGCATCTTTCCTTGGTGAGATGCTGTCATGTCTGAGAGTAGAATTCTTAGATGCCCCAGGCATTCAGTAGCTTAAACATCCACTTCCATATACTGTAACCATATGTTTTCTTCATTTCAGTTGCTGGAGATACTTGAGTCAGTGAAGAAAGTTTCTAAGACCTATGGGTTCCAATAAAGATAAGGGGTTGGGGTTACAATTAGAGTCTTTCACTGTTCTCATGTGCTCTAGTTCTTCACTATTGCCCATTTAGAGGGCTTTTTTGGAGGACAGCCAAGATTTCTCTGCTTCCAAATGGCTGTTGAGATGGAAGTTCCTTCTTCCTTAGCTGGCACTGTAGTAGTCCAAAATATTTTGGTGTGAAACCATGTTCTTTACTCTTTTCTCTTGTTCCAGATTTTATTCCCTCCTGAAGCCTCTTTCCATGTGCCTTTGTTTTCCTCACTATTTTATGAATACTGACAGTTCAGATGTTTTTCGCCTTTAATGAATTTGAGTTACTTTGATTTTCAGACTTTGTTTTGTTCTGTTGCATCTTCTTCAAACAGTAACACAAACAAAAGGCTGTAGGTGACATCTTGAGAATGAGTACACTGGGATACAACGGAGCTCTGTGCACGTAGCGTACTGTAGCTATTGCAGTCTTTTGTTAGCCATAGTGTCGTATTAAGCCACTTTAGTTAGTGTATTTTATAATTTTTTTGTGTGTGCATACATGTGATCTTTTTGGGATATTGCTTTTTTCCCCCCTTTTTTTTTTTAGATAGCTGACTGATCCAACTGCATTGTGTGTTCTTAAAAATTTTTGATGTCTCTAAATAATTTTTTTCCAATTGTGTTTAAAAGCTTAAGCCTTCTGAGAGCTGATCACAGCTACAGTCTCAAGAATAACTATATGATGAGTTATGTAACAATTTTCTAGTTATTCAAAATAGTAACATCAGGAGTGAGTTTTAAAACTCTTGTATACCAAATAAATGTCTGCAAGCAGGTGCTGCAGGTCATGCATTTTTGTTGACTCACATCTGTTTTCATATTAACAAGAGTTCTTTTCTGCTGAAACAAAACTTTCTAAGTTAGATTTTTATGACTGCAATGAATAGAAAGGAAAATAACTGTTGCCCAGCTATTGGAGTTTGCACCTTGAAAGGAAAGCAGTTTGAATGTGTAAACACTGTGTCCTGGCAAATCATAAAGCTTTGTACTGTTAAAGGTTTCTGTTTGTGTCTTCTCACCACATTGTGTCTGGCATGTTTGAAAAGCTATGAAAGTTAGTGACTCTCTGAAAAATGTGCTATGTGTCTAATTTTGTTGTATGCATTTGTGCTCACTTAGTAATAATTGGTGCGTTATTGGAAACCGTTTTAACATTGATAGGTACTGTTTAGTCCTTGCAACGTGATTCCTCTTGCCCTACATCTTGTAGTGGAAGGAACAGAACTCTGCCTCAAAAGGCTTTAATTCCAAACTGAAAAAGACAGAAAAGCAATGTTGCTCATATGTCCATTTCAGTGTGGATTCCTGTCCACTTCACTGTAACCCTGTTTACCCAAACAATTCCTGTGTCATCAAGTACAAAACAAGCTCATTGATGTATTGATTTAAAATTTATTATTTTTCGGTCTAGACCAAAGGCGTAAGGAGATACTTGTTTCAGTGTAATTTCTTGATCAAAGACATAAGGAGATACTTTTTGCAGTGAAATTTCTTGCACACAGAAAATTAGGTTAGTCTTTGAAACTTTGTTTTAGAATTTAGCTAGAGTTAAGCTCCAAAGCTGTCAAAGAGAGAAATTAAAATTATGTGCTTAAATGTTTTATCTTGACTTTTTTGTTTGTTTGTTTTAATAAATGCTTTACATTAAATTTGGGTTGTATTTAAAAAATACTTTGGGGTTTTGTTCTCCCTAAAATTAAGGAGTTTAAAACAGCAAGATAGTTGAGATAGTTGTATAACCAGATCTTAGTGAAAATGTCTCTATTACAGAGGAGAATTCATTCTGAAATGTCAAATACTTCATTATTTAATGATGCAATCATTATGAAAGATGCTTGTTTTAACTAAGTTCTCATACAATTCAGAGTGATGATTTGATTTCTGTAACTCTCCTTTGGATTAAAGCCGTAAGTGATACTGAGTGTGTTTTGATGAGCTTAATTCACACTTATAACAATTTTAGAACTTTAAAACACTTTCGTTCAGAAAATCAAGCTTTAGAAAATTGCCTTATTGAAATACAACATTTAGTTTTCTGTCTGATTCACTTTTCAACTGTTAATACATCTGGACTGCTTCTGATGTTATGGCTTAAAACACTAATATAATTAAATATTAAATTGTTTTATAGCATTATTTAGAAACTAAAAGACAGCTTTAGTGTTCCCACTGATTTCCTCCTTCTTATTAGCAATCCGAAATTAGCAGTCTGTCTGTTCTCAAATTATTGGTCACTCGTTTTTAAGAATTCTCATCTATCTTACTTGGGATGGTTAATTAGATGTTTCTTTTTCCTTGCTGTGATGATATGTAAAAAAGATAAATTGTAGCCACACACACATTCTAAATGTCAATACCAATTATCATTGCATTATGGGCTTGTTTAAACAAAGAAGGTCTATAGCAAAGGCTCCTTTAAGTGGTCCTGTAAACTTCCCTTAGGAGATGACTAACTGTGGACTCAGCTGTATGAATTATTGCAGACGGCAGCAAAGCTTGAATGGGCTTGGTTAATACCACTCATGTTATTTCCTCTTTTTGCATCTTCCACTTCAGGTCACTTTCTGTATAATCAACAGACTGAAGAATTTTGGAGGGTGGTTAAGTCATGAAGGCAGTACTCTTGCTTACTTTGTCTCAAATCTGATTTTATAGATGTAGGCACCCTGTGTATATGTTTGGTTCATTGCCCACTGGTGGATATTTCATTATTGATTTCAGTGGGGGTTGGACCAGGATTGCATTGTCACACCAAGGTCATCTTCCTTGAAAGATAGTCTCTTTTTAATAAGAAGCTTTACTCATCTAAGCATAATTTGTGACTTCTGCGTTGTTTAGAGTAACATACTAGCTTTTGGGGGGTTTTGTTTTAAGGAGAAGAAGGTATGATTTCATGTTTTCGGTGTCCTAAACCATCTCACTTTATGTAAATGCAGGATACTATTTTGTATTACTTTGTGCTGCAGCTTACTTTGTGTTTCACCAAACTGATGCAATCCATTAATTACTTCACTATAAAGGTGCCTCATTATCAGGAAATATTTTATAAAATGAAATAATGATTTTTTTTTTTTAATCATGCCATAATGTATCTGTTTAGTAAGCTGTCATCATTCTAAATGCAGAGTTGAAAGATCATCCTCAGTATAAAGTCATAGATAGAAACGTTGGTGTTGAGATGTGTACATTATGAATGTATTGTTTCAAGACTACATTTTCTTCTCCTAAAGAGTTGCGTAGTGGATCAATAAATCAAGCAGCTACATAAGTGTTTCTTGTACCAAGAACTGGCTTCTTTGTATCTCTGCATAATGCAAGCTAGAATGCAGGGTCATTTTGTAGCGAAACCATAGATCCATTTTTATGTAGACCCAGTGCAAAGATGGGTGGTCTATATCTGAATTAATGAATGGCAAAAGTAGCTGAAAGCAATGTAAGTGTGTTCTGCTTAAAGATTGTACTTCACTGCTGTGGCTCCACTTGTACTCTATCTTCTGAAGTCTAAGTGCATTTTTAATGTTGATTTTTCCATATGCTAATACATGTGGCATTGCATGCTTGGAGTAGATTGTGTAACCTGAAAATCACAAACTGTGCACAATTACCTAAAAACAAACAAAACCCAACTCTTACATTTAAAATGGTATTTATATTTCTTGTGAGAGTGATCACCTTAAGCAAGCACTTGGAATTGATGCATTAGGTGCAAGAAGATCTAGTTCCCTTTTAGTCACTTCCTTCCCCTTCCTCCTCTTAAAGTACCGGGTAGCAATATGGCAGACATGTGGAGTCTTGATTTTGGAACAGGTGTCCAAACAGCATCTGTTAGGTCGTTTTGTAACTGCAACGCAAAACAGTAACTTAGAGATACTTCATGTATTTTCAGAAAGAGATTTTGTTGGCTGATTATTTCCAACACATTTAATGAAACAAACAGTTTATGGGATTATTTCTTGTGCATTTTTCAAGTAGCTGTCCTTTTTTTCTAATATGTAGGATTAATTTCACAGAAGGACTTCTGTTTTTCATAAAATCAAACCCCCATATAGAGCTTCCACGTAGGTTTTGAATCAGTATTTGGTCCACTGAATCTAGCCAAAGCCTCAGAATCAAGAAATTGGGTGTTTTGTTACATATGCTTTGGAATATTTCTTGACTGTTTTCTGTGACTTAATGTGTGATGGTACAGTACCCAAGACTAGCAGAAAAACAAGACACTGTCTAGGTTAAAAGTGAGCAAAGAAGCCATCAAAGGTCTTTTTATGGAACAGTAGAAGGGAGGCTGTTATGAGACAAATAGGGAGCTTTGCATGTGTGCTTATCTGTGTAGATGACTAGAAAAGGAGACTATTCGACACAGTTGTTTTTGCTAACATCCAGTGAAAATATTGTGTGCTGTAAATATATGTCCCTTATTATTTGTCCTGGATAATATGGATATGGAAGATGGTTTATTTCCTTCTCCTTTGTATTTACTCCCCCCAGGCTCTTCTTTAAACAAAACAGTGGTTCCTTCAGTTTGCTCTTTGTAGTAGTTAACTTGTGTTCAGCTTGTGAATCCTAGGCATCTTTTATGGAAAGCTGCTATAAAGCTGTAACTTCAGTTTGTGTTTTCTAGATGAGTTTTCCTGCTTGAAGGACAAAACTTAAGAGATCTTGAAGATTAGAAGTTTCTCTTATTGGCCAAATCTCTTTTGAATAATGATCCTGTCCTCTCAGGCTTTTACAGCCTGTTGCAAAGTAGTCAGCTGCATATTTTGTAAGCATCTCCCTCTTCCGGCACCCAAATCCAGAATAAGTATGTTAAACAGCACAGCACCAAGAGTACAGCTGTGTTCACTTTGACAGTGAGCCACTGATAAACAATGTAGGGTACAGTTTTCCAGCAGTTTTGCTTCCGTCTTTGTAGTAACTTCCTCTAGATCATATTTCCTGCATCTTAGAATATCAAGGAAAAAGTCTTACTGAAGTGAAAATAAATTAGAGTGGACAAGATGTGGCTTGTAATTCACAGTGAGGTCACAAGCTTTCCAAGAAAGCAAGGGTCAGGCATCTTGGCTGACAGAAAAAATGACAGAGATTTTTTTCTCAGTAATTTTAAGAGGAAATGCAGCCCTGTGACAGCTATTTCTATCTCTTGTAGTCTTTAATCAGTGGAACACATGCAAGAAAGGGCCAGGCTTGTTTATCACAAGTATATTTCAGTGGGTAGCTTTGGCCACAGGACCTCACAAACTCCTGTATGGGGGTTAGGATCATGGGAGGAGGGTAAGGGGAACAGAACTATTACAGAAATATCTGATGCGCAGCTGTAACAGGTTTCAGCTGCAAACTTTTATTATGCTGCAAGAATAGTGAGTTTAGGAGTATGAATGATCCGTCTAGCAGCAGAAGCTGCCTGGATCTGATTAGTGCCTGCGTTTGCATGCAAGTACAGTACAAGGTTGGGAGAAGGGTGTTGGGAGCAGCAAGGCTTGGCTGTGGGCATGCAGGGAGAAAGTGTGTCTCTTCCCCATATGAAAATGTTAGAATGCTGCTTATCATGTAGAGGGCTTATCCTCACTCATCTGATCCTGTGGCTTTTTCCTTATCACAATGACTGTTTCCATGTTGTAACAGGAAAAGATAATGATACTCATTTGACATGATTTGTGTAAGGATTCTTCTTCTTTTTCCACTTCCCAAGAGCTTTCAAGCAGCTTGCTTATTTACTGTTCACTCAGTTGCTCAATTGAAGTTAGGCCTGGGGTAGGAACTCTGGTTTTCTTTTCCAGTCTCCTGAAGCCAGCAGTGTTCCAGATTGGTTATCTGTCTCAAAGACAGCAACTAGTAGTTCTGCGGTTCTCTCTGTCAAAGTTGGAGTATCTTAGGGTAAATAAGACTAAGTAATTTGATTTTTAAAGTCCAGATTAACATGCCCCATTGTAGCTGAATCTCTTTGTTGCAGTGTTAGTCACGTTAGTTGCCGGAGTGCAGCTGACCCTTAAAAAAGAAAAGACTAGAAAATATAAATCTGTCTTCTCAGCATAATCTGTCAGTAAACTGCTCCTCTCCATTAGATGGAAGATGAACTTCCTTTTAAGGTCAATGGACTATTCAGTCAAAACCTCTCTTACTTTTCTCTAGTGATTTTTTTTTTTATTGTATCCTCTATACTGAAAATTGTGATAAGCACATAGTGAAAGCTTGCTGAACAATCTGTTCTGCCTCATTCTTTTCCTTGCAGATTGGAAAGTTAAAGCACATTTGTTTCTCAGTTGTAGCATCCAGTGCATTGGGGGGTCGAATTGTAAGAGGCCACATCCTCCTCATTTTCCTGTGGTTAAGATCCTTGCCACCACCTTTATTCTTTTCATTGATGTCACTGTTCAGTTGTGGTATTGTCTGTTTATAAACAGCGTGTACAGTAGCAGATGAAATGGTGCACCAATTGGCATCTCTTCTGACTGCTGCTTTGAACAAAACCAGCAGCACTTGCTCATACTCTCTTGTGCTGATACACCTTTTGTGTTATAGGAATGTTCAGTGCAGAGCTCAAATAGTTTGGTTTTAAAAAAATCTTTAAAAGTTAAACTAGATAAATTTGTGCCTGGTAAATCAGTTGAACTGATTAGAAGATAGAAGGCTGGCTTTTAAGCTGTGCCACTTTGCATAAGCTGACAGTCTGGTCTAGGAAAGAGAAAACAGCTTTGTATTTATGGGAACATAAGGTAGATTTATCATAGTTTATGCATTGCTGGTGATTGATGTAGTACATAGACATAATAAGTGCCAGCTGTTCCTCCCCTATAAATCAGAAACAATAATATTTCCTTTTGTTTCAGTGTGAACTGTCTGACTTGCTTGAATTCCTTTTTGAATTCAAAGGCCTTTTTATTTAGTTACAAATTACAATTGTCTACACAAACAAATTAGAATCATTGTTACATAAGACTATAATGCAGCCTGAAAGCAGCACCAGAGATACCTGTGTGCTATCAGGATTTGCTGTCATTGAGGAGCTACGGCAGAAGCAATTTTCCGTTTCTGCCCGTGTCTCAGAAATATGTATTTCTGCCGTGCTCCGTAGAATTTGATGTCTTTGTGGCTGGCCACATCAGTTGGTGTTCTAGCTATATATGGAAGCATCATGTTTTTGTGTTGTTAACTGGACTCAAACAGATTTGATTATTTTATACCTTTTGATCTCCACTTGCAAAGTTTCTGCTTTGTCAGCAACTGTTATATAAGGAATTTACATATTTAGCATGAAAAAGTCCAGAAGTTTGATGTACTGGCATGCAAATGTAGTGAACTGTATGCTACAAGTACTTGTCTCAAAATCATGATTTATCTGTCCTTTTTAGGCTTTAGGGAGATTGCATTTCCTTGCTGTTACTTTTCAGTTCTCTCTAACTCAAAGGTGTGTTGATAAATGTCATATGTGATGTAACAGAATCTGAAAGAGAAAAGATTACATGTTTGCATAGTGTAGGAGATTATGGACTATGTGAAATGGAAGAAAGTTAAGTTGAAATACTGAAGTAAAGTTGAAATAAAACACTTTTCAGTATGCATAGTCATGTAATGCAGCAAACACATTCCTGCAGCTTGCTAGTAAATTCAGTAAATGAGAGTTATCAACAACTGGTATCTGCCTTTATAGTTATCCAAATGAACAACTCGTTCATGGTGACCTTTGATAATTTATTTTAATTATATTTTAGTGACTCTTTAGGGTTCTCAGACAGGTTTACTCAATAAGAAAAAAATCTCCTCACTCGAAATCTCATAGATAATGCGTGTTTTATACTGTGTTGTGACCTTCAAGTTATATAATTGTTGCCTTTTCTAAAATGAAAAGGCACTGCTGCTTGTAAAAGAAGACACAGCTACTCTCTACATGGGTATGACGGGTACCATCAGTTCCCTCGAACACTCCACTCTGTTCCACTTCAATTTCTAGAGCCCAATCCTGCTGATTTATGTGTGCTCTATATGATGAAAGTTTCACTTGGATTTTCAACTCCAATCTAGGATACATTACAGATAATTTAAAACAGAGAGTACTTTTGTTTGCATGTAAATTGTTTGTGCAGTTGTAAAATACATGAAAAAAAAAGAAAGAATTATTTCTGTGGTGCTGTTATTTATGTCTTCCTCATGTTTTGAATTTTGAAGATAAACTAACTAAAGCATTTTTAGTTGTAATAACAAACCCTGGCCATTTCCATTTTAATATAATGTTCCATCATTTCAGATATGTTTTATTCTGTCAATTTAGTCTATTTACTTTTAAAATCATCATTAGAAGACACTTTGAAATATAAGCTGAAGCTTTATTATTTCATGACTTGTGCTTTTCTGAAATATATTTCCCCTAATTTCCCTAATTTGAGGTGTCCCTGCCTATGGCAGGGGGTTGGAGCTGGATGATCCTTGAGGTCCCTTCCAACCTAAACCATTCTATGATTCTATGACCCTCAGTAACCCTTGAGAGACCTAAGCACAAGTTACAAACTAATTACATGAATTGCTTTACTGGAACTTGTTAGGCATTTTCTGTTTATACATTAATGTAACACAAATATAGCTTAGGCAACAAAAGCCCTTGAGGCAAATTTATGTCCTGAGTAACCCTGTGCTAGTGACCTCAACAGAATTACTCAAAGTCAAGACAGAATTTAAATTGAGAGACATATCTTCAGCTGCTGTAAATAGCCTGAACTCTACTGAAATTAGTGTAGCTGTGGTCACAACAGCTGTAAAGACAGAATTGCTCCTTCAAGTATATTTTGACTGAGCTTTTTGATTTGTGGGTACTTGTAGCAGAGGGCTGCCTTTCCAGAGTTCAAAACAGAGCAGAACTTATTTATGGAAATAAGTCTGATTTTACTCTAGTGCTCTCACAGTGTTTATACAGCCTTTGTCTGAAGTTTGAAAAAAAGACTTCATGAAGTGATGTGGAACATAGCATCTTTTGGTCCTGCATCTTTGGTTTTTCTGTGCCTGTTTTGCTATGAACTTCCTTCTAAAATTTTTTTTTCCTAAATAACTGAACTGTAGGGAATTATAGTCAACAGTTATGCAGTTAAGAGTTTATAAATCATAGAATCGTAGAATCATAGAATGGTTTAGGTTGGAAGGGACCTCAAGGATCATCCAGCTCCAACCCCCTGCCACAGGCAGGGACACCTCCCACTAGAGCAGCTCGCCCAAGGCCTCATCCAGCCTGACCTTAAACACCTTCAGGGAGGAAGCATCCACAACCTCCCTGGGCAACCCGTTCCAGTGCCTTACCACCCTCACTGTAAAGAACTTCCTCCTAACATCCAGTCTAAATCTCCCCTCTTCCAGCTTAAACCCATTCCCCCTCGTCCTAACATTACTAGACCGTGTAAATAGTCCCTCCCCAGCTTTCCTGTAGGCTCCCTTCAAATACTGGAAGGCCACTATAAGGTCTCCTTGAAGCCTTCTCCTCTCCAGGCTGAAGAGCCCCAACTCTCTCAGCCTGTCCTCATAGCAGAGGTGCTGCAGCACCTCTGTTGGAGTAGTCACCAGACAACATTTGTTTGTGTTTCCTAACAGCTTTGTTTCAACAATAAATTTAAAATAATGTCTGATCTGTACTCTAACTCTATCTATATTGCTTTAACCTTGGAGCTTACCTTCTTGGTTTAATTGGAAAGAAATGTGCTCAGTATTAATGACTGGATAAAAATGGCCTCTTGATTGGAAATTTGGGGACTGTTGTGTTTGGGGTTTTTTTTATGAAGACCTATGAATGATCTGCAATTTTGACATCAGAAGTGTCCCACTGATAAGTTATTGCGATGTTTTCCAGTATAGTAGTCAAAATCAGCAATGTAGTTTTTTTCAGCCTACTGGCATGTGGATCCATTCCTCTTCTCAGAGATTCAGTAATATCTTGGATTTTTAGTGATCTCTATTCATTAAGCAAATACTAAGTTGCCAACAGTCAGTTGACTTGCTAGAAGAGAAACAGCATACCCTCTTATAAATGTGGGCCTGGTGATCCTTGTTATTGTTCACTGTTACCATGTCATGTTGGGCAATATCCCCAGCAGAACTGAGGCACTGCTTATTTTTCTGGCTTGGGACATATTTTGAGTTCCCTTGCTTTGTGTTCTATATAGCTAAGCCCTAAACTCTGGTAGCTTAAGTATTGCAATCCATTCTGGGCCTCTTTTTAGGAGTTGAAGCAGACGCGCTTTCTGCTTTTCTGTGGCAATGCAGCAGTCACCATTCCTGAGAAACCTCTTCTTTGTAATGTGGTCTTAGACTGGCCTTTCAGCAGGCAGTACAACTTCAAAGGGATAACATTGTTCTCTTGCAGGTCCTAGAACAGAATAGAGTATTTCAGTTAGAAGAGACCTACAGTGATGATCTTGTCTAGCTGTCTGACCACTTCAGGGCTGACCAAAAATTAGAGCATGATATTAAGGGAATTGACCCAATGCCTCTTAAACTCTGATAGACTTGAGGCATTGGCCACCTCTCTAGGTAGCCTGTTGTAATGTTTGACCACCCTCTTGGTAGTTTTCCTAATATTCAGTCTAACCCCTTGTGACACAGCTTTGAATTATTCCCACTGCATCCTGGGGAGGAGAGGTCAGCACACCCCTCTCCCCTTCTGCTATTGACAGCTTTCTGCAGGACTACTCTTCAGCCACTCTTCTCCTAACCTGTGCTTGTTCCTGGCATTACTCTGTCCCAGAGAATCCAGCATTTGGAGTTGGTAAATTTCATCCCATTAATCATTGCACAGTGCTCTAATCTGTCTAGATCTCTCTGCAAGTCATCTTGTCCATTGTAAGGCTCAAGAATATCTCCCAGCTAGGGGTCCTGTGTATCCCATGCAGAACACTGGAACTAGGTAATCTCAGTACTGTAATCTATAGTTTTCCCCAGAGTAACTTGTAAATGAGGCTTTTGGAGTACTGGTGCAGGATATCTACACCTTATATGGCTGTTCTTTCCATCCAAGATTGCAGTTAGTCTTAAAAATTCCTGTGTTAGAAGAGATTTTAGCCTTTTTGGAGCAATAGCCTTTCCTTCCACTGCATATATGATACTGATTAAGCATGCAAATGTATAGACTGCTACAGGTTTTTTATAATTTTGATTTGCCACATTACAGCTATCCCAAAGTAGCAATGCTAATTTGAACATGTGAGAATTGACAGGCAGACTGCTGCTTTGTCAGATCGTCTGTACACACTTTTTAATTAATGTTTCGTTACTGGAATGGAACGGGATAGAAATACATTTTAGATAGAAGGGAAAAAACCCTGAGGAGAAAATTTGGATGACAGAGAATACTATCAGCAGATGGTCAAATTGGAGGAAGAACTTCAAAGCAAAACGTAAGTCCTTTGGTTTATAGACTGTCAGGGAAGATCTTCCCGCACAGGAATGCGCAGAACCTAGGATTCAGTCAGATGGAGGTAGAGCTCTGTATGCAGATACCTCACTAAGGCATTGTTGTAACAACTGTCATGGGTGCATATAGAAAGGAAACAAAGGAATCAATGATTTCCTTTATGTGAGTTGACAGCTAGCTGGTGGATCAGGATGAGATGAGAGGCTGCTATGGGTGACATTATGGGTAGCATATGTTACAGATCATTTGACTCATAGAATCAGTCGGGTTAGAAGAGACCTCCAAGATCATCCAGTCCAACCTATCACCCAGCCCTATCCAGTCAACTAGATCATGCCACTGAATGCCTCATCCAGTCTTTTCTTGAACACCTTCAGGGATGGCGACTCCACCACCTCCCTGGGCAGCCCATTCCAATGGCAAATCACTCTCTCTGTGAAGAACTTCCTCGTGACATCCAGCCTATACTTGCCCCGGCACAACTGGCTGGTTGCCTGGCAGAAGAGACCAAGCCTCACCTGGCTATAGCCTACCTTCAGGTAGTTGTAGACAGCAATGAGGTCCCCCCTGAGCCTCCTCCAGTCTAAACAACCCCAGCTCCCTCAGCCTCTACTCACAGGGCTGTGTTCCAGGCCCCTCACCAGCTTCATAGCCCTTCTCTGGATACGTTCCAGTATCTCAAGCATCTCAACATCTCTCTTGAGTTGAGGAGCCCAGAACTGGACACAGTACTGAAGGTGCGGCCTGACCAGTGCTGAATACAGGGGAAGAAAAACCTCCCTTGTCCTGCTGGCCACAGTGTTCCTGATGCAGGCTAGGATGCCACTGGCTCTCCTGGCCACCTGGGCACACTGCTGGCTCATCTTCAGCCTACTATCTACCAGTACCCCCAGGTCCCTTTCTGCCTGGCTGCTCTCCAGCCACTCTGTCCTCAGCCTATAGTGCTGCATGGGGTTGTTGTACCCAAAGTGTAGAACCCTGCACTTGGCCTTGTTAAATCTCATCCCATTGGCTTCTGCCCACCCATCCAGCCTGTTGAGGTCCCTCTGCAGGGCTCTTCTACCCTCCAACAGATCAACACCTGCTCCTAGCTTGGTGTCATCTGCAAACTTACTGATCCTTGATCCAGATCATCAATAAAGGATGGACTGGGCCCAGCACTGATCTCTGGGGGACACCACTAGTGACTGGCTGCCAACTGGATGTGGCACCATTCACCACCACTACTCTCTGAGCCTGGCCTTCCAACCAGTTCTTGACCCATATCAGAGTGAATCTGTCCAAGCCACAAGCTGCCAGCTTTGCCAGGAGCTTGTTGTGGCAGATGGTGTCAAAGGTTTTGCAGAGTCCAAGTAGCCTACATCCACAGCCTTCCCCACATTCACCAGGTGGGTAACCTGATCGTAAAAGGAGATCAGGTTGGTCAGGCAGGACCTGCCCTTCCTAAACCCATGCTGGCTGGGCCTGATCCCTTGGCCATCCTGTAGGTACTTTGTGATGGCACTCAAGATGACCTCATGACCTTGCCTGGCACTGAAGTCAGCCTGACAAGTCTGTAATTTCCCAGTTGCTCCTTCCGGCCGTTCTTGTGGATGGGCATCACATTGGCCAGCTTCCAGTCTCCTGGGACCTCTCCAGTGAGCCAGGACTATTGAGAAATGACGTAGTGGCTTGGCCAGCTCATCTGGCAGCTCTCTCAACACCCTAGGATGGATCCCATTTGATCCCATGGACTTGTGAGGATCCAAGTGGCTCAGTAGGTCCCTTATTGCTTCCTCCTGGATTACAGGGGGACTATACTGGTCCCTGGCTCCATCTGCCAGTTCAGGAGGCCAGCTGCCCTGGGGACAACCTGTCCCACTATTGAAGATTGAGACAAAGAAGGTGTTAAGTACCTCTGCCTTTTTCCTCATCTTTTGTTACTATATTCTCCTCTCCATCTAATACGGAGTGGAGGTCTCCTTGCCCCTTCTTTTGCCATTAATATATTTATAGCAACATGTTTTATTCTCCTTAACAGCCGTGGCCAGCCAAAGTTCTAAATGGACTTTTGCCTCTCTCATTTTCTTCCTACAAGACCCAGCAACATTCTTAAACTCTTCCTGGGATACCTCCCCTCTTTTCCAAAAGTGATACAGCCTCTTTTTTTAACTTAATTCCCATAGAAGCTCCCTGCCCATCCAGTCTGGCTGTCTCCCTTGTCAGCTCATCTTCCAGCACAATCAAACAGTCTGTTCCTGTGCCTTCAAGAGTTCTTTCTTGAAGGTCTGCATTTGTCCTTGTTGAACCTCATCTGGTTCCTCCGTGCCCAACTCTCCAGTCTGTCCAGGTCTTGCTGTATGGATGGCTGCACAGCCTTCAGCTGTATCAGCCAAGCCTCCCGGTTTGGTGTCACCAAGTGTCAACTTGCAGAGCAGACACTCTGTCCCCTCATCAGTGTCATTGGTAAAGATGTTGAACAGGACTGGACCCAGCACTGATCCCTGGGGAACTCCACTGGTTACAGCTCTCCAGCTTTTATGCATCTCATATAAGGGATGCTCAGAGAGAATGTTGCAGTTAAGCTCAGGAAGCTAAACATGTATGGTTATGGGATTCAGACCTTAAATTCTGAACAAAAAGTTAAGAATGGAAAACATACATCTGGACATTTCAGAGGGAGAAGATTCTCTGTTCTGTTTGCAGACTACCATGACTTAGTGCAGGCTTTACAGAAAGGAGGTCAAAACAAGCCACACAAGAATTTCGGTTCACAGAAAATTTAGACTTGAAGTTAGCTTAAAAACGTGAATCTGCTTGGCAGGGCTTGTGTCATGGTTTAACCCCAGCCAGCATCTAAGAACAATGTAACTGCTTGTTCACTCCTCTCCTCTCCCAGTGGGATGGGGAGGAGGTTTGAAAAAAAAGAGAAGTAAAAGTTGTGGGTTGAGTTTAGCATAGTTTAATAACTAAACTGAAACATAATAATTACAATTAAAAGGACTATAACATACATACATATATATATATATATAAATCAAGAAAGGACAAGTGAGGCACAGTGCAGTTATTCACCACCCACTGACAAATGCCTGAGCAGAGAACTGTCCCTCTTGGCCAACTCGCCCAGTTTATATACTGAGAGTGATGTTCTATAGAATGGAATATCCCTTTGACTAGTTTTAGCTGCCCTGGCCATGCTCCCTCCTGGCTTTTGCGCACCTGTTCACTGGCAGAGCATGCGAAACTGAAAGATCCTTAACTTAGGATAAGCACTACTTAGCAGCTACTGCACCATCAGTGTATGATCATCATTATTTTCACACTAAATCCAAAACACAGCACTACCAGCTACTCAGAATAAAATGAACTCTATCCTAGCTGAAACCGGGACAGCTAAATACCTTCCAGAAATTGGATTATCCAGTTCTGATTCATATTCTCTGTGCGTGTTCCGTGTTGCTTATGGACAGAATAGCAAGATAAAACACATCTTTCATTTAAATTATGTCAGTCTAGACTTTTAACTGCATCAGTCTGCCAGTTCTTGTTATCCAGCCTATGTTATTTGATGTGACTCAATACTATGATACTGAAGGCTGAAGGAGACTTAGTTCTCATGCAAAGCTGGCAAATACCTACTGAAGTGTACATCATCTGGCAATTAGCTGTGTTGCTACTGTATGTGCCAAGACAAGGGTATGAAGGTCAGGCTGGTGTTTGAGCCCCCAAAAGTTACCTGCATATGGTCCAAATCGGACCATGCCTGTGAACTTTAGCCTTGTAGCAGTGTCCTAAACTCAGCACTAATTTTGCGTCCCTTGCTTATTAGTAGGAGTTAAGTGTTCTTTTATATTTAAAGTAAATAGCTGATAAAATCTCCTGGTTAGCTTGTGCTTTTCAAGCATGAAAAACACTGGTGTGCATGTGGATTGGCAGTGATTGTTTCGCACTGCATTGGAATGTAATGTAACCTTGAAAGAGGACTCTGTTAAACTGTATTCTGGTCACTCATGTAGTGATCTTAGAGAAACTGGAGAACTTGAGCAGTGTTTATACATCTTCTGTTGCTTGCAGGTGACTTTTTAACTAAATAAATATACTTTACTGAGTGCATCACTTTAGCTAGTGTTTCTGATGCTCTTGTAACCAATTCTTTCATCTACTGCTCAAAACAGCTTGTTCAAATGACAATAAAACTGACATGTATGTACACCAGAGGAAGGAAAATAACTATAGTTATAGGTCTAACTGTAAAAACATAGATTTTTTTTTTTCATACTCTTTTAAAATGGAGTTGTATGGAAAAGAAGCTTTGTTGATAAAAGCATAGCCTCTCATAAGACAAAAATCAGTCTTTAGAACTCACAGCTTCTCAGTCTGTGGTGCACAGTTAATACATTTTCTAACACAGGGTTTTTTTCCTACATTTATATCAAAGTGTTCTACTACAACAGTGGTGAAGATATATCTGAGATGAGAACATTGCTTTAAAGTAGACAGTGTAGACCTGAGTTACAATGAAAAGTATTGAGGGAGTTCAAAGGATGTGAAACAGTCAATTAGCAGTAAGCTGGAACGTGTCCAGAGAAGGGTGATGAAGCTGATGAAAGGCCGGGAACACAAATCCTATGAGGAGAGGCTGAGGGAGCTGGGGTTGTTTAGCCTGGAGAAGAGGAGGCTTGGGGGGACCTCATTGCTGTCTACAACTACCTGAAGGGAGACTGTAGCCAGGTTGGGGTTGGTCTCTTCTCCCAGGCAACTAGCAATAGAACAAGGGGACGCAGTCTCAAGTTGTGCCAGGAGAAGTATAGGCTGGAGGAAGTTTTTTCCCAGAGAGAGTGATTTGCCGTTGGAATGGGCTGCTCAGGGAGGTGGTGGAGTCACTGTCCCTGAAGGTGTTCAAGAAAAGACTGGATGAAACATTTAGTGCCATGGTCTAGTTGACTGGATAGGGCTGGGTGATAGGTTGGACTGGATGATCTTGGAGATCTCTTCCAACCTGGCAGATTCTATGATTCTGTTCTGTGACAGTTGTCATTGGATTATTTTGGATCTTTTGCTTGAAATACTTGGAGTAGCACAAGCTGAGTCTGTGATTTGTAAAGTCTTTCAGTATTAACACTTACATTTAAATTTAATCCAGCAGGAAGTTTATAACTACAGCTCATCAGGGACCTTGAGATTGCTGCATTTTCACAAAGGCCTTACCCAGGAGTGAATAGTGAGCAAAAAGCCCATTTCCTAAAAATGTAGATACCTTGAGAAACACAAGAGAAAATTAGTATGAGTCAATAGATTTGTTAGAATAAACTGTAGGGACGTGCAGCTGCTTGGATTCCCCGTGATGTAACCTGCATGGCAAGTTACCATGTTGTAAATTATGTGTTACCTTCTAGTTTCATTGATCTGTTTCTACTTTCCAGGGAGTCCATGTGCCAGATATTACTTTGGGAGTTACTGGAAGTTAATCAAGATACGGAAAATGGTTCTGACATATATATCTCACGTACGTTGTATTTCTTATGGAAGAAGCAAAGACTGTATCTAGTCTTTGTGGACTATGTTAGAGAGCAAACCAGCCCCCAAGGCACGTGGATATGGATTGACCTGTGACAATGCTGCACAGATCAGATTGACCACATGCATTTAGCATAGCAGTTTATATGGGGCTCTTCAGCTCCCATGCGACATCTGTGAGGCATAATAGATGTTTGTAGTTTTGGAGGGTTCTTCAGAGGGATTTTGCTGGTGTTGGTTTTTGGTTTGTATTTAGTGTATTTTGGTTTTTTGATAGCCAAAGAGCATGTTTCCGCCCCTTGGAAAAGTGTTTGTGGAGTGTACTGCGGCAGGTGCCTGTTGTGTGCTCTGGGAGGTGGTGGAAGGGCTTTGTCGGTGCTGGACCAGCTGGGATATGCCAAAGATGAACTCAAGGCATTTTGTGTTTGCGCTATTAGAAGCAGGCCCTTGAGTGAACTGTTTTGTCAGCTGTGCCTGGTTTTCCTCATCTGTTCAGTTTGGATGAGGAAGAGACCAACAGGCCTGAACTGACAACATAGAAACACACTTGCCTTTGAATCATACAGCTGGTCTGATAAAAAATGATAGCATGCACTTTGTCTAGATTGTAATGTTTGCATAATGATGAAAAAATGTTTTGTGAGCATATGTTGTGGCAGTATACTAAGGAAGAACTGCAAGCAACCTGATGCAAATATCTTAAAAAAACCTGGAATTGAGAATTAATCATACAAACGTGCTGTGACAGGCAAAAATGTTTATAGAGAAGTCAACAAATCTATTATGGACATTGGTAAGATACTCTTGAAATTGCCAGACTGCGTTAATAAGGAGCTGCAATGTAACTGAGGATTTCAGAGAAAGACTTTAAGGTAGGAAAAGTACTGTCTTTGTGGTTTAGCAGAGTGATTGATGCGGTAGTTTGGTCGGTAGGTTTTGGAAGCAAATTAGTATGTTTGAAATGAAAAGTATGGCAACAGTGGGGCAAACATTGTCTGCAAGGTAACTTATTTTCAAAGTGCAATAGTGTTGATCGTGTAAGAGCAAAAGAAAGTCAATGTCATGAAAGAAAACTGAGTTTTAAGGCTTTGGGCTAGTGAAAGTACAAATACTGCATCTGTAGGGACTGAAACATGCTACATACAGTGACGTATAGATGCAATACATAAGCTAGGGTGCAAAATCCTGTAATCCTCACTAAACAAAAATCCCATTGAAGTCGGTAGAAGATTTGCGTGAGCAAGGAATGTATAACTGGGCAATTAGAGACAAGCTTGCAGCTTGACCTTGACTGGGACTTTGTGCCTTTTATGAGCTATACCCATAGCATCTGGGCATAGTCTTTTAAAGGCACAGTCAATTTTAATGAACTCAGAGAAAATCCCAAACAATTATGCCATGTTTAAGTTCTAACTGATCCAAGTGACAAATGCACATAACTATGGAGAGACCAGTTAAGGCTGCACTTTTAAAATATGACTCTTCTGGAATAGCAAAATTCTCCATTCTTTGCTCCTTTCCTTCTCAGGCGAAACAGGAGTTTAATAGACGCTGTTCTAGTTTTGTCCCTAATACTATATCTTGACTTTTTTTTTACTCTGTTCAGAAATGTAAGATAGTGATGGAGATTATTGTGTGGGAGGTCAGCTAATAAAAATATACAACGGCATCTGCCATACATGTTTATAAAGCGACATTAATAATTGCTCTCCAAATTGTTTTAAAACTTTCAGTATGAAACAAAATGTTCTTGAAGATCATTCATTTCCTTTTTTTCCCCTCTCTCTTGCAATCCTAGTTCAAATAAAATTGAAGATAAACAAAACACTTTCTTTTGAAATAAAATTGCATTCAGCATACCAGAAATGTCATTCTCACTGCCAGTTACTCTAATGGGACATGTGTTCCCTGTGTCTGAATCTGCTTTGTTTGAAACGAGCTGTTGTCTCAGAGTATTGAGGAATTGCAGTTCTTAGTAAAAGAAATGCTAGAAACAGACTGGAAAAGAACATCATCATCATCTGGTCCAGTAAATGTTAACCTCAGTGATTATAATGGAGTCTTGATATTAACAAGTGTGTGTCCAAAATTGTAATTTCCAGGACCACAGTCCTGAAAAACAAGTATGTTCTTCTTGGCTCAGAGTATTGAGGTTGGGGGGAAAAAACAAACTTTATACTACATTACATTTTTGTGCACATAACTCCGTCGTGATTTTGTATGCAAATCATTACAATGATTAGGCTTTGCTGAGAGGCTTCATATGCTGGAAAAACTACTGGTAGTGCTGAGGAATTTGAAGATTGTTTTCTGTGCTTCTGTGTAAATTTTCCTGCTTTGACACTTTCTTCTGCTAAAATCTCAAAAGGACTCTGTAGCCTTTTATTTTAAGGAAACTGCCTAATATGATAGGACTGGTTTATTCAGAAAGTCTGGAACCCTCTGACTTAATTGATTCTCCCTCTTGTATTAGAATCTGTCATCTCAGGAAGCGTACCTTTGCTTATGAAGAATAAGATCTCAGGGTGCCAAGGCTGAGACTAGGTGTTAGGTTGTGCTGTCCTGGTATGAACCTAATTTTACTCCCTCACCACTTCCATTTTCACTTTACAAACATGATACCTTGGTTTGCTTACTTAATTTATTTTCTATTCAAGACTTTGTGACCAGATGAATACAAAATGCAGTGATACAGAAGTATTTTTTTTCATAAACTAATTTACTTCTAAGAGCAGACAAAAAGCTTATCATGAGAAAATATTTCAATAGAACAATATAACATATGCTTAGCTTAATTTCAGACGTTTTCCTTGCATCTTTCCACAGACCTTGAGTAAGTAGAGCCTCTGTTCCCCCTTCTTTTGCTCTCTGTATGCCTCCTTTTAATATATATAATCCCTATAAATCCGTTTTCTTTTTCATTAGTTTTGGGCCTGGCTAAGATTACAAGCAACTCAGCAAGGTGGTATAGGACAAGTTTCTACTATCATGGATTTCAAGATCCAAATTTATACTTTCCATTAGAAATTGTATATATTCCAGTGGAAATTGATAGTTTAGGACACACTTTTAAAGTTTGTTCTTGGAAAAACTTCATTCTGTCAGTCAAGCCTTCTTCAGAAAGTCTTCCTATAACATACTGTGTTCAACGTTGGATTACTTTGTGTTCTGTCAGTATAAATCAGCATCTAGTTTAATACTGCTGATGTTCCTTGACCCTTTTTAAGTAACATTACAGTACAATACGCTATTCAGAATAATATAAGCCCAAAATAATGGGCAACATATATTTCTCTTGATGTGGTTGCATGAAAGGGAATTATGACCAAGTCTCAATCTAGTTTTTGGATTTGCAATTCTCAAGGATTCTTTTGCCCTTCCCTGTTTCTCATGGCTTGCTGACAAATCTGTTAATACCTGTTAAATTTTATATGGCACAGTAGGCTTTCCTTCAATACACAAACATTACTTCTTGATGGTGAACAAAAATCCCTTGGGTTTTTTTCTGCCTTTTTCCTTCCTATAGTTCAGATGGGATGCAACAGCACCACAGAGCTACTGATCATCTCTATATCATAGTTTGCAATAAAGTTAGGCACATTGGGGGAAGCAAAGGTGTGCCTTACATCATGTTACCCTTTCAGTGGAGAGGAGTTCCTCAGCTGCTGATTGCAGTACCTGCAAGTGTGCATCTGGCAGAGGTTATTCACGTAGAGGAAGAATACAATGACATTCTTCCATGCCATGGTATTCCGTAGTTCTCAAATACTGATGTGTTCAAGTCTGTGTTTTCACGGGTTTAAATCATTTTCTCCTAATAGACCGTTACGGCTTTATGTGTGGATAAAGGATTTCGTTACTCTATTTTGTTTTTAATATGCTTTCAATGTAATGTTGTACTTAAAGGCTTGAAGATAAATCTTCTCTTTGTATTGTTTTAATCCATTTGGAATTTCTGGATTAAGGTTGGATAGTGCTTTTCTCTGTTGTCTGGCCATTTTTTTCCTGCACCATCTAAAGGCAAGGAAAATGTATTATAGGCTCACTGTCTAAACAAATGTTTTTATTTATGTGTAGCTCCTCTGTAACAGATGTCAAATGGTGATCCAAAGGATGTTCCACACAGAATTTAGGATGGAGCAAATTTTAAATCCAGGTTAGCAGGGTGGGCACAAGTGTGTGATGAGTAACAGGTCCTTTGCACTGTGTACCTACCTCAGGCTAACAAAATTCATTTTATCTTTTACTTACAAGAGCAAAGAACCTTTACATAAACTTCAACAACAAAAATAAAAGCTTCTGCTGGTATTTTGTTTATTAGTGGAGTCTCATAATTTAATATTTAAGTTACCAAAGGCTGATTAGCCTGGCGTATTGCTTTGATTTACCAGACCATTTTTTTAATGACTTGAGTAAAGTAAACTGAAAAAACTTGATGCTAAATGAAATAACCAGTTAATAAATGTAATATAATGTGCAGATTTCTAAGAGCCTTAAATTTGTTTCCTTTTCCATACATAAAAAAACTTGTTCACAGTAATTTAAAACAAATATTTTTGCAACTGGAAATGCTGTCTTAGAACTTGATTGTTATTCTTCAGCTTTTTGTTGAGTTTTAAGTAGTGTTGTGTTTACAGCTGGAATATTTGTTGAAATAGGCAATGTGACAAAGTAGGTGGTCTTCTAATTAATATTTCTGTACAGATCTGTAAACTGTGCAAGGTTTGTTTAACAATACAGAAATCATGTTCTATTAGATTAAATCATTTGTTTATAAATGAAGTTTGACTTTTTCTTTGAAATACAATTGATCTTGTTTCATAGCCTGTGAAATTATTTCAGAACTGTTTTAAAAGTATCGTTCAGTCAAGAGATTTCTGTGACCTGTTGCAAAATATTTAGACCACAGATTAAGTACAAAGGCTCAGGTCTTCAAATAGAGATTTTGAAAAATTGTTAAAAAGGAAATTTTCTTAGTAATGAGAGAAACTGTACAACAGTGATAAGAGGTGAGATATTCTGTCCTCTGAGTGACCACATTGTCAAAAAGAGCATTAAATGGAAAACTGAATACCGTCATCACGGTGAAAACGCACGATTTTCTGTAGCCTATGTGATCAGCATAACTCAGCAATGCTCTTAAGAGTGTGCAGTTTCTTATTCCAGCTCTTAGTGAAACCTTTTATTTGCTACTATAGACCCATTGAATAGAAAACATTACATTAAAACTGTACCTACTGTGTTTTTGAAGCCCAGAACTTGATACATGGCCAGAGCTCTTATTCTCACTAACTAATTAGCATCTAGGATGTCTTTGCATAGCACATGTACTGTGCTCAAGCAGTATCTCAGAATGGGCTGGCATTCAAATTAACATGAAGGGGCTGACCATTACCTTCTCTCTTAGCAAATCTCTACTTGACAGTCAGAAGCTTTTTAATTTTCACTGCCTGTATTGCATTTGCTGAAGTGATGAGAGGTAATTGCAGTGTTATCATGTTAATAGTTTTCTTCAAAAACTGCCTCCGTAGTTGTTTGCTTTTACCAATAAAGCTAATGTCAGTTGCTAATAAATATGAAGATAATATCAATAAAAGCTCAGTAAAGACCAAAAGTAAACAATCTTCTTATAAAGGCCTGGTGGAACATACTTGTGTAATGATTTTGCTGAAATACATCTAACTGTCGGAAGGAAAACAAAAAGTCGCAGACTGACTGTGTTAAAAATCCAGAAATAGTCAAACTTCTTTTTTTAAATTGCCTGACTGGTGCTTTATCTTATTCTAAGAGAGTAAGATCTTATAACCAGAATTTGTAATCGGAGTTCAGTTTCTACCTACTTCATTTTTCTCTTCAGAATTATGCGGTTGACTTGCCTCAGTGTTTGTTAGAAGCTGCTTAATTTTTTTCAAAATGAACATACCATTCTTATAATGTGTTGGATTTTGCATGACTGCCATGTGGCATGAACCCAGATGCCCCATAGTTGGGGCTCAAGCAATTGATGCCAGTGGTTGTGTTACAGAGGGTACTGGCCTTCTCATGCTGCTAGCTGTCTCCTTTCCAGCAGATTGATGTGTCTGTTAACCACCTTGATAACCCAGCAATCATCACAATGTTGTATTTTTCACTTTATAAATGCTTTTTATATACAAATGGTTTTCAATTAAAAATGGTTTCCCCTTTCTTCTGGTTATGCATGATGATCCTTGCACCTGTCACCACTGACCACTGTATTTGGGGATGATCAAGAAAATAATATGTAAACATCATTTGGTACAGATTGCACTGCTTGATGTTTCCAGAATTTAATCAGACGTAAGCCTTTTGGCAGCATTAATCCAAATCCTTATTGATCCAAGTCTATTCGTAGTGTTAGCTGGAAACATCAGTGTGAGTCTTTGAATGAATTAAATAATCTAGATACAGCACCACTTTACAAATGATTGCTGTGGTGCAGCCTTTGACCTTTCATTTGTGGGCTCATCTAGTGCAAGCTCCTGAATAGTGAATCAAGTCTATTGAGAACAGCCTTGATTTTTGTATTTTCTTTTGCAGTTGTGACTTGCTGTATTCTTTGAAATAGTTTGCAGGGATTTATGAACGCAAGTTAAAGAATACTTCTGTGGAAGAATGCAAATTTCAAAGATCAAGCTGACGTGCATGAGAACAAAACCTTTTCTGTTACTATAATAGGGTTGTGAAATTGCTTCCAAAAGGTCACAGATAATCAGGGTCTGGCTAAGGTGCTACCAAACCCTCTTTCAAATCTGCTGTCGTAGCCAGGAATGTTATATGACACCTTCTCTTTTCCAGTTTCTGTGCACACATACATACGTGTCTAGATAGCATGGATTTCTCATATGGCACTGTAGCATTGCCACCTTGAATTGTATCAGACACTTTCTTGCCTACAGCAGTTTTTTAATTGTCCAAGCTCATAGAGACCTGGGAGAGCTTGCCATCTAAGACAAGCCTCTAAAAAAACAGGCAGCAGAACAGGCCATTGTTCTAGAAAGTGACCAGAATAACTTCTTTCTCTGCTTCCCAGGGACATCAGACTCTGATCAAAAAATGGTGTTTTCATAAATAATTCTCATTGAATGCATGAAAGTACTGGCATTTTATTAAGGAGAACCAGTCGGGAATGCAGGTACTTGAGGAATAAGCACCAGCCAAGAAATGTGTTTCACAACCTCAGCAACAGCAAAATGTTTGACTGAAGGACCTAACCTAAGTGCCTTTGTGCACATCTATAATCATAGATATGTTTTTCAGCATTTCCTAAGAATATCAAAATAAATACCACCTGGAAAATGCTGACTTGCATAAAAATTGAATTTCCCTTAAAATGGAAATGTTACACTGCCTGCCTCAGCTTAAATTCAGGAAAGCATAAACAGGAAAGCAGTATTAAATAATATAAGCCTAGGATGATTTTCTAGCAGTTTGTACAACTTCATCTCCAAAAATGTTCCAGGCAAGAGAAGAAAATGTGATACATAATATAGAAATGAAACTTTTGTAGTCTTAAGGGTTATCCTCTTTTTCTTCATTTTTAACAAATTCACTTTCAGATCTCTCCTCAAACTTGTTTATTTTTCCTTGCCTATCAGCTTTGTACATTCTCCTCCTTCCTTGCCCCCCCTCCTCCCCCCCCCCTTTTTATTTGTTTTCTTTGCCTGGTGTTATTCTTGGCTTTTAAAATGTCAGAATGAGTAGAGAGCACTTTTAATACAGATCAGACCATTTTATTTCTTTTATACTTTCTGTCTTTTTATGTTTGTCTAATGTGCTTTGTAAGGTCTTTGGAAGAGAAACTGATTCTGATCACTCTGCTGTTCTCATGATGTTTTGATTTAGTTCAAGTTAACTGCAGTGGGTTTGCTAGATACTTAGAATATCTCGAAATAACAAATTATTCTCACTGTTACTCACAAAGTTCCTTCTGTAAAGCACTGTTTTGTTGCTATGTTGAATGGTAACGTAAAAGTTTGCAGTTGCAAAACTACATTAATTCAGTTTTACTAGTCACAGATTAGTGCATATGAGATGAAAATCGTGGCTATTCCAGTATGATTGTAGAAATTAACAAAAGAGTTAACTGTAATTCTTAAACATTGCTAAGCTCTTTAATTAAGATTTCTTTTTGTGGGGGGGGCGCATGGGGAGGGGTTTGATTTGGTGGTTTTGATCTGGTTTGGGTTTTTGATTTGGTTTATTTTTTACTGACATCAACTTCCATTTGCTTGCACACCATTGCAAGGTTTGGAATTAACTACTTGATTTTTTAATACATTTCAATCAGTCGATAAATACAGAATATAATCATATTAAAATGAAGGTGTTTATAATCAGCATATTCCTGTTAGGAGTTTCCAGTGAAAGCCCTGAAAATGTAATAAGCTGACAGACGTATGAAGTGTCATTAAAGCACATTGCACCATCAATTGCGTGAAGCATGTTGCCAAATACTAAGTGTTACGACCCTTGTTACTAATAATAGAGATAGATGGTGCGAACATGTGAAAGACAAATAATGTAATGCATGGAAAATCTGTTACAGATTTGATTTTGTTAATGGCTATAGAGTGTATTTGCTGTCCTGCCGCTCCCTTTGCAAGCTTCAGTTTTCTGAAAAAATAGCTGGAGGGTTGCATGGGCAGGAATTTAATCCAATACAACAAGGACAAGTGTAGAGTCTTGCATCTGGAAAAGAACAGCTATATGTACCAGTATAGGTTGGGGATTGGCCTGTTGGAGAGCACCATAGGGGAAAGGAACCTGGGGGTCCTGGTGGACAGAGTGGCACAGCAATGTGCCCTTGGCAGCTGAGAAGGCCAATGGCAATCCTAGACTGTATTAGAAGGGATGCAGTCAGTAGGCTGAGAGAGGTTCTCCTCCCTGTCTACTCTGCCCTGGTGAGGCCACATCTGGAATATTGTGTCCACTTCTGGGCTCCTCAGTTCAAGGACAGGGAGCTGTTTGAAAGAGTCCAGCTAAAAGCCACAAAGATGCTTAAGGGTGTAGAGCTGTATGCCTTATGAGGAAAGGCTTAAGGAGCTCAGTCTCTTTAGCTTGGAGAGGAGCAGACTGAGGAGTGACCTCAATAATATTTATAAATACGTGAAAGGCAAGTGTCAGGAGGATGGAGCCAGCCTCTTCTCAGAGGTACCCAAGGGTAGGACAGGGGGCAGCAGTTCAGGCTGGAGCATAGGATGTTCCTCATAAACGTTCGGAAAAGGTTTTTCACCTACTCTAGGTGATCCTTCCCTGGCATGGGGGTCAGACTAGATGATCTTTCAAGATCCTTTCCAACCTCTAACTTTCTGTGATTCTGTGTAATGGAAAGCCACATTGTGACAAACATATTTTAGTAGAAAAAAATGTTCCCAAGGTGAATAATAGTGAGAGGACACTTGTTGTCAGCCTTTACTGCATTATTTATGTGTGTATTTGTCACTTCTGCTCCTCAAAAAATAATGTGGAAGTGAAATGAAGCAGGCTTGCTTTTATTGTATACTTCTTTAATTCTTGCACTTTAAGTTGCTATTTTGCTTAATATTATCTATCACCTTGTAGAGGTTGACTAGCCAAAGGTTTGCTCAGTGTCTTCCTCTAGAATATAGCTTCTAGAAGTTTTGGGTGATATTACAAGAACGGTAGGGATGGCCAGCCAAAGGTCAGAGATAAACACTTACTATGAGAGTAGTAGTGTTTAAAAAACCCAAACTATTTAATCTGCAGGCATTGATGGGCATGATTTCCTGCTTCCTTCTCAATGCAGAATATAGAGAGCAAAGTGTCTTGCCAGTAAAACATTATATGCTTGGTCTGGGATTTCATGTAGAGTTCACTACAACTGATGAAATGAAAACCAGTGTACCGTTATGTTTATCAAAAAGCTTGCTTTGGTCTTAAAAGTTGTAGAATTTCTCTTACCACAAACTTTGATAACATTAGATAGATAGATACAAAAAATATATTTGGGAAAAACTAGCTTAGTGACTAGTACTAAAGGCAGTGCACAATTAATAAAGGGGAAAGAGTTTGTAATAAAAGATAGGGATTAAGACAGTGTGTTTTTCTGAAATTAACTGAAATTGGACAATATAGCAAATGTTGTTAGACAGTTACTTTATTTACGGAAGCAGTTGCATTCCTCTCTTAAAAAATAGAAATTTTCCTAACAATCTTTAATAAACTGATGCTTGTGTATGCAGGAGACACTCTTCTAATCCATGAGAGTTTAAGATTTCATCTGATGTTCATGTCAGCAGTCAAGTTTGACTGTTGTAGAAAATTAAATCACTCCACAAGCTCCTTACACATAAGTTTCTTTTAAACACTTTGACGTAGATAAGAGTAATTTGCTGCAGTTAAAATAATACATAGACTTACAGTGAGGGTACCAGGAAGGGATCATTGATCTGTGTGTCACAGTAATACTGGAAACATACTTAAAAATTAGCTTTCTCTCCCCAGCTCTAGGCACTGCATTTAATGTACAGTTAGGTGTTCTCTTCTTAATTTAATATACAATTAGGTATTTTTTTCTCTCTCTCTTGCTGAATCTTAAGAGGGGAGAGAAAAAAATCCCTCTAGTGATAGGGGTTCATGATAGTTGGTTAATATTCAAGAAATACTTCCTCCAAGCTCAGGATCAGAGTATTCTAGTGAGTAGGAAATCAAGAAGGGGAGTCAGGAGACCTGCGTGGTTAAGTAGGGAGCTGCTGAACAAAATCAAGTGGAAGAAGAAAGTCCACAGATCATGGAAGGAGGGACTGGCCACCTGGGAGGAGTGTAAGACAGTTGCCAGAGGATATAGGGAGGCTACTAGGAAGGCTAAGGCCTCCTTGGAATTCAATCTTGCAGGGCAGGGCAAAGACAAATATATTACAGGCGGAACCAAGACTAGAGGCAATAGAGGCCCACTGCTGAATGGGATGGGTTTCTTGGTGATGGAGGATGCAGATAAGGCAGAGTTGCTGAATGCCTTCTTTGTCTCAGTCTATACCCAGGGCCCCCAACACTCCTGAGGCCATGGAGGAAGAAAAGGTTGAGGAGGCTTTCTTGGTTGATGGGGACTGGGTTAGGGAACAGTTAAGTAAACTGAACATCCGTAAGCCCATGGGTCCTGATGGCATGCACCCGCAAGTGCTGAAGGAGCTGGCGGAAGTCATTGCTGAACCACTCTGCATCATCTTTGATAAGGTGCCTAAGGATTGGAGAAGGGCAAACCTCACTCCAATCTTCAGAAAGGGTAAGAAGGAGGACCCAGGTAACTATAGACCAGTCAGCCTCACCTTCATCCCCAGAAAGATAATGGAGCATCTTATCCTTAGCACTGTGCTTAACCATATCAAGGAGAGGAAGGTCATTGGGAGCAGTCAGACTGGTTTTACAAAGGAGAAGTCATGTTTGACCAACCTGATAGCCTTCTATGAGGGTGTAACCAGGTGGATAGACAATGGAAGAACAGTGGATTTACTTTACCTTGATTTCAGTAAAGCATTTGACACTGTCTCTCACAGCACCCTCATAGCTAAACTGAGGAGGTGTGGTCTGGGTGATGGAGTAGTGAGGTGGATTGGGAACTGGTTAAAGGAAAAAAGTCGGAGAGGCGTGGTCAGTGGGACAGAGTCTAGCTGGAGGCCTGTAACTAGTGGAGTTCCTCAGAGGTCAGTACTGTGACCAGGATGATCATGAGCCAGCAGTGTGCTCTTGTGGCAAGGAAGGCCAGTGCCATTCTGGGGTGTATCAGAAGGGTGTGGTTGGTAGGTCAAGGGGAGGTTCTCCTTCCCCTTTACTCTGCCCTGGTGAGGCCTCATCTGGAATACTTTGCCCAGTTCTGGGCCCTCCAGCTCAAGAAGTACAGGGAGCTGCTTGAGAGAGTCCAGCACAGAGCCACTAAAATGATTAAGAAAGTTGAACATCTTCCTTATGAGGAGAGCCTGAGGGAGCTGGGGATCTTTAGCTTGGAGAGGAGATGACTGAGGGGTGACCTGATTAATGTTTATAAATATGTAAGGGGTGAATGTCAGGGGCATGGAGCCAGCCTCTTCTCGGTGATGCCCAGTGACAGGACAAGGGGCAGTGGGTGGAAGTTGAGGCATAGGAGGTTCCATGTAAACCTGAGGAAGACTTTTTTCACTGTGAGGGTGACAGAGCACTGAAACCAGCTGTCCAGGGAGGTTGTGGAGTCTCTCTCTCTGGAGATAGTTAAGAACCATCTGGATGCGTTCCAGTGTGATCTGCTCTGGGTGATCCTGCTCTGGCAGGGAGGCTGGACCAGATGAGCTTTCGAGGTCCCTGACATCCTGCGATTCTATGATCATTCTGTGATTCTATGGTCATGGAAAGTAAGCTTGAATTGAAGCCATCTTTACAAGCAAATGGCTTTATTAAACAAACCACAAAATTATTCAAATGCAATAATGAGGATTCATTTTTTAAAATAATTTTATTCATCCACTCCAGAAGTTATTTTCCTTTTTTTTCATATTAAGTGGTCACTTCATGATGTAAGCACCTGAGACTCTGCCCCATGGGATATTCAGGAGGAAGTGCACTTGAAAACAATAGTTTATTCAGTTTGATACAATACTTTATTAAAGCCACTAACTTCTTCATATTTTTACTTTTATTCATGCATATTTTGTGTGTGTATACCAGATTTTCTGTCTAGCTGGAAAGGTGTGACTTGATTTCCTGACCAAAGAGGTTTTCACCAACACATGTTATTTTTGACAAGTGTGACCTTGTTTCTGTTCCATGCTCTGGCTTCTTATAAACTAAGTGATTTCAAGTTTCAGTACTCATTTTTCTGATGACCTAGGCCTGTACCTTGAAACAAAAACTTACCTACCATTTTCTCCCCAGTGCTGTGCACAGACTTTGAATCAAAGTTTGACAAGCCTTTTGATGTCACTTCCCTGATCTGCTAGGACCTGCTAGGATCAGGTATGAGGTGACTCAGCAGTTTTCATTTCTGTGCCTTTTCCATAATTGACTGGTATTCAGCCTTGTGCCACCTCTGTGCCATGCATGTGCCCGTCGTCTGTCGGACCTGCATCTGCAGTGCTGCCATGTACCGTCCTGCTACCGTGACCTGCTCCCCTTTAGTCAAGGCACAGATACTGCAGCACCCTGAGGAAACAAGTCTCGTAGGAATGAGGCTAATCAAACCCTGCTCTCTTCACCTCTCAGGAGAGATGAAAGCAAGCAATCATGGAATTATTTGTTTGTTCAGCTTGGATTTTGTCTGTGACCCACTGATTAAAAACCTGTAAAGGAGAGGAAGGGTGGTGGGGAGCATGATGCTCTGTGTTGCAGAAGGCAATTTGAAGGCAAGCCCCCAAGGTAATGCTTGCTGGGTGGCTTGGGTTAGAAATGACCCTTTGTATGGGGCAAAGAAAAAGAGGAAGTCCTGCATGAGCACATTTCTGTTACTGATAGCTTGATTGTTGAAATCTCTCAGGACAGAGTAGTTGTCATGGCACTGTGGTTAGTGAAGCTTTAGTGGAAAATTTTTTCCTTTAACTTCATAATACTTTAACATAGAAGATCACTTTGAAATCTGTGTTAGCTTTGGCTTCTGTAACTGTATTTACGGAAATGAGTTCTATGATCTACTTTACCTGGAGGTATTTCTCCTATGTCTGACACTTGATAAGGAAGTGGATGCATCAGCAGCTGTCATTTTGTACCCGTTCAGTTGTTTGTGAGACAAAGAGCAGATTTTATTCAGGTGAGCTCATTCAGAACTGGTTGTTTCATTCACATGTTAAAAAAATCACTGAAAGGAAAGACTTTTTTTTTTTTTTTTAGTAGAGTTTGGTAAGGAATCTTAAGTTTTAATTTCTGCAGTTTCGTATTTCTGGTTTTAGATGTGTTTTACACTTAGAGGTACTTCTTGAACTTAGAACAGCTGTGTAGTGAACTGCACAGAGTTTGCAGACTGTTGCAAGATGCTTTTTTACAGAGAACCTCTGTATTTTGTGTCTCATACTGCCATCTAAGGGCCATGTCGGCTGAGAAGGTGACTAAAGGTTCTTCAGTACTTTCTCCCTTCGTGGATGAAAAGAGCAGGCAGGAAGTAACAGCAATCCTTGCATGTGATATGTTACTTCATCTGAAAAATTATAATGGGAATCTCTGTTGTAGTCTTTTACGAAAATGCCATTGCAACAGTTTGCCTAAGAGTCAGCAAATAAGAAAGTGAGATTCCAGGATCTGAGGCTGCTCTTGAAACACAAAGCTAAGGAGTATAGTTCTTAAAGCCTTGAAGAGTTTCAGTTGAAACTTAGTAGTGAAGAGTGTGCAGTTGAGATTCTTAAAGGTACCAAAGTCCTTGAGTCCTGCTGATTTAAGGGTTAGTGCTTTATAATAGAATTTGCTTATTAAGATTTACAGGGTATAAAATAACATGAATTGGTTTTTCATTTCTGGATATTTAGATTTCCCAGGATTAAGGGAAAATGGGTAAAAAAAATTGGTGTTACTTTACAAGTATGTGATACTAAATAACATGAACATAAAATATGTTGGGGTTTAAGCATGCAGAATTTTATGATTAAACCTTTTATTTCCAGGATAAAAATGCCTTTTAAAAAAAATCTGCAAACTGCACAGGCTCGATTCTGTGTCTCCTTTGTCACAGGAATGATTTGTACTACAGGTATGATACTAGTAGCAGAAGCAAAATGTTTCAGTGTTTGTCAGTATAGTAACACTGGCGTTGACTAAGAAGCAGTTTTTACAATGAGGACCTCTTTGAACACAACTTTATTTTACAATGTATGAGTTGTTTTTCAGGCTATTTTCCAGCAAACTTGGTGTAAGAGGGAAAATAATTAATCTTGCATGTTACTTTTGACAGGCTCATGCAAGCAAAGACCTGGAAGAGCAGTTGCGGTCTGTGTCCAGTGTGGATGAACTCATGACAGTACTTTACCCAGAATATTGGAAAATGTTCAAGTGTCAGTTGAGGAAAGGAGGTTGGCAGCACAACAGGGAACACTCCAGCTTTGACACAAGATCAGACGATTCCCTGAAGTTTGCCGCAGCGCACTACAATGCAGAGATCCTGAAAAGTAAGTAGGGACACGGAACACGCTCTAACACAAAAGGGTAAAACCCAGAGGCTCCTCAGTTAGGTCAGAAATATTTTGAAAGCTAAGCACTGTCACTAACCCAACCTCAGCAACTTGATTTGATGTCATGTCTACAGTATAAAATCTTGGACAGTCAACCTTCCATAATGAAACAAGTGGCTGTACAGGTGTATTTTTGGTACGTCCATCCTAAGAAAGGCATAGACTGCTTTCTCAGCTCAGCAGAGCAGATATAGGAAGTGTTTCTCTTCAGATGTAAGGGATCCTGCTTTGCAGAGGCCACAACAATTGTTCAGAAAGCTAAGAAGGCACTAATAGTTGGATTCCTTGGACTGTTTCTGCTCAGTTTCTACAATTATGTCATGGCTGGGTAATGTTTTCTTCTCTTAATACATTACTGTCTTAGAACAACAACTAATCTACTTCTAACTAGTTGGCATGATATTATGCTCAAAACAGGGAAAAAAAAAACCCTTTCAAATAAATATGTTAATGCTGATTGGTGTTTTAGGTGGCCTGGATAAAAATATATTACCTTGCAATTTAAGCAAGTGCTTGCAGGTAGAGAAACAGAGAATCTGTAGCAAGAGGTGGGTTTTTTTGGACATAATATTGGAAGTTGTGTACCTTAATAGAGATTTTAAGGTCGATATTAGGTGAAATTTCCATTTTTACTGAATAGTAAAGCTGGTGCCAAGATGGAATAGGAGTGTCATATCCATTTAGTGTAAGGTTGCATTTGCCCAAAGGCTGTATAACATGACATAAAAGGTTTGCCCAAATTTGCATGGATAATCTAGGTAAATGCCACCTTTCAGATTAAATACTGGGGTGTATATAATCTCTAAGTAATAATGTTTTGCTTTAACTTACTCTCTTGTGGATAACAAAGGAAAAATGTGTCCAATTTATTTTCACATCAAGCGTGTAGGTATCAAATTTAATGATTCTAATATAGAGTGATGAAGTCAAGTACTGTGTGTAACTGGTTAAAATTACTTCGTGGAGATGTGCAGTACTTCTTTAGAGTTCACTCAAGGGGAGGATCACCCCAGGCATACAAAAAAGGATATGTACAACTTTAGCTGCTGGCCAGCAGATTGAGGGAGGAAATTCTGCTGCTCTGCTCTGGTAAGACCCTACCTGGAGTACTGTGTCCAACTCTGGAGTCCTTGGCAAAGGCATGGACCTATTGGAGTGAGTCCAAATGAAAGCAACAAAAATGATCAGATGAGAGGAACTACTCTTCTATGCCAAGAACCAGGAAAGAATGAGAAAATTGAAATTGTTCAGACAGGCCAGAGCCCCATCCAGCCTGTCCTTAAACACCTCCAGGGACGGGGCCTCAACCACCTCCCTGGGCAACCCATTCCAGGCTCTCACCACTCTCATGGCAAAGAACTTCCTCATGTCCAGTCTGAGCCTACCCATCTCCAGCTTCTCTCCATTCCCCCTAGTCCTGTCACTCCCTGATATCCTGAATAATCCCTCCCCAGCTTTTTTGTAGGTCCCCTTCAGATACTGGAGGGCCACAATAAGGTCATCTCAGAGCCGCCTCTTCTCCAGACTGAACAGCCCCAACTCTTTCAGTCTGTCCTCATAAGAGAGGTGCTCCACCCTCTGATCATCCCTGTGGCTGTTCTCTGGACATGATCCAGCACGTCCACATCCTCTTTGTAATGGGGCCTCTAGAACTGAATGCAGTACTCCAGGTGGGGTCTCACCACAGCGCAGTAGAGGGGGAGAATCACCTCCCTTGCCCTGCTGGCCACACTTCTGATGCAGCCCAGGATCTGGTTGGCCCTCCAGGCTGCAAGTGCACGCTCCTGGCTCATGTTGAGCTTCTCGTCCACCAGCAACCTTAAGTCCCTCTCCTCGGGGTTGCTCTCCAGCCAGTCACTGCCCAGCCTGTATTTGTGCTTGGGATTGCCCCAACCCAGATGCAGGACACTGCACTTGGTCTTGTTGAACCTCATGAGGTTGGCTTGTGCCCACCTCTCCAGCCTGTCCAGGTCCCTCTGGATGGCATCCCTTCCCTCCAGCATGTCTGCTGCACCACACAGCTTGGTGTTGTCAGCAAACTTGCTGAGGGTGCACTCAATGCCTCTGTCCGTGTCACCAACAAAGATGTTAAACAAGACTAGTCCCGGGGCTGATCCCTGCTTGTCACTGGCCTCCACTTGGACATGGACACACCGACAGCCACTCTTTGGGTGCAGCTATTTAGCCAGTTCTTTATCCATCTAGTGGTCCACCCGTCAAACCCATGTGTCACCAGCTTGGAGACCAGGATGTGGTGCAGGACAGTGTCAAAGTCCTTGCTCAGGTCCAGATAGGGACAAACGTTTTATTTGGGCATGTTACAATAGGATATGGGGTAATGGCTTCAAACTATAAGAGGGTAGATTTAAACTAGATATAAACCATCATTTTTTTATGATTAGGAGAGTGACATGCTAGAACAAGTTGCCCAGAGGGGTGGTGAATGCCCCACCTCTGGAAACGTTCAAGATCAGATTGGAGGGGGACTCTGAGCAACCTGATCTAGTTTTGAAGATGCCAGGTGGATTGGACTTGACAACCTTTAAAGGTCCCTTCCAAACCAAAAATTCTATAATTCTGTGTCATAAGATCAGCCCAACCTTGTGAGGTTCTTTTAGTTCCACTGTGACTTTTCTTCTCCGTGACATGACGGAGACTCCATGACAATATATCTCATCCCTATGAAGACAAGTATTAGCTGAAAGAACAGAGAGATGTGTATTTCACTGAATAAAGGATGGGACTCCTGCAATTTATATTCTGATTCTAAACTTACAAAAAAGATCAGTAAACAAAAAATCCAAAACAAACCCCACTAATTTACTGCAGGAGAGTATTGTTTTTAAGCAGTCACTTTATAACACATGAAATTCCCTGTAACTTGGCAGGTATTGATACTGAATGGAGAAAAACTCAGTGCATGCCACGTGAAGTGTGTGTGGATGTGGGAAAAGAGTTTGGAGCAACTACAAACACCTTCTTTAAACCCCCATGTGTATCCATCTACAGATGTGGAGGTTGCTGCAATAGTGAAGGACTCCAGTGTATGAATATCAGCACAAATTACATCAGCAAGACAGTAAGTTCTCACTCCTTGCAAAGCCATGTATGATCATGTGTATTTTAAACTTTCTTATTCCTGCTATGAAGGAGAAAAATCAGTTCCGGAATATATAGAAATAACATCTTGAAGAGACTACTGCCTGGAAGAAAGTGTTTAACACTTGTTTCCATTAAATATATATAGATATTTTTTAAGGGAGAGGGAAATAAAAGCGATGATGCCCCATTTACAGTTTTGAGATTCTCCGTGAAACTTAATTCTCTCCTTTTTATTTTCTTTTTCTCTACCATTTGCCTACCATATGAGGCAAGCACTCTGGGAAAATACCCTTTAATTTTCTTAATGAAGACTGTTACAGGACATGTGCAGACAGGATATATGCAACAAGTAATGCCTTTTAGGAACTGAAACAATCTATTAAGAGATGTTAGTATAATGTGCCTCTGTGTTTTTAGTGCACCTTCCTTAGGTGTACATGCAGAGTTTATTCTTCAAGTTCAGTGATCGGGTAGAAGTGTGCAGAGATGATGTATTGAGCCCGTGAGCTCTCTTTAAAGGAAAAACTTGCATTATTCTAATTAGCTCTATCACAGTTATCTTACAACATTTCTCTCAAAAATCAGGTAAAATAGCCATTCTTCAAAATGTTTGCTAATTTGCATTTGTTTCAGTCTTTGGCAAGTATTTTGTTGGTTGTGGGCTTTTTTACCTCACCTTTCTGATACTTGAAGAACGTCAATCTTGCTTCCTTGTTCAACTAGTTGAATTCAATCTAGGTGAAAATGCAGTGCATATTTATAATGAAAACACACATCTACATAGCCATCTATAAAATTGTAGCTCATGGAAACGTTGTTCGTCTGTGATGAAACTTCTGCATACTTTGAGCCTTCTTGACACTGAGCTTACATTAGATGCAAATTAGGAAGAAAAGAGTATTGGATTCAAGACCCTTCTGAGTAATTATTTTCACTACCACTTTCCTTTTATTTCTTGAATTAAATGAGAGCAAATGGTTAGTAACCAGGCATCTTCTGTCTTTTCGTAGACCACTATTTTTGTAACTCTGTATCTGTTGCATGAACACTGTACAATAACTTCATGCTGCTCACTCTGCAGAAAAAGCGCTTAATGGGAAATTAACTTTTTCATCTAGAGGTCTTCTCGGAGGGCAAGCCCTGACATTTGTTCCAGACATTAAAATCTAAAGTTGATAGCATCTTTCATCAAAATTTCATTAAAAAGAGCTAATCAGAGAAGTTACTTTTATGGGGAGCAAGTCATGGATTACCAGAATGGACTAGGTCAGATGTGCCCAGATTGGTTTGTGAAACACTGGTGGTCCAGAAGAGAGGTCAGTAGTTCTCTAGCCTGAGCTGTGTTCCTTGTTTCTAGCTACGTAACTTTATAAAGAGCAAAACCAGAACAGTATATTGGTTTGGTTTGAATACCCTTTTTTCCCACAAAAACTCTTTTTGTAGTTGCTGAGGGATGTGTATACAATTGTGACTGGGACATGAGATAATGTCTTAAGACATGGTACAAGGTCTATGAAAATATTTGAGGGCCCGTTACACTAATTCCTTTCTTTTATCCCTGGCACCATAATAGCCCAACCTTGTAAGTAGTGGTTTGTCTAATAAAGGTCTAAGAGGAAGGTGGTAGGTCAGGTTTTGTGGTGTGTTTGTGTTAGGTTATTTTCTCTCATTTATTATTAATCAACCAGCCATTCCTGGTTTCCTTGACGTGAGTGATTCAACAGCAGTTCCAAAGATTGTAACTACCTGGTGGAGTAGCCGCTCCCTCCACTGTACTTTTTTATATCCCAAATGTAGGTGCTTTGTTTATAGGTTGAATGGAAACAGTGAACACATGTCAAAGAGCCATCTCATTCCTTTCTTCCTGCCTTGGCTGGCAGGATGGACAGGTTTTTGGCTTCTTTCAGATCGTTTGATGTAAAAGTCCTAAATCTTCTTGTTTCCTGTTACAGTAATAGTTCCTCAAGGTAAAACAGCTTTCCGAGCAGTTTGAAATCATATTTAGAGGAGCTTGTCTCACAGAAACAAGTTAACAGCTTGAAATTGTTTGCCATGTTTGAGATGTACATGTTTGAAATGTACATAATGTTCCTTCACACAATTTGGAGATGCATATGGCACAAGATTTTTCAGTTGTTTGAAACTCACGTCTCTTTTGATGCATTTTTCTCCTTCAGACTGATGATGGTAGGGGTACTACTGATAGTGGGAGATACATCAGTAAAACTTCAGAACATTGTTAAAATTTCAAAGGGGAGAGAGGGAAGTGATTCAATTACGAAAAGACAGACTAAGGAACCTATTGAACAGGTATGGAATGTATTATGTCAGAGAAGCTGCCTTTTATACCACACAGAAGCCTTGAAATAGAGTTTTAACAAAGCTAGGTAGTAAAATAAATAACAGTGATGTCCCATTTTTAAAATAGCTTATTTTTATTCTCTCCACTACAGAAATGTTTAAATGTCAAAATCAAACAACCTTACATCCTTACCTCGAAAATTTCTCTAGATGCTTTGTGCTCTCTTACACAGGTTACATTTGGCCAGCTTTACTGGCACTTCAGGAGCTGCAAAGGTCATCAGCTGTGGAAACTGAGAGTCAATCAGTTTAAGAGAAACTTTCCAAAATAAACCACAGTCCATCAGAAGAGCGTAGTATAGTCTGTGTAAATCTGGGGGAAAAAACTTACATGAATCCTGTACTTGAGTACTTTCCAGAATTACAAACTTCCCTCATTCTGACATGAAAGTAACAGTTTGTATTTTAGAAAGTGATCATAGAAAAGTAACCTTCTATCTGCTGACTGTCATATGATAATGATTCTGAACAAATTCATTTAGCCAGGGGAAAAAATATTTAGAAAGACTTTTGGTTTTTTTTTTTCTGGAATGTATGGCATGAAGTCCTTCTACTCTAAAAAAGGAACTGTCAATGCAGTGGATCAAAGTTCTACACCTTCTTAAGGGTCAGTGCTGAGGAATATATGGAAAGATTTTTCTTTAACAGGAATTCTGATAGTACTTTTAGTCAAACATTCAGATTGCTGTTTGATTTTTTGTTATGGTTAAAATCATATGGAGCTTTAGGTTGTAGACCACGCTGTGGTCCCACCCTTATTTCTCTTCTCCACTCCAGCTCTATAAATGGATAAAGGAAGAGCGCTGCCAGTGTGGGGACTGAAAAGAGCCTGCAGCAGGTTGGTCTGCGGGACCACGCAGCTCTGGCCTAGAAGCTCTTGCAAGGATGGCTGAAGAAATAACAAGGTTGGGAAGAAGGTGGACTGGTGCACTTTGCATCACAGTAATTGCAGATTGTGGAGTGCCAAACAAGACTTGTTGAGCAGAGCTGTTCAGAGACATCTTTTCCCAGTGTCCTATTGCCATGCTTTTCACAAGAGAAGCACAGTACAGACCATCTGCACTGATCTTCATGGATTTAAAACACTGTTCCATAAATGAACAAATATCCAAGGAAAAGATTTTTTTTATAGTTGGACACATAATTGTGATCCAATTACCACCTTACTAGTCTGAAAAGTTCTTTCATTATATAGTTGTCTGTAGTGAGAGGCAGAAAATACAAGAACAAGAAACTAACATTTGGGTCTATAGGACATGTTGCCTTTTAATTTTGGCTGATGCAGTGTAGTAAAACTGTTAAGTCTCAAATATATCTTACTAGGTGCCTGGTTTAGGCACACAGTTTTTACTCAAGAGCATTTACTGTACAAAGCTCTTCATTTTTTTCATGACAGAAGACTGGGGAAAAAACATTCATGGTCACACATAATCTTGTTAAATTGTAAACAACTCTAGTGTAAGTAGCCTAATATTAAGATTGTCCAAAATATTCCATTATAGACTCATTCTCAGTCTGACTTAGATATCCTTTAACAACATGGGTTTAAATTTTCTCTGCCAGATGTCTGACTCAGCTTTATGTGTTGTTTTTGCTTTTCAGTTTTTTGCTTTTTAACTTCAGCAGAAGTGATGGTTCTGCTTTTTCTTAGACCAGAGTGAGAAAGAAGTGCATACAGCTTCATCATTAAGAACAATTTTATTTTAGATATTTAATATTTTTTCAGCTTAAAAAAGTTGTCATGTTCCTTTATTTTAGGTTAAACATATGATACTCATTTGTTTCTGTTAGGAATGTGTTGTGTTTTGTGATCTTTGAGACAGTCTGCACACTTTTAAGTGTTATAAAAAAAAGACATAGGAGACTTGGATTAATTTGTAGCTAGAACACTTGGAGCAGAATAAAAATCTGGTGCAGTTTTAGATCTAGACACCTAAATTCCATCTTGTAGGAAGAATCTGTCATCTGTATACCCACCTTTATCTTGTTGGCAAGGAAGGAACTGGCTGATCTGAAAGTAGCTGATATAAGATGTCTGTGTGCCTGAACACTGTAAGTTATGCTAAGGAGCCCCAAAAGAGGGAAGGGAAACCAAGTTTTGTGAGCTAGCTGAAAGGGAAACTACTTGAAGTAAGACCCAAGGAGACAAGGACTGAACACAGTACTTTGAAGAGAAATGCTAGAAATGGTGAGAAAGACTGGACCCCTTGCCATCTGGCTTTGTATGACAAAAGGGCCTTGGACTGACTGAACAGCACATGTTAACTTCTTGTGAAATGCATTGGTTATGTATGGCTTTCACATGGTCTTCAGTTACACAGAACTTCATTACTATGTGTTATATACTGAGATTAACAGCATTTTACTGACTTGTATGACATTAGCTTCTGTGGAGGAGGTTAGGACAGAGCTCTGACTGTGTTTTTGTGTGCTTTTATATACTCTTTATGCTATCACATATTGCTTTGGCTGCTGTTTTCTACCGGTTTCCCAACAGTGTGGTGTTGGTAACACAAATATACAGGACAGCACTGACAAGTCAACTCTAATTTTTTTCTTTTAAGTTTTGAGTATCTGCCTCTAACTTCAGCAATACTTGTTTAACGTAATTCAATTTCCGGTTTAATGTGCTATAATTATTAACATTTTTCTAAAAACTGCAGCAGTAAAAGCTCTCCACTTCAAAAAAAAACCTGTCCCCTTCTACCAGGTGAACTATGCTTAGCACATACATTATTATTTTTATTAATAGTGGATTTTTCTTAATGTCTTGAAAAACATAAATAGTTCAAGATGTATTCCGGACAATAACCATATGATTTGCATTGATACAAATACTGGAAAGTTGAAACTGTAGTGTGCTGCAGCTCAAAACTTGTTCATCCAAAACCATTTTGATCTCAGCCCAGAATACTGCTGTCTTACACAAGCCTTGCAATTGTGCAACTCGTGTATTGGGTTGTAGCTTAACCTTTTTAAAAATTACTGTCATCTTCCTACTTCCCAAAGTATCTTCCAAATGTTACGTTCTGGGTATTTTAAAAGGCTGCCAATTTGAAGTTATTTCCTCAAGAAAAACGAGTGCTTTGTACATTTTCCTCTTTTAGTGTCAGTTTAAATGTTACAATAAGCTAACAAGCACGTAATAGGGTTTAACATTAAAAATGCTGTCATTCCATAGGTACCATATTCGTTTCACACTTAACGATTATTTAGCAGTATAACTGAAGGTGCCACTGAATTATAGCAGAGAACATCACCTTGAAGTTTAATTCCTTATAGCTTTATGTCCTTATACTATTTTTACTTGCAGTATTACTGATCTATAAAAAACTTCTTTGTTTTGTTTTCCCTTTTATAGTTGTTTGAGATCACAGTGCCGCTTTCCCACGGCCCCAAACCTGTAACAGTCAGTTTTGCCAATCACACGTCCTGCCGATGCATGTCAAAGTTGGATGTTTACAGACAAGTTCATTCCATCATAAGACGTTCCTTACCAGCAACTCCAACTCAGTAAGTATGAGACTTGTCTTTCCTTTCACATTACAGGCTAGACCATATAATTACATTTAAAATATTACTGGGACCTTTCACAATTAAGATAGGTGACATAGATGTTACTATTGGCAGAATGCCTTTGGCACAGGAGCTAATACTGTTTTACCTGATGTGTTACTAAAGTGACATCAACATTTTACCCAGTGGATAAGCTGGAGCTAGGTGATTTTAAACTGAGGAATAACGTTGTTTACAGGGAAACAGCAATACAATCAACTTCTTTATAAAGTAATCCAAAAAAAGCTAAGATTACTTGATTTGTAGACAGTATTTCTCCAAATTTTCTATCTTTACCCAGAAATAATTTTGGATGTCTTGGTATGCCAGAGGTTTAAAAAAAAAAAAAACAGAATGGGAAGGGGAAATGAAGGGTTAATTGGCAGTCCACATAATTAGCACATTAATTTGCTTGATGATTTTGAATGAAAAAAAAAAAAAGTAGAAAAATTTGACACAAGCATTATTAAAACACTTGAAAAACTCCTTCCCTTCATTTTAGAAGACTGGGTGATTATTTCATGACATGTAAATATTGAGGAGGCCAAAAGTAAGTAGAAGACTTTATGGAAGAAGCAATGACTAAAGTCTGAATTGCAAATGCTGGTAGACATATTTAATAAAGCAAGCCAATAGTGTAAAATGCCTGGAGATGTAAGCCAGGTTATTTTCTCCATGTTTTCGTTCAGAATGTTTTCTGACACATTCCAGCTAAACACAGATTATATTCTGTTTTAATTCAAATTATTGAATTTATCCATCAAAACATGAATCATAAGCAGCAGATTAGAAAAGTATTAGGGAATCTTTGTATTACTAGTTTAATTTGCGTAATTAGCAGATGATTTAAAAAGCATACCCCAGAAGTCAAATTATACTGACTGTTGGCATCTTTTTAGTGCCTCCAGATTAAAAGCAGTTTTAATTACCACTGCAAGAGTTTACTCTGGCTAGGAAATGGCTATCTGTAGTTGGAGAGGAGAAAGCATACAGACACTAGACCTTGACCAGCACTCACAGGTAGCTGACTGTCTTATGAGTAAGGAATCATGTTTCAAAGATAAGACAGAGTAGTACTAGATCAGAATATACTGACCTTCTCTACTGTTAAGTACTCTAAGTTTAAAAATGATGCCTTTTTACAATAAAATACTTGAAAAACCCAAAACCTCATACTGAGTGCTTTTGCACTCTAGAACAGAGAGCAAAGATACTTGCATGTTCCTGGGAGGCGCCTAGGTGCTTTTCAGAATACTGCTGTGGGTTTTTTTAACTTGTACTGTATTTCTCAGTTTGTTTTCAACTTTTTGTTTTACTTCAACTTTTTTAGTTACTTGTTTGAATGCTAGTGAAACTGGTGTAAAGCCAAAACTTGGAAGTGCACTTGCTTTTCACTGTTCTGTGTTGTGTGCGTGTATTCATGTATAGGCTCATTTTAACAGAAACACAATAATGACTTTCATATGTATTACTAAAAAGAAGCACCTCATACAGTCCCTAGTTTTAAGGCAGTAATAAGAATTCAAGGCTTGATGCACAGGCACGTTAGAAAGAATGGAGAAATAACATGTAAGAGAAATACAAAGAGTCAATAATTTTTTATATAAAATCTATTTTCTGCACAACTTTATCCTGAGGATTAAGTCTAGGTTTATGCCTCTTCTAGTCTTTTTTTTCCCTCTTTTACTTTGTAAAAAGTAGTAGCTGTTTTTACATACATGGGGAGCTGAAGTATGTCAGTTCATGCTAACCCGAATACCTCCTAGACCAGGGGTCCTCAAACTATGGCCCATGGGCCAGATACACCCCCTACAAGGTCCTCAAGCCAGCCTGCCAGTATTTACAGACACCCCGCCCCAGCCACCACTTAATCCACTCGCCAGCCTCCACAGCCCCCAAGCACCTGCCAGGACTGGGCTGGAACCAAACTATAGTCCAGCCCCTGACAGTGTCTGAGGGACAGTGAACTGGCTCCCTGTTTAAAAAGCTGGTATCTTAAGTTGTACTCTGTAGAAAATGTCAAGACATTGAATTGAGTTAGAAAATTGTCACTCTACTTTAGAAATGTGGTGATGAGGAGGGGAGCAGAGGTGCCTTCAATATACATAATTTAAATCAGGTGTCTAAGATGACCTTTTTCCCCCTGTGGCTCACGGGTAGGTGGTTACAGAGCTGATAAGCATACTTTAGATGTGGTTTGGATTGGTATTGTACACATTAAATATTTCCCCCTCTTGCGCATTATCTGTCATGACACTGACATGTAACAATTTAGTACGCTAACTTTTTGTTATTATTTGATTTGAGTTGGCAATGATTTGGAAAGAGGTAGTAAAAATTTCTGAAAAGTGTGTTTTAACTCTGCATCTTTTTAGTAGTCCTCCTGAACTTTACTAAAATGTTATAGTAAGGAATTGAAATTTTCAGCCATATTCCCCAGTAACTTTCTGTACTAGCAAACAGCAGAATTTGTGAAAAAGCAACTCCAGTTCCTTTTGCTGGATGTCTCCAACCCCGATGCTGAAATACATAGTGTTTTCTTCAGGTTATGGTAACCTGGGCTTTGTATCAACATCATCTTCTTCTGGGTTCATGTTTGCTTGCTGTTTCCTTCATACTGTCAGACTGACTTCTTCTGTGGTTAGTTTGAAATGCTCCCAGCTGGAGCCAGGCTGCTCCAGGTGTGACTAGAATACAATAATATGTCTGTAAATTATCCATGCTATTTCTCAAGCAGTATCGTGAGCCAGGCAAAAGGATGTATGTGCCAAATGAGGGAGCAAGTGTAAGATCATTAGCAGAAGGAAATCAAGAAACACTGGCTTGATGAAACATGAGGCAATGCAGACTGATGTTAAACTACAAGTGTCTTTACAAGCAAGGTGGTGTTTAATGTGGTGAAGGGGAGTGGTATACTCGAATAGTGATCATGGAGCAATGGCCCAGCTTGCATTTTTGAGTGCATGAGTAATAGTGCTCAGGGGAATGAGAAATGCTTAAAATTGTAATGTATGTGCTTCCTTAATAGGTGAGGATTTTAGAAATACTAGAGAAACAGTAAGTGGCACAGTCTGGATGCACCAAGTTAGGCTGAACTTGTTAAAATTTGTAATGTTGCTTGTCATGATAAAGAAATTGCAATCAAGGAAGGCGAGATAATGTGTTCAATAAATAAGCCATCTGTGGTGTACCTGCTTGCTTACTTCAGTCATTCTTTCAAAAGATACCAGCTGCTCTCAGGTTTTTTTGCTTGCTTTGGTACCACTGCATTGGCTGCAAAACTCTTGCAAGTAAAGAGCACTAAACTGTTTCATCATTTACTGTATTTCATTTCCAAAGTGAACAGATGTCACTGCTGAAGTCCAAATCTCTCAATTCAAGAAAGCTGTCCAAGATTTGAGTGGCTGATGAGAAAGAGACAGTTAATGGTACATAACCTCCATGTAATGTGGAAAGGAATCTGATAAGATGGTTTTTGAAAGCAGACTTTCTCTTTACAGCTTTCATTCAGAAACTGTCATTTGAGATATATATATATAGATATGTATGTATGTATGTTAGAAAACCTTTTTGTATTTCAAAAAACAACATCAAAATTTGTGCCTGTTAACCACCTATGCAGTATTTGGCATGTGAATATTTTTTATACTGATCTGTTTGGCATGTGAGTATTTTTTATACTGATCTGTTTTCTTAATAGTAACAGATTTGACAGAAGTTAAAAATGAGATTATGAATGAGCAGAAGCTCTGAGGTTTTTTGTAAAGGAGGGAAGCAAAAGCTATTACCACCTAAAATTGATCTGTTTTCTTTTCTTGAGTTAGTATGATAAATCAACAGTATATTTCTTTCCACAGGTGTCATGTGTCAAACAAGACCTGTCCAAAAAATCATATTTGGAATAATCAAATTTGCAGATGTTTGTCACAGCATGATTTTGGTTTCTCTTCTCACCTTGGAGATTCTGGTAAGCAGTTCTGCTTGAAGAATTAAATGCAGTTCCATGTTTTGGTGTTCCTAAAGGAGACATTTAAAACATGAAAGTTAAATAGTTGAATGTTTTTCTTTATGAGTAACATTACTGGTTGTTACTTGTCTTTTGACATATGCTTGTTCTTAAAATACCTGAGAAGGTATGGATTTGCTATAATTTCTTCACTTGCAAGTAGGTGACAAAGCTGGTGAAAGGCCTGGAACACAAACCCTATGAGGTGAGGCTGAGGGAGCTGGGGTTGTTTAGTCTGGAGAAGAGGAGGCTCAGGGTGACCTCATTGCTGTCTACAGCTACCTGAAGGGAGGTTGTAGCCAGGTGGGGGTTGGTCTCTTCTCCCAGGCAACCAGCAACAGAACAAGGGGACACCGTCTCAAGTTGTGCTGGGGGAAGTATAGGCTGGATGTTAGGAGGAAGTTCTTCCCAGAGAGAGTGATTTGCCATTGGAATGGGCTGCCCAGAGAGGTGGTGGAGTCACCGTCCCTGGAGGTGTTGAAGAAAAGACTGGATGAGACCACTGCTATCGTCTAGTTGACTGGATAGGGCTGGGTGCTAGGTTGGACTGGATGATCTTGGAGGTCTCTTCCAACCTGGTTGATTCTGTGAAGGGTAGACACAAAATTCTGATAATTGTCCAACTTCTCTGCTGTATTTTAGATACATCTGAAGGATTCCATATTTGTGGACCAAACAAAGAACTGGATGAAGAGACCTGTCAATGTGTCTGCAAAGGAGGCTTGCGGCCCTCAAGCTGTGGACCTCACAAAGAATTAGACAGATCCTCATGTCAGTGCACATGCAAGAACAAAATCCTCCCTGCTTCTTGTGGACCCAACAAGGAATTTGATGAAGCTAAGTGCCAGTGTGTATGTAAAAAGACCTGTCCTAAACATCAGCCACTAAATCCTGCAAAATGCATCTGTGAATGTATAGAATCTCCCAATAAATGCTTCTTAAAAGGGAAGAGATTCCACCACCAAACATGCAGGTAAAAACTCAAGTCTTTGGCACTCTCATTGTGTTTATGGTATGAAAATTTGGATTATGTCTTGTTGAATTAATGCTTTGTAGTCTTAAGTTAGCAGCCTGTCTTCTGTTTCTTTTCTATGACTTTTACCATCTCTAGGAAAAAAATAGAAGGCAGAATGAGTATTTGAAATCATGCTTAGTTTCCTGTACTCTTTCTACTACTTCAAGTGATTTTTAGTTGTTTTTTTTTCTTTTGGTGAAATGAGCTGCAAGTTTAAGCTCTGTAGGTTTTTGTGCTGTTTAAAATCTCACTTTATTCTTCCCCAAGAACTGAAGTTGTTCAAGTAACTCAAATATTCCTAATTAGATTTCAGGGGTTAGTTGTTAATTTTCAATTCTTAAATTTTTTCCCATACCTGTCATGTCACTCAGATGCAATTACAGAATGGTAAGGGTTGGAAAGAACCAATGGAAAGGATTGGACGTTCTAAAGATCGTCTAGTCCAACCCCCCTGGTAGAAAAGGATTATAGAGTAAATCACTCATCAGATACTAGATTTATGAGTGTGTTAAAAGTCATAGCTCTGGGTGACTTCTGTGAAAGGCAGCCATACATAACTGTAACCCAGACCACCCACATTCATCATTTAAAATGGGATTTGGTCAGGAAGAAGACTAATTACTTTCAATATCACAGGAACTTTTCCTTCCACAACTTCTACACCTGTAACAGTAGCAGTCTACATATAATAATCTAAATTACTTCAGTTTCTGAGAAACAAGCAATATTATTCCTGATTTGTATAATTTGTACAGAACATTTTCCTGTAAAGGGAATTTGTTAAAAACAGACACAGTACTATTTGGAACAGAAAGATCACATTTAATTGTATGGAAAATATTTCTATTATATTAATGACGATTCCAGAAGTGTTCAGGCACTGGAAATGGAAAATAGTAAATGGGGACATTTAAATGTTTGCAGTAATTTGTTGCTTATCAGAAGTAAATATGATGTATTTTTAATGTAACATATATTTATGCTAATTACATTGCCAGATATATATACATTAGTTTCTCTTAAAGAGAACATGCCCAATATTAGGAATGACATCTATGTTGAAGTCTCTGAAGTAGAGGGAAAGATTAGTAATTACTTGTATTAGCTGTTTTCCTGTGTTTGGCCTTTGAGTGGGACGGAAGAATTATTAGAACCCTAAGAAATACTTTCTTCTGTATGATTCAGTTACTTCAATTTCAGAGTTAAAAAAACCAAAACCAACCTGATCACATGAGCTGTGACACATTACAAAGCCTTAACACTACTGTAGTGTGCTATTCCAGCACACAATCACCTCTGAGGAAAGTGTTTAAAAAGCTAAGAAAAGCCATATTAAATATCTGATGCCACCTCTGTTGATATTGACTTAATATCTGAGAGAACTGAGGCCAGCTTTTCTGTGTGATATTGTAGTTAAATACAGATCACTTTCTCACTTCCAAGGACAGTGAGATACAGGATGTTTCTAGCTGGCTCTTTATTTCTAAGCAGTTCATCTTTGTTTGGAGAAAAAGATTTGTATGCAGTATTACTTTGTAGCTCTACAGCCAGTAACAGGTTTCTTACATTCTGTCTCTGCCCACCACAAACTTCCTCAAAACAGAGTAAAAAACTTGCAATACCACGTTTTTGAAATACAGATAGCTTGCTCTTGTGAGACTACATAAACGGAGGCATGACTCTATAGCTTTGTGCAAGGTGCCCAGTACCTAGACACAAATAGAATCTTGTGGCCATGTCTGGGACAGCTGCCTCTGCAGAGAAACAGGCCCTATAGGTTCTGGGATTGAAGCACCCAGCACTCCACCTAAAATATCTCTAGCTCTGGTATTTTATACCCTGATCCAGAGAAAAGGGATACAAAGTCATTTACAAAGCACAGGGCAGGAAAAAAGAAGAAAACAAGTACGATAAAAACCAAACACCATAAAGCATACTGGCTTTTAGGGTGATCGTGCTATTACCACCACTAAAAGTAGCATTTCTGCTTCAGTTTCATCCATGGAGTTGTTAAACTGTCCAAAATTATAAACCTGGGCATTCAGTAGCAAAAAATCACAATTACTGACCATAAAGAGAAAGTTGACAGTGATTCGCCCAGCACTGTATAGACTGACTGAGCATCTATCTTACCTCTGACTTGCTCCTCATCAAAACAGACATCTGTCACGTGAAAGCACTCTGTAAACAACACTCAGCCCAAATCTTTTGAGAGACTTGGTCTATTGTTCATCAGAGTTTCCTAAGGAAACCACATTTATGTAGTTACAATGCCTCCACTGCTATTCACCCTGTGCTATCACCTCAAAAATTTATTTTGGTCAGTTTTGGCAGGGCCTGATAACCAGGCACCTCAGCTGCAAAGTATTTCAGACAAGCAGAGGGGGTTTCTTGCTCTCTTGAAACCTCCCAAATAAGGATAAGACTGCAGTAACCCGACCTTGACTGCTGCTAGACATCAACTCACATGGGAGTGATGTTCTATAATAGCACTCTGAACTGTAACTTAAGTTGAAGTTCACAAGGAGATACGAATCCCAAACAAAGTAAACTCCTCATATTTAATAGTTAGGTGACTGCTTTTAATCTTGTACAGAAGAAGAGTTTGACGTTGCCTATTTCTTATCTTTCTCTTATTTCATTTTATGATCCTTCAGTACATGAACTAGTCTAACTTCCATGGCAGAGACATGCAAAAAGGCAAGTGAGTTTAGTGTTTCATCTGTTGCACCTCTTTTTCCCAAAACAGACCTCCTGTTACCCATTTGCTCAGAGTATTAGATCCTTTGGCAGACATTTTTGTTACCTTTTACAGTGTTTTACAAACCTTACTGTGCAAAATAAGGCCTTTGAGAGATTCCTGTGGTGTGTCACACTGATCTCAAATAGCTATATCAAGTGGCACAAAATAATGGTACTCCTTTAATTACAGAGAACACACTGGTGAACTAATCTATGATGAATGACATTGAAAGCACTGAACAAGATGTGACTAGTTAATAAATGTCACGTTTGCAGTCTTCCTCGTTCCATATTGTTTTCCTCATAGCCATATTCACTGGTTGAACTACCTGGTGTGAATTAATGTAACTGTAATCTAGACCTTATCTCGTAAACAAATTATTGCAGAGCAGTAACTTGGTATCCCAAACAAGCAGAGGACATATTAACTTATTATTGACTTGTAAAGATAATTAGAGTAGCCACAAGCTTGAAACAGAAATGACCTAGGGAAGAGGATAGTGACATTGCCTTAATAGAACGTACTGTGCTAACTTTGAACTTAAGTATGAATTACAGTAATAAATCATCAAATCAGTGTTTCACAAGCAGGCACACATTATTTAAATGCAAGTTTTAAGTAAAACTGTGTTGAAATTCAAAACATATACTTTTGTCTTTTGACTCATTGCCAGTGTCTGAAAAAAACCTAGACTTGTACTTTGTCTCCATTATACAGCAGAAAACTATTTAGCATTGTTATTGTAAGGTTATTTTAGGTCAAGTTCTTGTTTTAATAGAAAAATAAAATAGGAAAAGGAAGAGTTCAGGGACAACCACAGATATTATCTTTGTGTAAGTTCTATTTTTCAGACAACAATCTTTGAAGAAAAATGCTACTGCTTCTTAGGTAGATGTGACTTGCATTTTAATAGCCTGTTAAACTTAGTTTATTCCAAAAGGGACAATCTCTGTTCTTTTTCTTTTAAGCTCTATCATGAATGTGCAGTCTCTGATCTTACTCGAGAATGCACATAGATGCAATATGAAGTGTAGGTACATTTCCTCTGGCTTCAGAGAGTGGCTATAGGAGTCTGCAACTAGAAAGGATGTATGTTCTCATTTTCAAGATCAGAGTCACAGCGTAACATAAGTAGACAAATCTCACTCAGGCTTACTGCATTAGTGAATAAGGTTAGAAAGTCCTGAGTAAAAAGATAGTAGATTTGATTATCACATGATTCTGGATTGCCATCTCAATCTTACATTATTCAGTAGGTCATGGCAAGCTAATTTGAGTACAGCAAGTCATTACTGTGTTGTCAAAATTAAATTTTGAAAATGCTATTTAATACTACCACCAGACTATATTTAAAAAACATTAATGAGTAGCTGTTGAAATAGAATAATTATTATTTGTCTTTTGTGAAGGGCAGTCCAAAGTCTTTGCAAGAACATATGCAGAAGTTTGCAGGAATTAAACATATCATGAAGAAATAACAATCTAAATGGACAGAGCTTTCCATGCCAAGTTAGTATAAATGACCATGTTATATTAATGCCCACTCTTTTCATTTCTTTAGTTGTTACAGACCGCCGTGTACAGTTCGAACGAAACGCTGTGATGCTGGATTTTATTTTAGTGAAGAAGTCTGCCGCTGTGTACCCACATACTGGAAAAGACCACATATGAATTAGTGAAGAGAGCACTACTTGCTGTTTTGGGGTATATTTTCCCATTAGAAAAAACAAAACAGAAACTGTGCTGATATTTGGAATTAAATGTTCACCAGAGACCCTGTGGGGCTTTCAGAGACAGACTCCTCATGCTTTTCTCGAGATGTGGAAAGCAAATGTAGAAAATAACTGGGGTTCGTGTTTTGTAAAGAACTCAATAAGGACCTATTTTCTGCCAATGACCAAACAGCCTAGGTTCTCTTTCTTGTGATTTTTTTTTTTTAAGAGATAATGACTATATAATTTATTTCCACTAAAACTATTGTGCAGCATTTCTGTTTATAGCAGTAACAATTGTTAAAGCTCACTGTGATCAATATTTTTATATCATGCAAAGTATGTTTAAAATAAAAAGGAAATTGTATTATATAATGGTGAGAATGTTTAATCATCTGCCTGAAGAAAGGAACCACAATTCAACAGTAACAGGATTCTTAAAAGGGGGAAAGGCAATTAAGAGAAAGCACTTTTGTGAAAATAAGATTACTGACATTTCTCCTAACTATTGTATATGTTATTTGAAATAGAAAGAGCTGTACACACTCTTTCATGGCTCGGTGATATTTTTGTCTGCAGAACAAAACTAGCAAACTACTTAAAATTTATTACCAATTTAAACATTGGAGATCCTGTACATTGCCCAAGGATAGGGACTGTGTTTAGAGGACACCAGCAACTATTCACATTCCAATATTTTCACTTTCTGTTATTTCTTCTTAGCATTATGAAAGAATAATGTAAAATATCTATTGAAGATTATTAGTAGGAAAGTGGGAATGCCAACTATGCTTTTCATTTAGTATTACAGGCTGCATTGTAAAGTTTACAAAACTGAATAATTCAGAATGCTTTGATGCACTTTACTCTTTCATATAGTCAATCAGGTATTTTGATCAACAATGTAGGTGTGTGCAATGGGAAAACTAATATATGTCTATGGAAACATGAAAGGACTCTGCCAGTCTGATATGGATTGACATAATTTCTACAGTAGAAGTTGTCAATTACTTCTCTTTAATAAAGAGAAACATCTACAACTGTAAAAAGAGGTAAGATCTTTAATTTGCATGACAAATGCAGTGTGCATAGAACTATTCAAACAACCTATTCAAAATTAAAATCTATCTGAAGCTGAAAGGATTTATGAAATTACAGAAACTTTACTGGATGCAGCAGCGAAACAAGAAAAGCTGTAAAGCAAGATTTTTGTTTCAGGAGTAGGAAGATGTTTCAAAATAACTTCAGATGTCTATGCTGGTTTTAAGCAGCTGTTCTTAGAGTTATTAATGAAACTATTATTTCCAAAGGTAGTGGGGCTGCTTTTCTAGATTCCTGCATATTTAGGTACAAGAGTTCCTAAAAGTGAGCGAAAGCTACTTTTGATTACTGAGTCCTCACTGTGGGTTGAGACAGTCTATCGACTAGCCAGGATGAGAGACATTTTGAGAGTTTGCACTTTCCCTTGCATGTCTTGTGTCCTGAATGTTGTTTCTAAGAGGCCAGCTATTTGTTATCCAACAGGATAAACAGGATGAAGTTCAGGCATACAAATATTGAGGAATATCTTTTATTACTGTTTTACCTCTGCAATGAAATGTAGATAGAACTCTGGATGACAATTTAATTATGATATGCAACTTTAGCTAGTACAACAGCTCACAATTCTCATTGGCTGGATTAGTAAATAATGCGAATCATCAATGTCTAAGGTGGAAATGTCAGTGTAATAGCAAGAGGTTAACAGTCAGAAGTTGATTTGGTATTAGTAAAGATCCAGGCATCTATGTCTATGTTTCTGCTGCCTCAAGGAAGCTTAAATATATTAAGTCAATAAAGAGGAAACTTCAATGAAGACTTGAAAAAACAATCTGTAAGTGAAACACTCAAAATAAGCTTTTTAATTTCTGTCCAAGCCCAATATAGGAGAGAGGGAAGGACAAGTCAAATCTGAATATAGCTAAGGAATATAGCTAAGTAAGCCAGTGTCTAACAGATAAAATATGTGCTTGTGCTTAAAAAGGAGGCAGGCATAAGTGAAGACAAAGAAAAACTGCACTCCAAGTAATTCCATGTAGGTTATTTAAAAATGCATGCTGCAATGCTGTGCTCACTTCACATGTCTAAACTGTTTAAAAGGAATTCATGAAAACAGAGCTAATAAAACCAGATGGGAAAAAAAATATACAAGCAATTCTGGTAAAAAAAGCTCTCCAAATCAGCTTTCAATGAAAATAGTGTGGTTTTTAAAACACATTATATACCATAACACAATAAATACCACAATTATTATCATCTGTGTTAGCTACAGATTGTGCCCTCTGTGTGACAAATGTGATTCTGTTTCTCAGTGCCATCACAAAATCATCCTTAGGTATTTTATCTGTGGAGAAATACAAAGTGGCAGTATAATCTGCATAGCAGGTCTTCTCTGCATCTATTATATAAAGTAGCTGATAGACTTACACAGTCTTCAGTTTTGAAGTGTTATTTGATTATTGTCTTTTTTTTGCATCTTCATTTCAAATCTTAATTTAGTGTTTTTAAATATAAAAATACAGCTTAAAATCTGAAAATGTAGGTGCTAATTCTGTGTATACATTACTCTACACTAACTGAAGAAAGATCTTAAATTGTAATTTGTCTAAAACACCTGTACCTTTTAAAAATAATACAGGAGAGGGAAGACAGAGCTCTTGTAACTGCAGTGAATCACATTTGATAGTAAACATATTTATGATTTGGGTGACACGGTCTTAAAAGTTGTGTACAGGGAGATGTTAGGTTATGGTTGGACTCCATGATTTTAAGGTCTTTTCCAACCAGGCAATTCTATGACTTCATCAGTTTCTGTACTATTTCAATAACATGCTGTATGAAGACCTTAAATTACACAGAGCAACCATTAGCTACCTGTATTAGCAGAACATACTACTGACACTGTGACTGCTCTTAGTCATAGTGCTGCTGATATGTTTGCTTAATTCACGTTCAGTAAGTTGATAGCAAGTCAGACCAGCATGCATTCCAGCATATGTATCATCCTGTCTTGAAAGGTTTTGTGGTAGGGCTGCTTTCAGTGTTCTCACTTGGCAATTCTCAGATCTCAGTGCCAACTCCAGATGCCTATTAGTTTTAACATCTCTCCCTCTCTGGTTTTCTGAAAGTGTAACTTGCTATCACATCTGTGCCAAAGTCTAGGAACAAAATAATTTCTACAGCCAGTAAGCTCATCAATAGGTTAGCCTGAGGAATAGACTGTCTTCTTTTAAATAGTCTTAAATTTATATTTAAGAAGATGTCCGTTAAAAGTTATTTAATTTATTAAATATTCTTTAATTTTGCATTACTGTGAGGTACAAAAGGTTGCTCTCAAGTAGAAAAGTTTAAAGGTGTTCAACTCGGAATTTTCAGAATTTCTGTGATTTAGTCAATGTTCCAGTAGTAAACCTTAACAGAATTTACTGAAAAAAAAAATATTAGTTGATAATTTATTTAATAGAATCCCTTTTTCTTTTTCTTATTTCAGACAAACCCAGGACAACTTTCTGTCTTGAGTGATGAAATAGATCAAATGGACCAGGTATTTCAATTTTTTTAAACTGTAATAAATACAAAGGACTACTAAAGACTAATAAAATTAGTCCAGTTTAATGCAGGTTTGTAATGGAGGGTATTCACTAATGCAAGGTGGTATTTTTTTCAAAATTAATATTGTTTATTCATTTTGATATTCTGAACTCTCTCACCACCCACCCAGCAATTTTAAATAATAATTAGGTTCTTTGCAATGGTCATGGAAACATTATACAAAGGACTAACTGGATCTAGAACAAATACCTAGCAATAATACAACATTAAACTCAACTGGAAGTTCTTGCAGTCAGTATATCACTTACCCACTAGATGGATTCAAGAGGCTTCTCTCTGTTTAAGACAGAAGTTCTGCTCGGATTCAATTAGATTCAATTACAGAGTTTGCTAAAGATTTGTTAAAGAGGCTTTGAGTATTTCCTCACAAAATTAGCTCCTGACTCACGGCTACAGGCAGCAGCCAAACACTCACCAGGAAATCTGTTGGTCTTAGCTGCTGAGGCTTCTGAGCCTCCCAGGCTCTTAGCAGGGGTGCTGGGAGAAAAGCAGACAATCTCTGACCTGGTCCTGGTTCCTTCTGGCTCCAGACACAGCAGGCAGGCTTGCAGAGGGGCAGGCAGAATGTCTTCTGGATGTGCAGTTTTGGCATGGTGTCACGCTGGCTAGGCAAGCCTATTGTGTGGAGGCATTCGGTGCCTATTCCTGATAAACTCGAAGCAGTTTCCAGAAAAGCAAGCCCGAAATATCAGGGCTTATTATGCATCAGAGCTGGCTTACAGCTTAGCAGATAGAATGATGCAGAGCATGGTAGGATGCAATGAGGCAGAACAATGCCAGAAGCACAGAGCACAAGAAGGCGCACAAAAAGGCAGAAACAGCAATAAGCAGCAAGCAATAAGCAGCAAGCAATAAGCAGCAAGCAATAAGCAGCAAGCAATAAGCAGCAAGCAATAAGCAGCAAGCAATAAGCAGCAAGCAATAAGCAGCAAGCAATAAGCAGCAAGCAATAAGCAGCAAGCAATAAGCAGCAAGCAATAAGCAGCAAGCCATGGTGGCACCAGGACCTTCTGTCTTCCTTCCCATGGTTGCTTCTCCCAACAGCAGAAGGAAGGAGAGCAGAACAACATGTCTGGACAAGCCAGGACATGTTCAGGCCTACTCTGGCCTATTCAGGCCTTCCACAACAAGGTTTAAGGCTCCAGATTACACTGGAGTTCTTAGGTCAAAACATTTTCATAGAATAACCTCTCTGGATTAATTTTATTTATGGTTTCATGTCCAAATGTTGTAATGGATTCAGAACATGTAATGAAATCTGAACAACAGCAATCATTAAGCGGTCACTCATTTTACAATAGCACAGTTCCTAGAATCTCAATAATTAATGATTTTTTTTTAAATGTATATTTTATCTGTAGTGTGAAGCTGTGAATCAGGGACCTGTAGTGAATTCAGGTATTTCTCCTAGGCAAGGGTACCTGATCTGTTCCTGACAGCCACTGACCTTTCAACTGAGTTCCGTCAAACACCTTATCTATTTTCTACATTTATAATTAGTTGTATGTAGTCAATGAACTGTTCTGCTTTGCCCCCTTTCTCAAATTACTTCTGTTAGATTTCTGGGCCATATCTCAATCTCCCCATAATTTCTGTATTTCTTCTGTATGGGTTCTTCTCTTTCAGCCTTCCTCACCTATCACTACTAACTCAAACCTTAGCATTTCCCTTTTCTATCAAATCTCTTACTAAAAAAGGCATCACTTTTCTCACCTGTTGACATTAAGACCTTTTTTCTCTCTCTATTTTAAATAGTTATGCAAACACGGGGATTAATGTTTTAGATGTCTAGTGGTAGTCTTAACTACACATGCTTGAAAGAACAAGTATTAAAAAGAAGTCTGAAACTTCACATTCCAAACTTGCACATCAATCTGTCCAAATAAATAATAAAAAAAATTATATCTGAGACCCACCCAGAGCAAATTTGCAAATCAAACAAACAGATGCATAAATCACCCTAGCAGATTACATTTGAAACATAAATGACAATTTATGATTATCACGCCTTCTGTAAAATGCAATCTTAAATTCTGTGGGATGCTGGATACTATCTCTGCAATCTAACACTGCACCCTCAACAACATCCAGCACAGTATTTTGGAGTTAAACTCAGCCTTGTATATATTCACATCTCATTCACACTGTGTGGAAAAAAACCTAGGGCTCAAGGCCAGGTTAGAAGTCTTTTCAAACATGCCACAAAAAAAGCCAAGGTCTGGTCTGTTTCAGAGGCATGTTTACCTCTATGCTTTACATCAGTATGAAGACAGATGAAATGTGGTCACAGGATCCTTCCCAGATGGATAATGCCATTTTTAAAGATACTGTGGTATTTTAAGTTCAGGCTTCCTTTGTATGAGGAATGTGCTTTCCACCAGCCTCTACTGTGTCCAGTAATTTGGATGCAGAAAGCTGTTAAGTGACAGAATGCTTTAGGCTCAAAGTAGCCCATGGGTTAACATTAAGGTCTATTGTTTCAGTTACTCTAATCAGCTTTTAACAGAACTATTTTAGAAATACTTTAAAATACAGCAAAGGACCTGTTACTGAAGCACTAAAACATCTTGAGCTTGTATTGCTTTCAGGAAAAAAAAAACAAACAAACAAAAACAACTGAACATGCTGCTTGGCACCTTATCTGGTTAAGGAATTAAACTCAAGTAAAATTAAAGTAAGCCTAAACCAAGGAAACAGTGAAGTATTTTTCTGACACTAGGTCAAATCAGTTACAGCAAGTAGAAGGAGATGCAGTACTAACATTTACTTTCACTTCCAAACTATGAAAGTACATGCTTTGTGTAAAATAAAGCATCTATTACAGGTAATTTTCAAAAATAAGAGTGAGTTTTCACATGCATAGTATGTACATATTATTGTCATCTGGGGAAGGGGGAACTGTAAAACTGAAAGCACTTTCATGTATTTATTTGCAGGAACAAGCAGTGAAGTGCTAAGATCATACAATGTTCCTGCAAGTATATGTGTAAAAACTAATATATTCTTTTGAAAGATTACTACTCAGTAACAAGTTACCCTTTAGAGAATCCAGGTGATAAAAATTCATCCATACACTCAGTACAGTACTGCATTACTCCAGCACATTACAAACTTCCTTCCAACCTGGTTGATTCTATTCTATACTACATATCTTTACTATTACAAGTCTTTAGCTATTGAAGACCTACCAGTTAATGTTTCCCTTAATTATCTGCCATTGTCCTTTAAAACATACAGGAAGCGTACCTTATATTCTTACCTGTAGTTTATTTTGGAAGGTACTTCTGAAATAACTTTTTTTTTTTTAGTAACTCTAACAATAATATGACAAAAAGCCCATAAGTAACCAGACAGTTCAATAAAACTTCACTTTTCACATCCCACATTGGGGGTTCAGTTAATCACTCTACCACCAGCCAGGGTCCTGCAGAACTGTGTATGTGGTGGTTCCTAAACCAGCATACTCACCACCAGTACTTTCAGGTTGAGCACGCAGCTGCCACCATCAATTCTGCCAAGATTCCGGCTTCTTCTGTCACACGTAAAACAGCTTATTGAATTTGCTTTTAGTTTAAATGAGGATTATCTTTATCAAGAGCTTCTCCAACTCCCAGGAAGAAAGAGCAATACACAGGAAAGCAAAAATGAATGAGTTATTAAATAAATAACAAATATTCTCTTGGCCTCTGGGAATAACATCAAGAAGATGTTAGCTAAATACAAGTTAAAGCCATTATGTCTGCAGGATATAACTCGTTGCGGATATCAATGGTTGTTTCTTTTGGCTTAAATGGTATTATTCATTTTAATGACATCACTGTAAGACTCTGATCAGTTCAGAGTAGCAGGGCCTGGTAAATGTCATCATGCACTCCTGCTCTTTACAGTTTGCTCTAACAAGGTTGATTACTGGAGGGAAGAACTACATATACTCATTAATATTGTACCTGAAAACCCTTTGAGTTTACCAGATAGGTATCTACTGCTGTTAGGACTCTGTAGCTTGAGAAGACATCATTCATAACTTCAAGTACGGTTTTTGCACAAAATGAAGTGACCGATGTCTTCTACAATTGTTGTTAGCTTCTCAAGAGAGTGAGAAACACTGCAAAGCTCAAAGCATGTCTAATGGAAAAGGACTGAAAAAATATGAGGAAACTAAACATCTTAATATTAATGAAGTGTTAATTACGATTAAGTAGATTTGAAACAACTCCCACTGCCAGCAAAACTGTTTTCTGTAAGGTTAGGAAGTTTTAAAACAGATAGTTTAGACCAAATTGTGGTCTCATAACTACATTGTTCATGCCATGGAGTTTGCATATGGTGAAGTGTCATACCAAAAACTAAGTCCTACAAATACTGATGAATTAGCACTTAAAATTTTACTATTTCTCATGAAAAATCATGACAAATAATAAGCACATAAGGAAACACAAAGGGCATAGAAAGAAAATATATACAAGAGACTAGATCTACAACTGATTTTATAATTGCTGAGAGTGGTACCTAAATCCTAAGTTTAGACCTTAAAAATCTGCTTTCATTTATCCTAAATTCGTAAGTGGCAGGTTTCCAAAACAAGTGTCCCTGGCTTCTGCAAATGCCAGCCAGCATGGGTTCAGGAAGGGCAGGTCCTGCCTGACCAACCTGATCTGCTTTTATGATCAGGTTACCTGCCTGGTGAATGTGAGGAAGGCTGAGGATGTAGTCTACCTGGACTTCAGCAAAGCTTTTGACACTGTCTGCCACAACAAGCTCCTGGCAAAGCTGGCTGCTTGTGGCTTGGACAGATTCACTCTGATATGGGTCAAGAACTGTCTGGAAGGCTGGGCCCAGAGAGTGGTGGTGAATGGTCTCTTCCAACTTGGTGGATTCGATGATAATTGTATGCCTAAACTCCATCGAGATACACATACTGATGACCCCTCTATTTATCCTGTGAAGTAAAATCCAGGAGATACTCAGAACATACTAACATCTTTATGCTGAAAACACATGAAGAAGCTTCTGTCAGTCCCATCTGTTTGAGTAGTTATACTTTGTTTGAAATAAGTGGATAAAAATCAGATCAGAAATGGAGAACATAACATTCCAAATATAACATTCCAAACTATTGTTGATTTTAAAATATGAGATCTGGATTCAAGTACTGTTTAACTGACTGTCATGTTCTTGTAACATGCCAGGAGATGTCAGAGGAGGGAATAACCTCTCCTAGTTATTATCACTTCCTATTAGCTTGTAGTTCTGGAGACTTGACAAGTATGGCAATAAATCTCCTTCTCTAGTTCATGTGACTAATCTCCATTTCTCACTCTTGACATGCTTTTCTTATGTAAGATATGACACATTTCATTTTCTTCGACTAAGAAGACCTTACTGTTGTGAGTTGCAATTGTTCTACCTCCACATCTTTTTTTTCTATTTTTGGTAATAGTTTCATTAATTTGTAGAATAAGCTGGCACAATTAGAACTTGTTTATGCTTTAAGTTCCATCTGTCTTCTTCAGCCTTGCCTGCTGTGCACTTGATTTTTATAGTGTTTCTTGGTTTACAATACTAACTGTTGATATGATTGCTAAGTACTTTACAGACGTCACTGAAAACTATAAATTTCCATTTCCTGAGTTCTCATCTTCATATTTAGTCAGGTATAACTACTGAAAGAATTCAGAAAACTAAAACCTCTTGAAAAAAAACAGAGCCTCTTTACTTAAACTTCAGTGCTTTTAAATATGTTAGAAGATTTTAGTAAAGGTGTAGTAATATCTTGTATGTCAGTAATAAACGTCTGGTGTTTTTTTTTTCCTTCAAAGTATCCAGGAGGCAAAACACTGGATTACATTTATACATATGAGGAGTCTTGTCAAGTGTTCACCTCCAACATTATTATAATTCCATAGTATAAACTTGTGGCAAAAATCACAAGTTCCATTTTGACATCAGTACACATATTTGCCTTTGGTTGATTGTGATAACCACCCTGCGAGTCCTCCTTGTAATTGCACTCCATGCTGTAACACTGCTGCCAGCCAGTGCAAAGCTCAGAGATACAGCTGCCATTTTCTTGATGCTCTGGCCAGCGTGCATGGTGAGCAATGTATGAACCCCTTCGGTTACAGAAGAAGCTTTCCTGAAATGACATTCTCAAGGATTTAGATGTGCTCATACAAACAAAGAGCACATTTCATTTTAGTGCTCAATGTGCAGGAATGAAACACATATTCATAGTACTTATCAGCAATGCCATAGAACTGAGACTAAGTCATTCTGGTAGAATGTTTTGAGGTGATGAATGTTGAACTTGTTTTCCTAGATGTGAAAAAATAGCTGAAAATCCATCTTTGTCTTTTTTACTTTTCACCACACAATTTGGATACTAAAAAAAAGTATAAGATTCTCAGGGGAGGGGGCAGAACTGGAGTCACAAGAGCTAGCACTCCATGGAGTGGGCTTCAAAAAAGCTTATCCTGAGTTTGTGTAAGATATGACAGATCTACACATGGCCCATGAACCTATTTTAAGCCTCTGTTTCATTGTTTCTGATTAAGCTATCTGATAAATGTTTATCTTGCAGTAAAAATCAGTCATTGCAGCAATCAGATAACGTTCTGCTTGCCTATCTTCAAAATCCACATGTGCATTAATACTTAGTATTCACATGTCCAGGTTTAGCTTAGCTGAAATGAAGAAAAATCTAATTGTCTTTCAAAGTCAAAAACAATACTCTGGAATTGATAAGAGCAGATCCAGTCTACCTCTAAAGCCTTGAAAGTATGGGGTTTATTTCCTCCCTTTGAGAATCTTAATTTTTGCTTATTTATTACTTGTGTTTCATACATTCAATTTTGTTTTCACACCCAAGAAAACAATTACTGACTTAAATTGTCATCTACTGAGTAGAAAACATTTTAATAACTAAATAGATCCTCCCATCTACAGAAACACACCATTTATGAGAAGAATAAATATGTCCCTAATGCATTGTATAAAAATCATACTGCAGTAACTTTTCTTTTTAGTTAGAATTCTAACCCTTGTTTTCTTCACAGATTACGACAAATATCTTGCCTTTCTAACTGAGACGCAGTGTCCTGGTGACGAAACGTCTGAAAACCAATGTTAAGCTTATTCTCTAGAGGCGCTTAACTACAAATAAAATAGAGAACACTGCAAGGCTTTAATAGAACCCAATCAAATCATGCTGTCATGGAGGCAGGGAATTAATGTGACCAAGTCAGGAATTATAAAAAAATAATTATTTTATTTTCCTGACAATCCTGCCCCCCAAACTATATACAAAACAAGTTTAGGTTTATTTACCGATTCTAATGCAATCAGGAATTCTTCTAAAGGAGGTAACATGAAAATTTATAGAGATTTATGAAGTCAGGAAATGGAAAAGGCTAAGCTATAAACACAGCTTTATGCCACTATCAATCAGGCTGAGCAGACAATTAAGGTAACAGCAGCCTTTACTCACAGAGGTCAGATAGGTATTCATCAATGATCCCTTGCTGGCTTTCTCTGTAGCTCAACTGATTCTGACGCTGCAAGCAACATCCGATAGCCTGGATCCACGTGGCAGAAGCCCAAGGCAAGTGGCAAAGCCACCAAACTCAGGAATGCCTTGAGACACAGCTGCCATGAGACAGGGATTTGTGGAAGCGATGTTGCCTCAGCAGTGGCAGGGGAGAGCCAAACTGCTAGGGTCCCCCAGTATGAAAGGCAGCCAGGAAGTTTGCTGCTGCTATGGTCTGAGAGTAGCCAGTCTGGGTGCCACCGGCAGCTCTCTCAAAGGACCCCAGGACCTGCCAAGCTCGCAAGTTTGCACAGAATGGTGCAAAAGTGGGGAGAACTGTATAAAGGCAGGGACGGTGTAAAACCGAGACCCACGTAAAAAGGCAGGAGCTGTCCAAAAACAGGGATGGTCCAAAATGGAATCTGTTGGGCACTCTGTCAAGGCGGGAACCACCTCATCTTTTCCCTTGCTGTATTTATCCTTTTCTAGACAAAGTGTCCATTTGCTGTTCTATAGTGGGTGCAAAAACCCAGTCAACCACCAGCGCAACTCTAGCGTGGGCTCCCACGTGGGTCAGCACACATGCAGAAAGGTGCCTCCTGCTGTTGCCCCTTCAAGCCTGCAGGGCCGGGGTGGGGGAAAGTATTTTGCATGCCGCCTTCTCCTCCTTCTCCTCTCCATTCAAATGGGGAGGGGAAGAAAGGAATTTGGAGTGCTCTGGAACACACAGTTCCATGTATTTCATGGATTTTTAACAAATTTAAAAAAGGTTATTTAAGGACATGCAATGAAAAATAAAAACAATGAAAATGGCTTTTTTGCTCTTGCATAAGCACTTTCAGGCCAACATTAGTCTATTTTCTAAACAGTCCATAAAATAAAGACAAATTCCCATGACAGAATACAAACAAGACATATCCTCTGCTTCACTGCAAGCTTGGATGAGATTTAAAAATGCTTGAAGTGCTGCACAACCAGGTGTTTAGACCTGACGTTCAGCCACTAGTTAGGTGGTCTCACTGTGTATTTCACCTAGCTCATACATAATATATTGTTTGTACATACTCTTACCCATACAACACTAGCAACACAGCCTTTGGTCAACTGTTTTTGATGCATTTCTGTGATCTTTTCCCACAGCTACTCTTTCTCTGAGGAACACCAGTATCTTCACAAGAGTCTAGCAGTTATCTCCTTTCTGGCTTAGTTAAGTTCATGCATCCTTCCATATGTAATCTTAAAACCCCCCATCTATACACATCCTATTAAGAAGCTACGTTCTTCCTTGGTTAAAAAACTTTACAGACAGTTCACCCTCAATGCCTAACTCAAGCCAGTGTTGCGGCACCCAACCTCATTTACTTCTTCTGTTTTCCATAGTAGTAAGCTGTAATGAAGGTTTGAATGTGCCATCCAATAGTTTCCCAATAAAGCAGCACAGTCTCAAAATTGAGCTCAATGATTCAGAACATCAGATGTTTCCAATTGCAGGACTGGTACTTAGCATCTCCTCTAACCAGACTCTCCTTCTCTTTGAAAAGCTGTGATCATGAAAATATCAGTCTTCATACTACTTTACATATAGCTTCTCCCACTCTGAATTAAGTATTGAGCAAGTGAAATCAAACTCTCAATTCTGGTCTCTCAGTAGCGATTTTCTAAATTCATGCAGGTGGATGAGTAAAAGTGCTGTGCCAAAAGTAGTTTTTACCTGTCTAGTAGTTAGAACTGAAGACTGAAAGTTACGCCATTGGGCATGAAAGTCTCATTAAAATGGTTGAATTGTCATGATTATATAGGACATAGATACACTGAGAAATTAATAAGTAGTTTCAGTTCTTTTCAGCATGTGGCAGTCTGTGCAAATATTTCTGAGCTCATTTACTTCTCGAGTACAAACTTGTATAGTAGTTGCTTATACAGGATATAATTCCAGCTGCCTTTCCATGCAACATGGTAAAACTGTAAACTGTACAACCGGTGGATGAAAACAGGAAATGTGATTGCTTTGGATCAAAGCCCTCATCACTTTTTCTGTGGTAGGAATGTAGCAAAATTACGTGATGTTATACTCTGCAACATTTGTAATGCAGTCAAGTAACCACTTATTCCCAAGTGAATGATTCTGCCAACAGTATTTTTAACATTTGGACTACGAAAGGCTATGTCTTAATTTTTCAAATCCATTAATCACATACTCAAATCTTCACATCTCAAAGAGCCGTAACTCAACACATTCCCAAATGTGCTAAGCCAAACCCCGGAAAGCAACGCACAAGCAGGAGAAAACAACTGCTTCTCCTCTGCCCCAGGGCAACAGATCCAGAACAATACCGAAGGAGACTTCAGCTTTGTGCAGGCAAAGCTGTCATTCAGAGGGATCTAGACAACCTAAAGGACAAAGTTTGACTGAACTCCACATCCTGGACAGAGTAACCTCACACAATGCTACAGGCTAAGCAGACAGTCTGAAAAAAACAGCTTTGTACAGAAAGTTCTGAAGATCCTGGTGAACAGAAAAGTTCAACGTGATCCAGTAAAGTGTACTTGCAGCAAAGAAGCAAGGCTGAGTGAAGACATTCACAGGTAATAAGCAGAAGTAACATGGAAGAGATTTTTTTCCAGTTCAACAAGAGCCGAGCAAAACTGGAGGAAGTCAAATGGCAAGCTACTCAGATGGCTGTGGTACACAAAGCAGAGAAGGAAAGACTGAGGTAACCAGGCTTGTTCTGCCCAAAAACAGACTAAGGAGTTGCTACCTACTGGGTGATTGTAGAGATTGTTGATTGCAGCTATTTCTCACTATTGTCTACACCAAGCATATCTGACACTTCAGGGCTCCCAGGTATTAACACGACACATACATGAAACCAGCACTCACCTGGACATCTAAAATGCCACTAGATATAATCTATCTCACATCACCTGGATTTAACCCTGAGCTTTTACTTGCTTACTTATCCACTTTTATTAGTTTAGTTTCTTTTTAAAAGAACATTTTAGTTTGAAGTACTTTATTCAATTACATTTCTTAGATAATTTAGCTTTTACTACATTCTTACTCTAAAGTGAGTTCAGTAAGTAGTTTTAGTATTTTCATCTCCACAGTACCTGCTTTTTCCAGGTTGCTAATTAGTCTAAGTGACCACATTAGTGATCTTATGCATATATAGACACTCATCGTGAGAAATTCTAAGAATATTCTCTTACACAACTTTTCATATTGACAACCTTCCCTGCAACTGACTAACCCCATGACTAACAATATTTCAGTTAATTCCTTCACTGTTTCTATCTCCTTTTACACCTGAGAAGGCATTTGATCTTATACAATATGCAGCACGTACTATTGTTCTAAAAATTGCCTCTATTGGCTTTCCTCTGTGAATGGTTGCTGAAAATTATGATAGTTGAATTTATGGTCATGTCAGTCATTCTGAGAAAGCTCATAAAATCCCCAGAGACTTGCAAAGAACAATCAATCCCTACTTCAGGAAGCAAAAAGGAAGTGCCAACCCAGTGGAAATTTATTTATTACACGTTTGAAGTCTGCTGAAATAACAAAACCCTGGACTTTACAGTCAAACAGGTCGTGTAGAAAGGCAATGGAATTAAGTCTTATTTTCAATGAGGGAACTGTTAAAAGTGGATTTTAAAAAAAAAAAAGTCTCTCCTATAAAATTTAAAAGAAAAAGTAAATGTGATCCTATAAATTATATTAGGCATTGGTGAGAAACTTTCCTTGAACCATATCCTTGCAGGAAATTGGCTAAATGTAGCCCCTTGGCGCCAAGGAGGTCATGAGCTCTGCGTCAATGCTAATTCATTTTTCATGACCTCATTGTGTTGGGAAATCCCGATTCCCAGTGCTGAAGTGTGAAACAGGACTTCAAACTCTATGGAAAGGTGCATATGATATGCTAACGTGAATGAAATTTCATGTCTTCAACCTGTAAGGAGTGTATGAACACAGAAAGTGTTCCATGTATTGGTAGTTACTTTCTTCTGCAAAAGTTACAGACTATTTTTTCTTCTGGAATTAAAATAACATTTGGAATGAAAATACCCAATACAATGCAATTTTCTCTTTTTATTCTCTTTAAATACACAACCCAGACTAAAATATCCTTAAAGTAAAAATAACCTATAACCACAGCTCAAGAATTTGTCAACAGAAAACATGTAGCCAAATAAAAGCTAATTCAAATTTACAGGCAGACTACAAAAATAATCTAATGCAAGTGTGAGCACAAAGGAGACCTAACCCACCTACCCAACAGGTTTAACCTTCAAGCCATAACTTCTGCCAAATAAAAAATCATCTTGAATGGTAGTCTTCAGATCTTGAAAAATACACAGATAAGGATATCCCACCAATTAAACATCACTGTTAAAAATGTGCAAATGTTGTTCCTCAGATAAATCAGTAAAACAGAAAATGTGACAAAGAGAATATGGTATAATATTCTTAAAGGTAAAAGTTTATGATACTAAACAGCTTGCATCTGTGAATGGGCAGGCAGCAGCACTCTTATTAGCACTGTCTTTTGAGTGTACTGAGCTTTAGGTTTTGTAGCATGTGTTGCAGCTGTGTTTAATAAAATCAGATAATTTTGGAACATTTCACTTCAGAGACAAAAGATAGTAGTCTTTTTACTCAATATGTAACTATCATGTGTCTGTAGACACAGACATTCAGAACATGGTAAAGCTGCTTTAAAGAATTTCAAATCTTTGCAGGCCTTCCCTGAAGAGTCCAACCAGCTTTTCCACTGCTTCACCTGCTCCATGTGCCAGTGTTCTTTGTTTTGTCTAGCCAGAGTTGCGCTCACCTACTTCTAAACTAAACTCGTCTTCCTCCATAAAAGGGACTAGGAAGGTCATGCCATAGATAGGCATTAAATAAGTCATGAGAGCCAGCTTTTCTCTGTGTAGGTGCTGCAGGTGGAGAGCTCTGGATATGAATCAGCATGAATGGGAAAAGTTAATCACCTCAAGGTCATATTCAGCATCCAAGTTTTAGTTAAGGAGATAGAAAATACCTAAGTATATTACCAAAATTAGAATTTGTCTTGTCAAAAGGTACATTAGTTTTTTTGGTGGGCTTAAATGGTACTTTGCTCTGGTTTTCTACCTCTTTTTCCCTTTCCTTTAACTCCTCATGCCATTTTTTAGAGTTGCTACCAGACCTGAAATGCCAAAACTCTTGAAACCCCCTATCCATTCCCACCATTTGTAGTATGGTTTGTTCTGAACTTTGTTACCATCTTTAAGGAGGTGATTTCCACTGCTGTATATTTATAGCCATAAACATCTGGCTTTTGCAGATATATTGTAGCACTATTTAAAAATTATTCAAAACACTACTCTTGTCTAGGGCCAGTTCAAGTTCCTTTGTGCAAACCAATCCTGTCCTCTTATTTATATATCTAAAGAGTCTTTTTGTTTATTTTAGTTTGCTTGCAAAGGTCACTTCAGCTTGTCTTCTGGCAATTCTAATCTTTTTCTACTTTCTCTGACCTACAAGATACAGCTCTTTCATTCTGTCTTTAAGGTGAGAGGAAGAAGGTTCATCTACATAAGCCCAGATACCTTCCTTACAAAGGTGGTATTTTGGGGTTTATTGTGGTATTTTGACTTTAAATTATTTTCTGCATTCAAGTCCCTGGCCTATTTAGTTCAAGGCAATTAAAACTAATTTGTAGACAAACCTCTTAAAATACTACTCTGCATTTTTCATACTTTTATTTTCTACCAATGTTTTTATTGTTAATTTTAGCATCTGGAAGTACTTTCAAATAATGTGTTCTTAGTAATTCTTACTGTTTCCTGCTATATATTGAATACATATGCACATATGTATTGGCTTTGGTCACTCATACACCCAAAAAATACTTTATAAACATAAGCATTATTAGACATAGAGACATTCACCTTCTGAAGAAACAACAAAAGCACACACATCTTGCAAAGGGCATCTAAGAATGTATCAGTCCTGCAGTGCAGCTCTCTACGAATTCAGGGTATGTTTTGATCCCCCCAGACTTAGAGTAAAATGTTTACTCTCCTTTAAGTAGTATATATAATTTGAAACCTAAGCATAGTATCTCTCCTTGAGTTAATGACTATACTCAAGGGCTGCCACACACGTGTACAGTAGGTCAGAAGAGACGCACGTTAGGTGTTGTCCCACATCTCAAGGATGTTATCTGACGTGTCAACATTACAGTTTTTCTCTTTATTAGTCCCTGGAGTTGCACTAATTATGACAGCTGCAAAACTTATTTTCCTGCATTTTAACTGCTCAAAGACAATTATCCTAAGGGGAAAAATCCTACTTGGCTTCATAAAGGAAAAAGGCTTTGCACAGGTCTTTTAAAACGTGATGTAAGCAAAGCAATTGTTCACATTTTACAGTTTGTTTGGGTTTTTCTTTCAATTCAAAGCAAGGCAAAGTATCCAAGCAGTGATCTTTGTCCTTCTTCTTCCTCTCCCGCCCACCTCAACATTTAGAAGGTAACTACCTAAGCACTGACCTTTAAAATTATGTATTATGACAGCTGTTAATTTGGAAGGATAAGCTAATAAACATTTGTTTAATATCTTCTGAAGACAACTAGAGAATCAAATTGCTTATGTAAATATTTAAACACATCTTTTCTAAGGCAATCTCTTACCCTTAAAATTTAGTTTATAAAATGAATAGATGTATATTTTTAAGAGAGGAAATATGAGCTATATTTTATGCTTCTGCTTCTCCAAATTCTGTATCATCTTGGATTTTCCATACCCCTCACACATACTATGCGATAGATGATGGAAAAGGCCCAAGAAGAGTATAAAAGTCTCAGCAGCAGATCTTTTGCTTTTGAAAGTGAAAAAAAAGAGAAAAGCTGGGAGAAAGGATGCTGTCATTGCAATAAAAAGGAGCAGTACATTTAGCCAAGAAGGCTTGCACTATGCATTTCAAAGGAGGAACTAAGAAGACGTTTATCCTTCTGGATGAAGCATTATCCTTTCAGATAAAGCAGCAAATAGGGAATATGGTGTAAGAATGCAGCTAATGAAATTAAGCATCAAAAATAATATCATAAACAAAGTTCTAGACTATCTGACGCATTCAGGTAAAGGATTATTTTGAATTATTATCTAGAAGCGAGTTTTACAGGCCAGAATCTGAAGATTTCATTGGTAATAAATTATTTTTTTTCCCCCATGTCAAGTTCCCTTTCTTGGCTTGCAGCAATCTGTTTTTCAAGGGTCAAATAAAATCTCAAAAAGCTATTCAGAGGAGAGAAATTAAACAGGAAAAATCACTCAAATCCTTCCTTGTATGTGTTCTGCTGAGTAACAATGGTGAGAGCTTCATCAGCACTGTTAAAGACAGTAAATTAAAAGCTTTCCTCACTCCTGCTTTTCATGGGAGCCATATCAAACAAGAGTTCCACATATTTCAGTCTGCATCACAGGGAGAAAAATCATCTACAGCCATGTGGATCTCAGAGGTGAAACGCTCTACTTGGTGAACAGTGGAGTATTTTCTGATCTATTACAGATTGAAATATTTTGGTCGGGAAGAAGGGTTTTTGCAGTGTCTGGTTTGTAGGATTCTTTCTTCCCCAGTAAAGCTCCTCTACTGGGAAAGGAAGGAGTTACAAAAAATACCATCCAAAGGTTACATATGGCATTACTGATTACACACAGACAGATGATATGTGCTGGTCAACTCTGACAAAAGCTTATGAATTTTGTATATTTATTCAATCAAAGATACTCTTCAAAGCTTACGTAATTATTTCACCTACCAACTCAATTGTTTTCACTTATATACAGAAAACAGTGTGATGACATCAAGACACTGTTGCTAAAAAGAAATGTGGACAAGTTACCTGCAAATGACTTCGCTTTATGCCAACAGCATGAGGTTAGCAGAAGCCATGACCTACTACATCTGTTGCACTTCTCGAGGCATATTTCTTACCCCATAGCTGACTGTCATTGAAATGAAACCTCAAGACAAATATTTCCTTTTATTTCACTCTCAATGAGACTCATAGGAAAATGGGCTAGAATTGCCCTCTTCACCTCTGTGACTTTATGAAGAAGCAATTCTGTGTACACTCTCGCATATACTCTTTTTAGTTCACACCTTTATCTAACGTCATAGCCTTGCAAAACCCCTCAATACCACCATAAGAGTTGCTGATGTACTGTCATCTTGTGGCAGAACTGAAGGCAGAATCAAAAAAAAGACTTACTGGCTCTTTTAAAAGGCTCTTTAACAGCTCCCTTAACGGCATTTCCTTCTATTGTCTGTTGAAAGCTGTGTCAACTATCCATTGTTCTTCAGGGACTGGGCTGACAACGTAATTTTCAAATGCGCCCAAATTTAAGTGTTACCTTCCATTTCCAGTGACATTGAGATTCCAAAGTGATCAAATACATAGCCTTCAGAACTGGGAGTTAGGCTCTAGTATGAATTTGAAAGTGGTTTTATGGAGTGTTACATGACTACAGGCTATAAGCCTGTACTGAAGAAAAATTACCTCTTTTCCAGGGTCAGCAACCTAGTGCAGCATTTTAGGAGGCCCAGGTCATTTTTCCCAGCTCTACAGTGCAGCTTCATGCACATCTATTCTTCTCAGCAAATACTAAATGACTTCCTTCCTCCTGTATTGAGCTAGAGCAACATCTTTGCAAATTTGCATTTCCACGTACTCTTTAATTAAGAAAATGTATTTCAGCTCCAGCACATGTACTTCAGGATCATGGTTGCATGATCAAATTGTTCAGAAGAATCAAGGAGTCACTTAAATCAAAAACTATGTGGGTTGGTTGGGCTCATGAGGACTGCTGCTTGGCTTTAATGAATCAAGGATGCTTTCTCTTTAAGTACTTAAGTGAGATTTAGAGAAGATTTAAGTACACTACCAATTGTGCATGTAATTAAAATCTCTCAAGCAACATGTGCACATGTTTCTGTGACTTGGACTGAAACTGTCTTTATCATTACAAACCGAAGAAATTCATGAAACACACAGTGCAGAACAGTCAGGATGATCTGAAGTCAGGTAAAGCTCCTGTATTATTTCTTTTTTCAGGTCTTACAGTTTCTCCCCTCCTTGCCTCTCTTCTTTCTGCTCAGAGGAATGTGTACCTGCTACTTTATAGTACCTATTTTGTATCACTGGGAAAGAACTTGAATGTAGCTATTTTCAGCTGGGAACCTAAGAGTAGATGTGTGTTGCTTCTTGAAATAACCAGTTATTCTATTGTTAAGTCCTTGAATGTATTTGTTTAATATCTGACTTTAGATTTCCTTCGCATGCATCAATCATAATGCCATTCTGCATGCAGCTGCTTATGCATCTGATGCAGAGTATATCATTATATTCTACACATAGATGTTAATCCACAACATAAGAATACCTCTTTTTGCTTTGTCAGAATCCACGTTACTCTTTCTTAGAAACAAGAGTACATATTTTCTCATATTCAGCACCATGGCCATCTAAGGGATTTAAAACCAAAACCAACCAAACCAAAACAAACACAGAAGTGCTTGACTGCTTACTGCTGTATGAATACCATCTAAAAATCAACCTCAAATACTTAGAATTTGGCATATTCTATTATCTGCAATGCAATCAAGCCAGGGATACCTTTCCAAATGTCTTTAAATTGTGTTGTTACTGCTAGGCCCTGATTTTATGGTTAGCTTGAAGTCTGTCGTTCTCTCTGACATATGTTGCATTTCAATAGCACTGCAGTTTAATTCCACAATCCAAAGTTCACAACAGACTCCATGAACTGTTGCCAGCTCAATATTCACAACACCTGAGAATATCTATCAATTTTCTTCTTCGCTTTAATATCTTGAGGCTTTTCTTCTATATACAAGAGCAAAATAAATCCACTTATATCCCACTCCATTTAACTGGAAGTCTGCAGTTATAAAATATCATATGTAAGATGACAGACTATATATATCATGCAATTTGGAGCCAACAGCTTTCTGTGTTATCAGCTGTTACTTCTGTGATACAGAAAGAAAAAAATATTCCTTTCAAGCAGATTTTTCCCCATGCAAACCAGCCTTCCCCTCCACTTTTTTTTCCTCCTTTTCTTTATTTTTCTCTTTTTTTTTTTTTAATTAAGAAAAACCTGAAAGTTCTACTATATTTCTTCATGAAACTGTGTCTTCTAAAAACATGTTTACATCTTCCAAACCTAGTCTGCAGAGAAAGATTATCTGGCAATCTGCACTTACATATATATGTAACCTTTCTCTTCACATTTCCCAGCACGCCTTAAAAAGTTTTGCATCCTACCTACTTCATTCCACTAACCTCATAATTTTTCTCATTAAAAAGTGTATGAATTTTCCTTCTGTCACATGCTTATGAAATATTTTCTTCTGCTTTTAAAAACTAATTAATCTCTAATCTTCTATGCTTTATGGCTTCGAGTCATTGTTATCTGCCAATATGCTATATATTATTTTTATCCCATTATTCAAGACATTAAATAATATTGAAGTGGAAATTGGATTAGAGACAGATGATCGAGGAATATCATTCAATATATCCCCATTGCAGCAGTGAAATATTTGATCTCATAATTCCACCGAATCCAAATGTGTATACATTTTTTAACTACTATTTTATTTGCTCCTGATTGCATATTTTTGAAGAAATAATACTCATCATCCTAAATTACTACTGTAGCAGAAATTAATAATCTTTATTATTTATGACTATTAATTTCTGTATATTTTTTTAATTAATATCCCAAAATCGGGGAAATTCCCTGAGGTTCCCTGAAGTTGGATTTTCAGTTGAGAGGAAGCAATTGCACAGAATTACACAATTTAAGCAATCAGAACTTGGAAGACAGTAACACGAGAACAGGAGAAATTCTAGTTATGCCTATGGAGTCTTGGCATTTACGCCACCATATGTACTCACCACTCTTTGGTCCCTGAGTAAGTTTTCTGTATGAAAGACGCTTTCAAACTCGTGATGATCCCCGGGTAAAATACAACTATTTCAGGCAGAGGAGGCAGGAGATGCTTCTAAGGCAGTAATGTCAGCTGCAGCACGTGGCTGCCTGCTAACGAGCTGCAGACGAGGAACACCTGGCTGCCTGCTAACGAGCTGCAGACCAGGAGAGATGGGCAGGCTCCGTGCAGACAAAGGCTCACGTAGAAAGGCACGGTGCAGAAAGGCTACCTAGAGAAAGGCGCGGTTTCTAAATCATCCCCCTTTATATAGTTAATGTGAAAATCAAACTGTCCGGTAGGCACTAGCACCGTTGTCTGGCCAATGCATTCAAAGCTCCGTGCCTCCTTTGACTACGCAGGCACGCTGCGGGCAGCACAAGACACCTGACACGAGGTGCTAAGCCCCCTGGCCCTCAAGGCTTTGCTGGGGCCAAACCCTTCTTGTTTGCTGTCTACTCGCTCCCGCACCCCAGCACGACAGGAGAAGGAGAGCCAGGGTTAAACCTTCCAGGCAGGATCTGTGCCCTACCGGGACAACTTCAAGTGGTAAATCCAAGACAAGACTGATTCTGCAAGCAAATACTACAATTAAATATGTCTACTATTAATCATTAACTTGTCCTTTCTTTGTATTTTAAGATTTAATTTCTGTTCTGTGGCCTGATAGAATAAATGGCTATGGAAATCTGAAGAACTGCAAAGATATTCTGTGATGATTTTGTATCTTGTGAAAAGCAAATTACTTTTTATTTCTGACATCCAGATTGTGGATTTATCATGTTTTGGTCCTCATTTAAAGCTATCTCAAAATAATTATCCAAGAACAAGGATGTTCCAAAAATCTGTTCACGCATACAGAAGTATTTTTTAAAGTTTTAAAACAGAGCATTAAAGGACCACACTCATCTAAACCACTCCACTCACAACAGAAAAGGCTGTACAAATTTATTTTACAAGTTTGACCTAATATCACTGCTAGGATTTTTTTAATTTCTTTATTATTATTATACCAGCTTATTTTCCCACCTCAGAGTCTAGTTTTCTTAGAAGAAAATCAAGTAATATATGGAATATCCTGCAAGTAATGCAGGTGTACTTGAATTTTCACTTTTATTGTTTCCTTAATTAATACAAATACTAAGTTTCAGTTCACTGAATACAAGTTAAAAAAAAAGTCTGCAGTAAAGAAGACATGGATTTAGAATCAAAGAATCAGTCAGGGTTGGAAGTGACCACAAGGCTCATCTAGTTCCAACCTCCCTGCCATGGGCAGAGACACCTAACCCTAGGTCAGGCTGACCACAGCCTCATCCAGCCTGGCCTTAAACACCTCAAGGGATGGAGCCTCCTGGGCAACCTATTCCAGGCTCTCACCACTCTCATGCTGAAAAACTTCTTCCTCCCACCCAGTCTCAACCTACCCACCTCCAGCTTTGCTCCATTTGCCCTAGTCCTGTCACTACCTGGTATCTTAAAAAGTCCCTCCCCAGCTTTTTTGCAGGCCCTCTTCAGATACTGGAAGGCCACAATAAGGTCACCTCAGAGCCTCCTCCAGACGGAACAGCCCCAGCTCTTTCAATCTGTCCTCATAGCAGAGGTGCTCCAGCCCTCTGATCATCCTTGTGGCCATTCTCTGGACATGCTCCAGCATGTCCACATCCCTCTTGTAATAGGGGTTCAGAACTGGATGTAGTACTCCAGGTGGGGTCTCACCAGAGTGGAGTAGAGGGGGAGAATCACTTCCCTCGACCTGCTGGCCACACTGGCCACGCACATTTTCCACGATGCAATACCATCATTCAAATTATTTGTTTTGAGACAGTTTTTTTTCCTCACAGTCCAAGTTTCTTCTATTTATTCCTTAGATTTATGATAAATCTAAGAGTGGAGAGAACTGTACTATCTGTGTCATTAGGGATGAGAATTCTCTGCAGGAATGTACAAGATAATGAATCAGGATAAAACAGCTTTGGTATCAAGCAATAGAGTTGAGAACCAATAAATTGAAAAGTAAAAAAAAGAGAAAGAGAGAGAGAGAGAGAAACAGTACAGCCAGGAGGAGAACTGTCTTTAGGAAACAAGATACATCATTAGATGGGTACATGTGTATTATATTGAGAACAATTTAAGAAAAAGACAAAGCTGTTACTGATGATGGGGTGAAAGCAGGCAAGAAATGTCTGCTGCTGTCAGCTTCCTAGTCACTGAGGACCTTCTAAGCAAAACTAAAATATGAAGAATAAATCTTAACCATTCTCATTTAAAGTCTTTTGGAAGACAGAATTGAGGTAGGTGCCAACAAACCTAAACCCTTTATAACGCTGCAGAAAAGAATTGCTCTAGAAAAGGTTCTCCCTGAAGGGGGAAACACTTTCTTCTGAACTCTAAAGCCAGTTTACAAGGGAGACATGGACCTAAATAAACTCCAAATGTTCTCCGTTTTCATGGAAGTAAAACCAAAACAAACCAACCGAAAAAAAAACCAACAAACCCAGTCAGAAATAGCATGCACAACTTTGTTGAAAGCAGACCACTGCTAAGTAAACCTTTGGAGGCACTTTGTAAACACCCAGAAACATCCAGTCAGTTTTCTGTAAACAGCCAAGTCACGCACCAGCTGAAGACAGCAGCCTTCTACAGAAGCCTTTAGTTGATATTTAACAGGGTTACATTTTAAACCAGCAAATAGTCATAGCTATTATCACTGCAGTTGATGGCACAAACCAGATAACTCCTGAAAAAATAAGCCACAGCCTATTCTGATTTGGTGATGCCATTTGAGAGCTTGACAGGACAGAATACATCAGAGGAGGAAAATAAAATCAGTAGATTTTCTCCTAAAACATAACAGACACCAATTTATGCAAGGTCTATCTGCAATGCTTACAAATAAATAAAAAATAATGAACATGAGACATAAATACCTTCCTTGCTTGCATCTTTCTCCTTTACACTTAGAGGTATTAACATACTATGAGAAGGAATTAAATTGATCACGAGTGATTTCTCTGACCTTCAGAACTTGAAAGATTTAAGACTTGTATTTAATCAAAGTAGTATTGCATGCTTTATCCAAATAAATTCTCCTCATCATCACTCCCGTAGGAATATAATTCAGTTAAACAACTTACCTCTCTGCACCGTAAAAATAAATAAACTAAATTACTGAAAAGCCAAGTGGCACAAACACAAAGATTTGGCAAACTGACTGTAATTCAGATTTAAGCAGCTCTTACAAATTGCTCCATGTAACTTTTAAAACTCTTGAGCACTTCTAAGTTGAAAAGCAATGTAAAAATTAAAATTGTTAACAGAATAACTACATTTACATGTTTCCTGCACAAGGATTGTTCTTTGCAGAAATAAATTCCCTATACTCTGTTTCAGTGATAAAAGTGACATTGTGGACTTCCACACTGAGGACTTTGAATGTTCACTTTTAGGTATTATAGATGTAAGATCAGTAAATATCACATAGTCTGACTATACATTGTTATTTGCTGTGATGATGACTATTTTTTATAGTGTACAAGGATGAGTTTAAATAGTCTCCCAAATTCTCTTAAAAAAAAAGATGATTTTCCAAAAACTGAGAAATGCTGAAAAAAGTTGAAGAGATTTAAATAGAAAAGCCAAAACTTAACAAAATTGTGCATTACTAACACCAGATTCTCAGTAACTTCCATGGAGTATGGACATAAAAGGAGATAGTGAAAACTTTCAAATACCTGCAAGCTAGAGAATAAGAGTGGCTATATTTAGGGTGCCTTGATATCTGTGATTAGCATGCAAGAAATGTTAGGAATTTTCTTATAGCATGGATTCTGAGCACAGTTTGTCATACCTAAATTTGGCAGATTGCTATAAAAGTAGAAATTTGTTCTTAGAGATAGACATTTTTTTTTTTACTCTTACCATTAATTGTAATCTGAAAAGATGTCAAGTCACTAGACTTGACAAAAAAAAACCCCAGCAGATTAGATCATTAAAGATTATTCTCAGGTTAAATTATTTCATTTGCACATCTGCATTGTTACTAGCTAAAATAACAGTGATATGTTAAATTATAAATAATAACATTCTATAACAAGTTTATATTTGCTTTCAATGCTATCATTAGAGGAATATAATTAATATGAGCTTATATTTACCTGAGCACTTTCCAAACATTTTATGTCTTTGTGTTTCAGTTATTTATCCTGAGGGGAGGAGGCAGACAGAATTGGAAAGCAGATTTCACCCAGTTTCTCTGGTTTTACTTGTAATGGTTGCAGGTTTTTCTCCATGTCTGCCAAGGAACTAATCAAAACCACATGTGGTAGTTTTTCATTGAAGGCTGTCCATTGCCGAACATCATCTTTTTTGTCAGGAAGAATTCCATAATGTTGGTCACACTCCTATAAAAGTTAAGACTTCCCAAACCTCAGAGTATTAACTAACAGCTAAGTTTTGCCAGCAGAATATTTGTATCATAAGGAATTTCAAAGGAAGATGCACTAGAACAGATGAAGGACCCTAAAGACTTAGCCTTTGAACTGAAGTGGTATCTGGTCATGAAAATTTCTATTCAGCCTTTGGGTTTTTGGTTTTTTTTTTGGGAGAGGGAAGAGAAAGGAAAAAAATGTTAGAGGAAAACCCTATAATGATCCAACTCTTCTCCTGTCTGTGGATTCCAGTGGAGCATAAGCATGGATGTGCTTCACTGTTTAATCAAACAGAAAGAACTTTCACCTTGTATCAACTGCGAGAAGCATGAATAGAGCATATGAAACTACAGCTAAAAAGATTTTGGCAAAAACTACATTTTTGTGGAGACCAGTTATGGATCAAGAATGCTATATTAACTTTTCCAAACCAAGGAGAGATTTTTTGAACATTGCTTCCTTATGCGGCTAGCAATGTACAGTAGAAAGTACTATCTATGGTATCCTTTATTACCTTTAATTGTAATTGTTGTGCAACCATAAAATTGTGAGAGATGATGATTTTTTTTGTCTACGTAAAATGATAGCATCTTTCTCGTCTCAAAATAGGTATTCATTGTTTTAATTTCCTATGTGGAAATGGCATTTACTTACTCTGGCACACTACATGTTACATGAAGTAACAATCCAGACCATCCAAATCATCACAAGTTAGTTAATTTTCCTAATCCACTGAAATTAGCCTGAAGATGTGATAAAAAAAAATTTCATAGTTACTGGATAGTACTCAGAACTGTGGAGGAATAATTTCAGAAGCCATAGAGTGAGAAGACAAGAGGTGTCTGTTTCTGATACTGAAATAAAAGGAAATGTGATTTTTTTTCCCCCCTAGTCTGGAATCTTATCTAAATTCAACATTACAAAAGGAGAGAAAAATAATATACAAGAATTTATACAGTATCATAATTAACGGTACTTAAGTTCACCTGACAGACTGCAGGTTTTGATGCCATTGAAATTGTCCCTTTGCTCAAGTCACTGTAATGAAGCATCTTCACCATGATCATGGTGATCCACACAATACATAGCTGTCCCAGGTTGAGAACTATAGGGTTAAAAAAAAAATCTTCCGGGGACTAGAAGATTGTTGTTCAATCCCATAATTCTGCTATCTCTTTATAAACTCACAGCAAGGCCAGCTCACTCTCCTCCTCCAGCCCTGTGTCTCGCAGGAGCCACTTTATCAGGATAAACATGTAAGCAGTAGGCCTGTTTTGGGGTCTCCAGAGGCTTGTGTTTAGGCCTGATGGATGGTGGAGGCATTGGTGCTGGAGGACTGGAGCACTGGGAATTACAGATTTAGTTTTGGGCAGGAAAATTCAAGGGGATTCATCATGACTGTTGTATCTGCTTCTGTAATTTCTTTTCTCTATCTCTCCAAATATACTTCTGTGTTTTTTTCTCCAATTCAAGAGCTTCATTTCTGTCATCTCTCTTTAAAAATCATGACAGTAGCCTAGAGAAGGTGCCTGCTTAACATATAGCAACAAGGGTGACCTCAACTCTATGAAGCACCATAATAGTTGAGGAAGTGGATTGTAGAGTGGTTCAAAAGAATGATATTAGGGTTTTGTAGTACACCGGAAGTAAACATTTTGTTTCAGCGGTGCTGACATAAAGATTTTACAGTTTCAAGCAGAAGCAGCTTCACTCATGCCAGAAAAAAAAGTTTACTTTCTTTTCATTTATTAATACAGCATTTTATTTATGCCCCTATTGCTCCCACAGAACGGGAAAAACAAACCTTGCCATATTGCTGTAACTCTCACAAAAGCCATGGAGCTCAGGTGTGGCTTCTTATGGTTAGGGGGTCTCTTGGTTAGATGCTCAGGTGTCTAGGGAGTTGAGTCTTCTCCCACAGGTGGATCAACTCAGAATGCCACAGAATTTTTCTGGCTAACCTAGTATTACAGTGTTTCAGTCAGAAAGCATCACCCATCCATGAGATTCCTTTTCATTAATTTATGTGAAGCCTATGGAGACTCTGAGCAACCTGGTCTAGTGGAAGCTGTCCCTGCCTGTGGCAATGGGGTTGGAATTAGATGATCCTTAAGGTCTCTTCCAACACAGACCATTCTATAATTACATGATACTATTGCTTTTTCAAAATCAGGTGAAGTAGATAAATTCAAAATTTGTCAGAAAAAGAGAGGGAGCTTGAGTGGTCTCTTTTTTGTTGTTGTTTTAATATGGAATTTGAAGTAGCAAAAAAGATACTTTCCAATTAGAATGGAAAAAATATTAATAAAATGGAATTTGTGTCTGGTTTGGTTCAATTTTGAGTGTAGATATTTATTTTGAGTCAACTGTGTATAGTTTTCACTTAAAACATTAAAAAAAAAGGGTTATTTTTGAAATTAGAAAAATCATAAGACAAAGGCACTATTAGAAAGGCAAATTATGCTTATTAAAAGGGTTGGCAATTTTTCTGTTAAAGCTAAAAATAAGTAGTGCTGACAGCATGATAAGTACTTTTAGAAGAATTCTATTAATTTGTCAAATTTTTTTAGATTAAGATTAGTTTATCTCTGCAATATTTGCCTACTAAAGGCAAAGTCCTTCTGACGTGATAGTAAACATCTGATGACACCTTTCCTTGTCAGTGAATGTCAGTCAACATGTAACTGGAGTTTAATACAGGACAGCTGACAAGAGAACTCTAAATAAAAAAAATCCCATGTAGTAAAGTAATATATGACTTGTGCAGAGCTAATAAAAATATGTAGCTCTTTTGATTTGCTTCCAGTATGTGGGTTGAAACTGTCTGAAAGTGTTAATATAAATGCTCAACTGGAGTGCTCTCATCTTCCCACACCACTACCTATTCACCTAATGACTAGAGTATTTCCAGCTGTTACTTGTATGTTAACAGGACCACTGTGAATGCATACTATTTTGTAAACCATAACTATCAAATGCAGTATGGGTAATATTTCCAAGATAATTTCATCCAGTGATGCAATCACTTTTTTCTTGGAAGGCTGTAGTCAGTTTTCACTCTTCTTACTAACAATGAATAGAAAAGTCGAAATACTGTTTATGCTAGTGATAACCTACACACTTGAATTACAGAAGAATGAGAAAGTGCTGTAGAAGAGTTATTAAACATCACATCATCTGAAAACACACATAGCATTTATGAAGTCTCATTCTCTCATCCTGCCATTTCTACATATTTTCTTTATCTTCTGTCCCCTGCTCATGCAATGATCTCTAAGAAGATGCAGTGCTGCCAAAATGCTGGGGATGTTGCACCCAGATTACAATCCAAGCTGCTCATGAGTAAATTTGTGCCGATTACATACATTAAAGAAACACCTTAAAGATTAAAAATTACAACTAATTTCTAATTTTCTATCTGAAATCTTAACAGTCTAATCATGGTATTTTGATGTGCTTTCTAAAATGTCCTATACATTGCTCATACCACTGGTTTATAATTTCACACTACAAACAAATCTGCTGTATACTGCATGCTTTAACATACTGAATACTTCTGTTCTCTCTGCAATCCTTGATACTGGTTTTGACCAGTCCCACAGCTGCATTTCTGTGGTGACCAGTGACTGACCATGTGGAGTGGTTTATAACAACAGAGTCTCTAGAATAATTTAAAGGCTTCCATTGTCATACCCTGTCCCCTCTGCTCTATATTTTATTCCAGGGTCACACATAGTTCATTCTACACAGAATAACTTAATTATATTATTACCTATAATTAAATATATACAAAACAGTAACCACCATACCACAAAATTGCGCAAAGCTAAGAAAAAGACAGAAGAAATGTTTCATGGTCATGTTGTCATTAGGTAATTGCTGTAACAGCTAAACCAACTAAAAAAGCCTTCCAGGAAGACTGAGAGAAAGTCCAGACAGAGACCAATAAACCTGAAGCTTGTGCCATTAACTTAGCACAAAGAACTGCAGTATTTGTCTAGCAATGGCACCTTCTATATGAGGCTACAAGGCTGTGTGACTGCAATATGGATGGTATTGGGAGCCTAAAATCAGATACGTTCTCCTGCCCTTTTGATATGCCTATCCCAGACTATGTGCAGGATGTCCCTGATGTTGGTAAAGTGGTAGTACAGAAGCAGGCACATATTATCATGTTCATGCTTAGAAGTTCTTTGTGTGATAGCCACGATTTTCCCAAGAGACATACAACAGAAGGAAAATCTGTGTCCAAAATTACAAACCTAATCTATTACAAGGTGGCCCACGTAGTGGATGAAGGAAAGGTTGTGGATGTTGTTTGCCAGGACTTAGATAAAACATTTGGCACTGTCTCCCACAACATCCTCCCAGAGAAACTGGCGGTTCATGGCTTAGATAGGTGGATGGTTTGGAGGGTGAAAAACTGGCTGAATAGCCAGGGCCAAAGAGTGGTGATGAATGGAGCTAGTACCAGTTGACGGCCAGTCACCAGTGAAGTTCCCCAGGGCTCAGTACTGGGGCCAGTTGTCTCTAACATCTTGACTAGTGATCTGGATTAGGGAGCCTACAGGAAGGCTGGGGAGGGACTATTTACAAGGTCTAGTAATGTCAGGACGAGGGGTAATGGGTTTAAACTGGAAGAGGGGAGATTTAGACTGGATGTTAGGAGGAAGTTCTTTACAGTGAGGGTGGTAAGACACTGGAACAGGTTGCCCAGGGAGGTTGTGGATACTTCCTCCCTGGAGGCATTTTAAAGCCAGGCTGGATGAGGCCTTGAGCAGCCTGCTCTAGTGGGAGGTGTCCCTGCCTATGGCAGGGGGTTGGAGCTGGATGATCCTTGAGGTCCCTTCCAACCTAAACCATTCTATGATTCTATACTTCTATGACACTAAACTAGGAGGAAGTGCTTGAGAGTAGGAAGCTTCTGCAGAGGAATCTAGACAGTCTGAATTGATGAGCTGACACCAATTGTGTAAGATTGAACAAGGCCAAATGACAGGTCCTGTACTTGTATCACAACAATGCTGTGCAACACTACATGCTTGGAGGGGAAGAGTGACTGGAAAGCTGCCCAGTAAAGAAAGACCTGAGGGTGATGATCAACGGAATGAGCCAGCAGTGTGGTCAGGTGACCAAAAAGGCCAAGAGCATCCCAGCCTATATAAGGAATAGAGTGACTAGTAGGATCAGGGAAGTGATTGTACCCCACTATTCAGCACTGCTGAAACCACACCTTGAGTACTGTGTCCACTTTTAGGGCTGTCACTACAAGAAAGACACTGAGGTGCTGGAGCAGGTCCAGCGAAGGGTAACAAAGATGATGAAGGCTCCAGATAACAGATCTTATGATGAGCAGCTGAGGGAACTAGGGCTGTTTAGTCTGGAGAAAAAGAGACTGTAGTGAAGAGGGAGTTAGTCTCTTCTTCCAAATAACGAGTGATAAGACAAGAAGAGGTGCCCTGGAGTTGCACCAGTGGAGGTTTAGATTGGATATCAGAAGAAACTTCTTCACTGAAAGGGTTCTCAAATACAGGAATAGGGTTCCCAGGGAGGTGGATGCGTCACCATCCTTGGGGGTGATCAGAAGATGCATAGATGTGATGCTAAAGGACATGGTTTATCAGCAAACTTGGCAGAGCTAGATAATGGGTGAACTTAATAATTTGAAAAGTGTTTTCCAACCAAAATTATTCTATGAGTTAAAAATCTGGGTTCTAAATACAATGAGAATCAAAAATATTGCACTTTATTTCCTAAAGCAAAAATCAAGCTATGAAAAATTAAAGCATTCAGTGTTGTTCCTATTAAAACAAAACCAAAACTATGAAAAGCTAACAGCAACAACTTATGCCTTGACAGTAGGGAGATTGTCAAGTATATTCAACAATTGCCTGCTTGGATGACAGCACCATCTAGTGTGTTCTGGAACTGGTCCTAAGAGAAGTGTTTTTAATTTTGACTTATGTTTGCCTTTGGAATAGAAGTCAAGTCAAAATCTATCTGTTTTGCAGGATTCTTGTAATTTGTACTATAAAATTGCAGTCTGAATTTAATTAAATTCATGGATCATTCACAAGAACACCACCAAAGGAAATGTTAAGTATTATTACTATTTCCCACTGTGATGCCAAGATAGAACTTACTACATCACCTAATGAAAGGATATACAAGACATTCTTTGACTCTGTTTTCAAGGAAATTATCATAGTTTTCTTCAGGCATAGAAGGAGAAGCCTGTCTGGTGAAACTAAGGTAACCCAGCAGTAAGATTGGCTACCTTCATAATGACCTAAACATGGCTCTCTAGGTTTTCAGACTGCTCAAGAGGTGAAGGGATATCCCCTTCTTTATATTTGTTCTAAGCATTCTGACACTATGGAATAAACTCCATACTAAGAAATTGGTTTTGTTTTGTTTTGTTTTTTTTCCCCTGAAAAACAGTGTAATCCTAATTAACCCTGGCCACAATTTGATAATACTTGATGATGGTGAATTACTTTTCATCGAGTACTGTGTCCAGTTCTGGGCTCCTACCTGAAGGGAGGCTGTAGCCAGGTGGGGGTTGATCTCTTCTGCCAGGCAACCAGCAACAGAACAAGGGGAGACAGTCTCAAGTTGTGCTGGGGGAGGTATAGGCTGGATGTTAGAAGGAAGTTCTTCACAGAGTGATTTGCCATTGGAATGGGCTGCCCAGGGAGGTGGTGGAGTTGCCGTCCCTGGAGGTGTTCAAGAAAAGACTGGATGAGACACTTAGTGCCATGGTCTAGTTGACTGGATAGGGCTGGGTGATAGGTTGGACTGGATGATCTTGGAGGTCTCTTCCAACCTGGTTGATTCTATGATATCTTATTTTCTGTGATCACAATTCATGTAACAAGTGAGGACAGTGGAGGGTATGGCTAGGGAAGGTAGGTTTTGTTTACATACTTACCAAGAAGGAAAAACAGTGGTAGAATTAAAAAGGAAGGACAGACACATGGTCAAGCAAACCCCTGTATTTTCACATTTGTGAAGTCACAGTTCAGTTGTACCACCCAATGACATCTGGATTTGAAATGGATGCATTGGTGGCATTTTTAATTTGCTCTCCATGACAGACTGATCAGAGTGACTAAAAAAAAACCTACAATCTTTTCCAGCAGTCTGGTTCTGTGTGTACTCTATATTAAATAATGCAGAATTTGAAAAAAAAAAAAAACACAAACACAAAATCTAGTATTTAAATACAAAGCTGACGTTTTCTAGGCTATTCCATGCCATTGCCAAAGGGGAGTAGGTATATAACTGCATGAGACTTTATCCTCAGCACTCCTCTCTCATACAGTGAACTTACTGCTGAATATAAATGCTGCTCAAAAAATGACTGTTTCTCCTTAAAGTTTTTATGCAAAGCTTTACTCTGTTATTGTACATTGTTCAAAGTCAATACCGAAGACAGAGGTAGTCAAGTTTCTAAATTAGGAAATTTGCCTTGAAGACAGGCAATAGAATTACAAATATTACAGACTACCTGTCATTGTACAATAACCTTCTGAGTGGAGCACTTTCCCAGGAAACAGCATATCCTCCTAGCTGATAAACTGTAAGTGGGCTATTATGGGACTAGTCGCCGTCTCTGTACTAAAAGAAGGTCTGTCCCAAAGAGATTCAAATATGGAATGCACAAGAGATGGCCTGATTGTGCGACCTAACAAGAAAGACGTTTCCCATGGGAAGCCCCGAGGTCTTGGTTTTGTTCACTCTGTCCCTTGTGTGTGCTTAATTTCAATGCCTCTAAGGAAACTGCTCCAAGGATGGCTTATGAAAGAATCAGAGATGCAATCTTCTTTGTCCAATGGTATTTTCTTCATCACAAAAATACGAAGCTGAAGTTCTTCAAAGTTGTCAAGAACAAACATGTTTCATTTACTGAATTTTAAATAAAGACCAAAACCTACCAAAAATATGTAAGGGGAAAATTGCAAACCTGATGAATTGCATTCATCAGGATCGACTTTACCTGCATTACTTATTTCTAATTACTGATCATATATTTCTGGAGCAACAATGTTCTGCCAAGAGGTTAGATGCTTTGATATATTTTTTTATATACATTACCAAATTTTGTATTAGTAAGCTAAACCAACTCTGAACTTCCTAACTTAAAGGGAGCACAGAAGAAGAACTGCAGTAATAGTACTTGTGATTAAGATTTTAAGAAAGGATTCCATGAAGTTCATGAAGAGTTACTCTTGGGATTTTATTAGCCTAACAGGACAAGAAAGTGCAATTAAATATAAAAACAAAATCTAATTTTTTACTTTTAGTAGCAAAATAGGACTAGTATTTGTGTGTAGAGTAGTATATACTCACATCTGATTTCAGTTACACACTGTACATCTGGGTAGCTGAATGGTGACCTCTCCCAACTCTGTGGACAGTAACACGATAACAGAGAGGACTGAAAGGGGTGAGAATAGTCATGGCATAGAAGTGCCTATTTCTTTCTTCTGCCTATAAATCAAACCAGATGACTAACTCTGATGAGGATATCTGTATTATAGACATCAATATCTGGTCAGATTCTCACAAGGAAAAAGAAAAATAAAAGAAACCCAACAACAGAAAAGTCAGCACATTTAGGGAACTGGAATGAAAATCATCCTCAAGATTTAAAGCTGAGAAATACAGAAGTTCAGAACAGCAATGTTGTTTTAAATATGGCAATACTTAATAAAACTAGCTTAAGAGATAGACATTGTGTTAAATATTTAAAGATATATATTTTTATTGCTTCTACATTGCTATCCAAATTCTAAATTAATTAAGATTTTTGGAAAAAACAAACCAACCCCACAAAACAAGCAAACAAAACAACGAACACTAAAAAAAAACCGCCAAACCCAAACTGTCTGAAGAGGTTAAGAAGGCCAGGTGCTCAGAAACTGATAGGTGATCATTCATAAATCATCAGACAATATAATTCAGTGAATATATGAAGTAGGAGTTCCCAAGCTGTAGGAAGAATGGAGTGTTAAGAAAAAAACTACAGATATGCCCAGTTAGAAATCCTTAAATTAATATGTCTGCAGACTATGTGATGATATGAAAGGGTGGAACAAGACCATGTCCTAATTATGTACTTTTTTTTTTATTATTATTGGTTACAGAAATATCTGGCTTGTAGTCAGACACCAAATAAAAGCAATGAAAAGGCAATCAAAGGAAACTAAAGACTGAAAGCAGTTGTACATTAAAAATGAAGCCTAGCACCAATTTTTATCACGCATAAATGGAATGCATACACACAATGAACCCTGCAGAACGTATTCATCAAAAAAGACAGAAGACAAAAACAAAGAAGCAGACGTGAAGTGCGAGATAACATTTAAAGTTATGTGTGAGATTGTGATGATAAAATATTCTCTCAAGTTAAAAGAAAATTATATCCTCCAAGGAAACAGGCCTTCCTATTTCTATGTCATCATATGGCAAGAAATCATTTTTTTCATATGGAGCCATGAGTACAAAGACCACTTGGCAGCTCAGAAACTTGGCAATATTCAGATGTAGTGTATTACAGTGGCATAATTTAAGAACAGCGAAGGCTCCAATTTTTCCTCAATTGTATTCATTAAAGATTATTTAAACATAAAATGTAATTGAAAAAAAAATATCTTTTTGTGAGCCCTCTTCCATCAGAAGTTGTGTCTATTCTTTTAATTTCAGCTATTTGCTCCCCTTGAAAATTTTAAAGAGAGACTGCCTTTCCTCATATTCAAATAAAAATACTTAAGGGGAAAAAAAATAAACCCCCAAACTTCTTCATCATTCAAATAAAGGCTTCACTCATGACTGGTATATTCATCTGGGTCAGATCAATGGGAATGGATCCTATGTACAAGCAAGGAGAATCAGGATAAGAGTGGAAAGTTTGCGGTTAGTATTTAAATTCCTTACAGATGTCTCTTTTTCTGGCATATATATATGTAGGTCTTATGATTTTCTTGTCTCAGAAGTTAAAAAGCAAGCCTAGTTGCCTTAGAGACAGGCTAGGTACAGTATCAAGTGAAACAGAACATGCTATAGGGAATTTACAGGAAAATGCACTTAGCAATGGAGTTCGGGATTACTTGTGCCAATAGCCCACCCAGTATAAACATATGCTGGCAATTGAAGATGTTATTGTTCCTCTGCCTTTACTACATAAATTATTTCTTCCCTGAAGTAATTTTTTTAAAGTGTTTGGCTGCATTGATAAAAGATGGATCATCTGTAAAGACTTCTAAGCACCTGCTAAAACATGTTTTTACATGCACAGCATGATGGTTATTGTGCAAAGAAGCTAAGTATTAATTTGGAAATAAAGTCTGAAAACATGCCAGTGGGAAGTGTAATTGACCTTCTGGGCATGTGAACATTGTTGTGACAAGTTTTTTTAGGGCTCATGAGAGCTTCATAGAAAACAAGAAAAAAATAAAAACCATACTGCCATCAAATACTACATGAATAGCACTTAAATTGATCTTAATAAAAGCAAAACCAATTAGTAAGCAGCAACAAATCATATTAAAAAAAAAAAAAAAGACAATGCACACTTAAATAAAAACTGGGCTGTTTCTGCTGTTTCTTATGAAACACTAACCTCATGAATGTAAGGAGCACAGCTTTCTGCCCAAGACTGGAGTTAAATCCCTCAAGCATGTTATTTACTGAACTAGTTATTCAGTTGCTTACTTTTTTACCTAAATATCTCACACATTTTTTAATGTTCAAGGTCCCTTTGGTAACCCATTAAAATTTTGCTGTAATCACTATCTTCTTATGGTGTAAAAGTATCCCCAAGGACTTAGATATAGAAACATACATAAATGGATTAATTTTTATAAATGCAAAACAATAATGGAAAATTGATTAATTAGGTCTTTAGGCCCTCAAAGTGAGACTGTGCAGTGCGGAGATCAGATAGTCTTTGTCTTTATCCCAACCACATGAGGATAGGTTTCCTTTGGTTAATTTTTAATTTTTTTTTGTCAGATGATGTAGTCTGTAGATCTGTAAGGGATTTGTTAGAGAAGCCACTTTGGAGACAGCTATCATCACTAAACATTAGGTTAGGGATAAACGTTTGGTTGGTGTAGCAACAGAATTCAACACCGGAACAATTAATAAAGCAGTAACTCTCCTACTACCTTGTCACTGACACAGATCGTCTTATCATGATTCTTCTCACATAAGTAAAAGTGAATATAACAGAATATTTATCCTTTTTTCACATTTGAAAGCCAAGATTATGTAGAACTGTTAAAATCATACCTAGGTGATCCATCACCTCCCACTACTCCATGCAGCCATGTGTCAAGTCCTTTCAGGAAACCTACAATTCAAGTAGAGCATTTTAAGTAAGCAGAACCTGATGTTTTATATACATATACATATATATATATATATATATATGGAAACTAGGAAGCTTGTATTTTAACCTTTAAGGCACTGCACAATAATAATGAATACCAGGACAGCTACAGCATTCTCCTCAGGAGACTAGAGTTGTATTTCACACCTGCTATTTGCCTTTCTTCTTAACTCTCCAGAAAATATCTCTTCTTTTTCCCTATTATCATCTTCTGGTTTGTCTCAAAAAGTCTCTGTCTGCAACTAATGACACTGAAAAAATTTAAACTACTGTAGGCCAGTTTGACCAGCTTGCAACTAGACACTCTCAGCTAGGGGAGAAGATACAGATTTGGACAGTTGCTCAAAAGATTCTTCTTTGCCAACATTTTCTGGGTGGCAACTAAGCAGTATTGCCTTAGTCTAGGGCTCGTAATCAGTTAAATGTAAAGGAAGGCAGCAGTTCTACCTGAAGAGGAAATAAACCCAACCCAAACAAACTTTAGAAATGCTAATGACAGCCCACGGTGATGTTAACCCATATCCACCCACTAGTACCCATGCAGTAGTAATTGAAAAGGTGAAACAAAACAAATAAACGACAAACCAAATGTCATCTGTTTTCCCAGACATTTCTGATGTCTAGGGTTTTGAAAGCAGGGAAGTAACATTAATGAGAACCAACCTTCAGCTCTAAAAAGAGCATTTCTATTTAGCTTAACCTAAGATGTAACATTTCATTGCAATTTTTGATTAATTTAAAATCTTTGCCTATTTCTTCCTTTCCTTTTTTAACCTAAGTTGACTTCTAAAGCAGAAATTGTCATTTTAAAATGAAAAAAACTACCCAAAGAATAAATTAAGCTAAACATTGGCCTTTCCCATTTTATGTCCCTTCTTTAAAACAGTCATGAAATGTTCTAATTTTCTTCAAATTCTGCCCATGAAATGTTAAAGAGCAGCCTTGTTTAGAATCATAGAATCTTTTAGGTAGGAAAAATGACAGTTCATGCTCATAGTGCTCAAAATGTAGGAAGAATGCTTCATCAAGTCTTGCAGATCACTTTTCATTAGTTCTAATGTCACTAAATCAATTAATCAAATGGTTTTTTTTCCACAAACTTCAGTTTCTTGCTGAATTCTGCAAGCTTACTCTTGCATTTATATGTGTATCTGACATTCCAGCTGCAATCAAAAACACAAACAATGATGTGAACAGCACAGTAGGCTGTTAATCTCAAACAAAATTTTCCAAAGTCAATACATGCTTTTAAAAATAGTTTCTGTGACTCAGAAGGAAGTAATACGCTGAAAATGTAATACGCTTGCTTTTGCTTTTTTCTTTACAGAAAAAAAATAAAGGAAAAGTGAAGATTCACCTTGGCATTGACCACCAGAATAACATTTTCAAGATCTTCTGTTTCAACACATTTATATAAAAAAAAAAAAAATTAAAATCCCATTATCAGATATATTAGAACAAATGCTATAATCCTTAAGGCAGCCACAATATTAATTTTGAGAGTCAAATAAAATTTGGACAAGTAAGGAAATAAATGCTTAAAATATTTTATAGTTTATATATAAGCAAGGAAGTTGTATGTTCAATGAAGTCTTTATTTTATATGATAATTTTTCTTATGTTTAGGATTAGACCATATCCCTGCTTCTGATCTGTGCCTAACTACCCAGCTACTCCCTGCCTGCCTTGCCTTTTTACCTCCTGGACCATCATTTTCTTTCTCCCTTCTCTTCAGATGAGTTTGAGCAACAGACTCCCCAACATGCCAAACAACATCTCTGTATTTCACATAGAGATACCAATAACTTTGCCATTCCAAATGAGTTAGGTAGAATGTCTTCATTGCTAGAATAAGCATCAACAATGGGAAGCATCGCTTTGCACCAAGTAACCTTTAGTTTCTTGATTTGTGTACTTCCCCAAAATGTAAAAATGTCATCATGAGTGTGCTGCAAAAATGTTTAAAGAAGTTCTTCTCTTTTTACTCTCTTACATACAGAATTTTATGATCTTAAATACTGATACACATCTATTTAAGACACATCACCCCTTGGAAGATCAATATCTTTGGGGAAAATTAGTTTAGCATTAAGTATGTAACATTTCCCCATAACTATACGCAGTCAATCCACTACAGAAGTCCAAATGTATAAAAGTCTCATCTTACTGACTTGGGCTTGGAATTGATCAAGGAACAACACACCCTTTCCCTTTCTTATTTATTTTTGAAGCACTAACACTCCACCCTCTAATTCCCAGAAAGATAATTTGACAATAGACCTTCAAATACTGTAGAAGTTTTACAGCTAAATGGAGCCAGTTGTGTGCATTTATAATTACCTATAATTTCTCAATTTATTTATGGATAAAGTTAGTTAACACCCTGGTGGGGTTTGAGCAGCTCAGTTCAAGCTTCACAACAGCCAGAGAGAGCTGCCAAATTCTAGGGCAATATTCCAGAGCCAAGATTATTTTAAAATTATTTTCTACTACAGTGGAAGTTTTATGGACAGATATTATACTGCTATCTACTAACTATATTATACTATCACCAATTTCAATGTCAAAACTGATACAGCATTTTTTTAATCTAGAGTTGATATATTCAAAGGTATCATTTTTTCCCCTCATCATCATTCAGTTGTCTCTGTAATTAATGGCAAGTTGTGTCTCTTAAATAATTTCTGAATCTTGAATTCACAGATATTTTTCTGAAGACATATACTAAATTTCAGCATTATATTACTACCAAGGAGAAAAAGCTAGTAAAATAGGTAGTGCTCTATTTACTTACTCAGCCATGATAATGTGCACAGGAATGACAAGGAGAAAATTTTAAATAACAAAATACTCTAAAGCAGTAGCTGTCTTGCTTGTGTCTCTTGGAATTACTTTTCTACCCACTGATTAGATGTTTCATAGAGAAAAGGAGGACATTACTAGTACTTTTTGTTAAGACACAGAAAGAACTTGAAACTATGACTGAACAAGTTTTGATTTCTGGCTTTTGGAGATTTGCTTTCACACTCTTGATGCTAAGATGTGCGTATGTGTGCTTAAAATATGGCAAGGGAGTAAAACAACCTTTCAGCATTAGACTGACAGCCTCTCGAACCCTTAGAGATATCCACGCAAAGGCTCTTTTATCAGTACATCTGGAACTGAGCAGGAAGTACCAGCCCACTGGACCTCCACCTATTACAAATTTGACAGCTGTGAGTTAATGTATGAGCAAGCAGACAATGGGCAAACATGATGGGGTCATCCTTAATGCAGATAAATTAAATCTGATAAAGCACAGGATTTTACAAGGCTGCTAATGAAGTACTCAGGAAGTAAGGGAAGGAAGACACGCAATATACAGGGCTTTTTCCCCACTTCGTAATGTCTTGCGGTAGGATTTAAGATTTTAGACCAAACAGTTTGCAGATGAACACCCTTTTGAGCCTTGACGACATGAATATACAACATCCTGTCTCTTTCAACTCTCAGGAGTAAAACCCACAGCTCGGTTCCTGGAGGTAGATGTCTACATGAACAGAAAGGACATTCACAGAATCTTAGAAATATTTCCATTGGAAAAGACCTTTAAGATTGAGTAAATCATTATCTAACTACCAGGTCTGGTGCTAAACAAGACCTTAACCAATTTAATTACTACACCTTAGTTTAAAAAGAAAAAAAAATCAGAAAACTCTCATTATTTCAGTCTTTCAGGTGCCATAAAGCAACCAGACCAGCTCATCTGTCTTTACTGGTGAAGATTGACTTTGAGAAGCTGCTCCAATATTGCCTAGTGAGCTTCAGAAAGAAACCATATTTATCTTTCAATAAATTGCTTATAAAAAAACCACAGGAGAGCAATGAAGGACACTTGGTTACCTGCAGACATACTAATCAAAGAATATTTTCTAAGAATATGCACTTCAAAGAAAGATTGTAAGCCAGTGAAGTGTAAGGAATGGTTTCTACAGCAATGCTGACTATTTTGGAGATATTTTCCAGTGATGAGAAGAGTACTTGTAACATAAACTAAGATAAACAAAACAAGATGAGACTAAGAACTTTTACATCTAACAAGTCACGAATACCACAGTTTACCTGTATTTGAGATGGGACAAAACAAATATCGTAGAAATATAGAATACATGCATATAAATATGTACATAGATATTAATTAATATATTTTGTGTATTACTATTTACTATACATGTTTATTATATGTATACAATTGCATATCTATTTTTCAATTAATTTTGAAGATTTTAAGACTATATATATATATATATATATTGCTTTTTACATTTGTAAAACCAAAGAAACTGAAGAAACTAAACATTATCCTCAACTACATCAGTCCATTGAAGCCATTAGGGTGAAAGATCTTTATGAAATAAACACCTAAATGAATCTAAACTGAAATTAAAATTTACTTAGTGTAGTTAACTTCTATTTATTAGTTTCTATATATCCTATAAAACCTGCAAGGTAAGGAAATACTAAATAGGAAATGTAGAAATTTAGCAGTTATAGCACTACATAAATATACTTGTGTACATTAAAATGCAATACTATTTGTGTTGTGCATATAATACATTGTATATAGTATATATATCATATTAATCATTTCAGAAAGGCTGTACAAAGAAAGAAGAGAGAAAGCAAGCATAGGCACACGGGAAATAATAAAAATCCCTACATATTTAGAGTTTCTAACAAAGGCAAGTTGGGAAGATTTTGAAACATATCCAAAGATGCTAATCTGAACTGAACTTTCATTTAACAGAAATTAGATTGCAAGTGAAGTCTAAATCAATTTAGTATGCCTATTTCTGTCATATGTAATTTACAGCTGATTTTTCTTGGTTTTTAATCCATTTCATTGTGATCTGTCATTTCAGGACCATTTTATTGATATGCTGTTCTTTCATTTTCACTTATACACAACTGACTACTGTTCTTTGTTGACCTGGAAAAGCAACTAATTGCATGCCATCTTGGAGCTGCAACTGATTAATTTCTCTGGAAAATCTTCAAGTCTGAGGTTTATTGTAATTTGACATCCACTTGCAAACAGAGGTGCACTCTACAGAAGTATTTGATTTTTCTATAAATTCACATTCAATTACATTCAAGTTTTAACTTTCATGTCTTTGTGTCTGACTGATTAGGCATTAGAAGACGCAGCTGGTTTTGATTAGATAATTATTTAAAAAACAAACAGAATTTATACTGAATATCAAAAGAAACTTATTGCTTTCATATTTTTGTGTAATAAATTCAGTCTTGATAAATGCCAACTCACAGCTGGATGTAAGACAGCATCATCCAGACAGAAAATACTTATGTTTTATAAAAAATACAGGAGGGAGCAGGAAGGTGGAGGCTGGTTTGCTTTGCATTGGTTTTGGTTTGAGTTGTTTTTTTCAAACAAATGTGTGACATTTCTGTGAAAATGTCTAGCACTGGGTAGCAAATATTGCTCTGAAAAAAAATAAATCTCAATTTCTATAAAAATAATCCTAATTGAAAACTAAAGTCCTAAAGTTAATATTTTTATATGATTAATATATGAAAACATATTCAAGCCTACGTCTGACATTCAGCTACATCTTATGTTCTCACTGTTGAGCCAACCCTATATTTTTGCTGCTGCTTGACCAAAGGAAGTGACCAAACAAGAAAGTCTGCTATAGAAATCTACGAGATCAGCTGGCAGTAACTGGCTCTGGCAACTGAGAAGTAAAAGTACCTGTATTATTCTCAAAGTAAATAAGGTTTCTATATTATTTAAACTATTACTGCAAGCCTTCTGGAATAAGCTCATGAGCATTGCCTGCTCTGCTGTTCTCTGGCCCACTCACAATGCACTTGGGCTCTCCAAATGCCAGCACTAGAGTCAGCTGAGCAACAGAAGGGAATATGAATCAATACAATACGATACTATCTCTCAGATATTACTAATCTCTGTATAGAGGATAGCTGAAGCAACAAATGATTGAAGTATTGTTGCAGGCAGGCATCAGTCTCTATTGGAGCAAATCTTTATGGCTGAAGCATTGCCCAAACACATGATATCCAAAAAACAAGACAAACACCTTCAGAGTGACACGCTCATCTGGAGAGTGCCAAAACTTTAATAAGCTTCATCACTGTTTCTGAGCATTTCTATACACGTCACAAATAAGAGGAAGCTCCAGATAATTTGGGCCAGCTTTCTCTTCTGTGACCATAAAAGCATAGGAGGACTTCATAATCTTGTATCCCATAAAGAAAGGTTTAAGGTTATGGGCAGTCAACAGTTATGCTGAAAATCGACTTGAGTGGAGGCTACAAAAGTAGAAGTACAGCTATACAATGTATGTTTCAGGTCAGATGGCTAAGGCTCAGATTTCTGTATGCAAACAGGAGTAATTAGAACTGGACTCAGAGAAAAAAAAACAAACAGAAAAAGCCTTTTTCCTTGCACCAAGGCTCAAATTAATAAATTTAAGAAAATTCTTTATGCACATGAATGATGATAATCCTCACGATATCTAGGCCTTTACAACACATGCAAAGGTAACTGTTAGCAGTAAGCACTGTAGGACTAGAAATTGTGTAAAGACTACCATCAACTCATCTGGGTGTTTGCATAAGTGTAAAAAAAATGCACACAGAAAGTTGATTAGGACTCATAATTATAGGGGAAAAATTTATGATGGCTAGGATATCCTGCCTCCACCCTATCACATAACTCTGTCTGCCTACCTAAACAAATAAAGTGTTGTATGATTTACACTCCTTGATGTTAATTAACCTCCTTTTCGTGTTTCCTTTCAAACCCAAATAAGTATTTTAAAGCATTTCTAACGGTCATTTTTTTTAACTTGCCTTTTTTAGAAATACTAAGTGAAACAATTCTTTGTAAACTGTGACATTAGAAAACTCTACCAAGGATTTACAACGCAGCCAGAATACTGATGAATATTCAAAAAATAGTGTAAGGATATGGGCTAATGCTTTATATAAGCTATCCTGCAATATTCAAATGGAGTATATTATCCAATAAAAATGATGAAAAGCATATGTATGGGTGTGTGAGAGAGATAAGGATTTAGTTGCAGAAATGCAATTAATATTTCTTTTTTAACTGATGTGAATTTGCCAGAACATGCTTATGTCAGTCTAATAATTATTGGTTGGTTTGATTTAAGATCAGAGATTCCTATGCTGGCTGTGTTGCAAAGAGTTTTCCCTAAAGAAAGGAAACAATTACTTTCAAGTGAAACTTCAGGGATAAATATTGATTAAGAAGTTTTGTTCCATTCTATTCATCGTGTTTCTGGCTTCATTATCAATTGCTTTAAAAGCTACAATATACATGATGATAATAATAAGAAGGCTGAAAAGCCACATTGTTTGCAGCATCATGTTATGCTTCAGAAGGTTTTCAGAATTATTTCTTTGGTAGCTGCTGACAGCATGAGTCTGGGACACGTGTCCACACAAATATCACAGAACTTCCCATTACTGATAGTGAACTGGTGGTCAGTTCTTCATAAAGTAGCAGCCAGTTATTCCCTAGCATGAATAAGAGACCATCTATTCCTGCATAACAGAAAGAAATTCCTCAGAAACCTCATGACATTTTCATTATAATAAACAGAGTCCTGTCCATTATAGAAAGCAGTAATTTGAAAAGGTTAAGGTCAGAAACAAACAACCAATTTGAAACAATCTAACCCTGTCTAGAGATTTTCCTCTTCTCTTCACAATTACATTGGTGACTTGTTACAATGAGCTGCCAGTGGGTAGAGAAAATCTACTGAGTTGAACTCAAATCAAATTTAGACTTCACAGTGTCATGGTTTCCCATGAAAAAAGAAAGGAAGTTATTTTCAGCATCTAGTCAAGTGGAAGATACTGATACATTTCACTGCTAGGTAGATGAGTATACACATCAGGACTGTCCTGATGTCCTGACAAAAAGATGGTTTTCACCCAGCACTTCTCAGCCTAAAGAACAGATTTAAATTTCCAACAAAAGTGATAGTAGTCGTGTGATAAAGATTTATGTCTTTATAAGCTCCAGTTCAATTTCAGGCTTTCAGAAAGTGCCCAGATGAAAGACCTGTAATGATTTTAAATTACATTATTCCTGAATTCCAGTAAGGAACTCTAGCTAGTTTATAAATTAATGTTTCAGGAATAGAGAAAGCTCTTGTGAACTCAAACACTTCTAATCCAGTAATGTATTGGCTTCATTTTTATACCTGGAGACAGCTTAATTTGCTATTCAGAGGCTCCTAAATGTAGATCCAGTTTCTGAAGTTAAAATTTCAAGCTCAAACCTTATATCACCTAACAGAAACTGTACCTAAATCATTCCAGTCTTTTTTCTCATTTGGAAGAAACGGATTGTTTTAGAAATTCTTTCACCTTCATGAGTACCAAATGAGAGAATAGTAATCTATGTCTAAAGAAACAGTTGGCTTTATTATGTTTCAGAACAGGACAGCAGTGACTTTCTGGGTATGATGTAGGAATCAATCTTCTTACACTTCCATGTAGTATCTCCAAAGCTATGTATTTTTGCAAACTATCCAAAGAACAGTATAGCATCATGTAAAACTATTTTTTATTATTATAATGATGGGGTTTATTTGCTCGCTAGAGATAACTAGCTGAATATTAAGACATAGTTACTGCTTAACCTGCAAAGATGGCTGATTACAATCTTTTTGTGCACATATGAAAACTAATTACCGGACTGTATTTTCAAGGAAACAACTGCTGTATCATGGTCAAGTGGAAATAAAACTTAACTGTTCCTGTGTTTTTATTTTTATCAATATCCAAGTTACCATTTAATAGGAACACTCCCCAAAGCATTTAACACTACAAGTACAGCCTAGTCAAAGGTATAGTGTTAATAAAACATTAAAACAAATTAAAATCCATTAGTCAGTGAAATTAAAGCTGCTTTCTGATTGAGGAATATAGTCATTTAAGGGCCGGTGATGTAATTATCTTGATTGTCTCTCTAGCCTTATTTCAACAACTGTTCCCTCAGTTTCAGGTGAAATAAATCTGAAGAGAGATAAGATGCCTGCTTCAACTTAGTTTCTTTTGGCACTGCATTCAGTGAAAGACTTTCATTTATGTACCATATGATGTGATGAAATAGGTTGTAATTATTGCATAAAATGCGTCATCATTCTCAGTCATTATTATCCAGTCAATAATTTAGGCATTTCATAAATCCACAGATTCTTTCTCTTCCCTTGTGAATTTGCTTACTAATCATTCATTTATTAATGAAAATACAATTACTACAGAAATCACAGTTTCTGGAAACCTCTAATTTATCACAAAGTAGGAATTCTATTTCACAAAAAATGAGGACAGGATGTTAACCTAAACTGGGTTTAGAAGTTATAAACAAAAACAGTTATAAACCAATTGCATTTTACAGGACTACAGCATAGTCTGCTAATCATTTTTTTAAAAAAACATCTATTTCAAATAACAGTACAAACTCATTTAATGTAGATATAACTGGTGATTGGGTCAAGTAAATATTAAGATCAAGATACTGAACACAACTATGACACAAATGCAAGTCTCTTATTGCCAAGATTTTCTGAAACTTTATACTAATAATCAACGGCAAAACAAAGTTATGGAAAGTCTTACTATAAAGTACACAAAAAATACTTTCTAAGTTACCTGCCTGTTGATGTAACAGGAGAATCAAGGGGAAATAATGCTCTGTTTCTGGCATTCTATCCAAACAATGAATTTTTACCACTTTCTCTCTTTGGAAAACAGATCCTTATCTAAGAATATTAAGACTTTTAAAGGATCTCATCTTTCAGAAAAGTGGCCTGACAGCATGCTTCCTGTTTTCCTTATTGCGTAAAAATCCTTATTGCTTATCCAAAGATATTTTTCTGTCTGAAGCCCTATCAGTCTTAACAAGCATTGCCATTGTGACTAGTTAAATAGCATAATGCCAGTACACAGCAAATTACTTTTCTGTCTTCAACACTACTGATAGCAGCAAATGTTTGTTTGAACAAGTTTTTTCTCTAGACACTGCATCATTGCTTTTCAAACATTTGACTTGTGTTGCACAATGAACAACAGCAACGGATCTTTTCAAGTTCTACAGAAGCATGACTTTAGACCAAGTTCTGCTCATTAGCAGCAAAAGCAATCAGGTGAAAGCATTATGAACTAAAACTGAAATGACTGCAATGAGTAGTTGCAAGCTGGAAAAAGAAGCCATGTTTAGTCAATATTGCAGTCTTCAAATACAGAACTGCCTTTCAAATGTCACAGTATCTGGAAGATACTAAGGTGATTAAATAAATTGCAGAATTATTTTACAGAAGGATGTAAAGAAGAGATGAGTCAACAGGATTTCATTTTAACACAGATGTTTCCTAGAAGTAAGAACAGCAGAGCATTAGCACAAATTGGGGATGCTGGAGGTCTGTGTCCAGATGAATCATAAATACTTATTGAGAAAGATAAGTATATAAATTATACTGCTTTGTGGTAAGAGAACAAACTAGACAAATAAACTGTTGACATGCTTTGACTTTCTATGCCTATGAGAGTAATTTCTTTAAAACAAAAAATGCTTCTGACTCAGTTGCAAAAAGTAGGAAAACCTAAGGTGTACTGCTCACTAAAGCACTAAATCAACTCAGCTCCTGCAGATCTTACTCTAGTTCACCCTGGATGTCCATTTCTCAGTTTCTCTTTCTAGATGTGTGTACCATGTGTCCATTTGTCCCATTTCTAATATGTAAATTCAAGAGAACAATACAATTTCCTGAGAGGAGCTCTAAGTCTCTGGCAACATTTATACACATCTCCTAGAGAATGTTGTCAGTAATAATTTAGAAATATTATCATATCTGCTCTCTATATACACTCCTGTTGCTAATAGGTGACCCTCCTTCCTCTCAGTGACAAGGCAAGGTTTGAGACATTACTCTTATTCTAAATCTATTTACTCCAATAAAATCAAGCAAAGAAATTGTCACTGACTAAAACTGCAAAACTCAAACTGAATTGTCTATTATCTACTGACTGCAAATTTAAACAGTATCAATCCAATATAACAAATCTCATTATTATTCCAACATTTTGACATAGATTATTTTCTGAAAGCATCAGCAGTTGTAAGAAGAATACATATGGTTGTGAAAGAACTTCAAAATCTAATATTACAAAGGAATATAATGAAAAGTAAAATTTACACTGAAAATAAATGTAAATACACAAAGGATACACACTAAACACTAGATTAAGTTCTAAATTATAATCATAGAGCTGTTCTACTCTGTTGCTTACATTACAGTGTTATTCTGTTTCAGTTTCTACTTTCTTTAGTTGTTTTCCTCTTTTTGTATTACTTTGTTAAAGATCCTAACTGTCCCAGCACTTGGCAGAATATATAATAAATCAATTTAATGAAGTGTAACACAGTTTGAATTGTATACAAAACTATATCCAATAGTAGTACTAATATATTAATATTTATAGAACCATATGTTGATGAAAGTGTAAGTCCTCTCATATTCCAAAATAAGAACCAGAGGTATGCACACACTAAATGATTTCCAAGTGGCAGCACACTGAAAACCTCAAAATAGAATTAGGAATAGAGTTGCCTACATCTAGTTTTTTTTTCGCGTACAATTTATATAAATCAACTGATTGTGATAATGATAACTGCCTGTCTTTTATAGGTAGATTAGTTAAACATCTTTATTTTAAGTCATTAAGATTTATATAATCTTTTCAGTCAAAGTCTATTCGAGTAGTTATGCAGACTTATATAGGATCAGAAATTCAGATTTGAGCAATCATATGTCATTTACAAGAATAAACTTCTGTGTTGTCTGACATTTGCTATATCAATATCTTGCTTCTTGTGAAAAAAATAATACAAAAAATGTGTTAGATATTGAGACTACAAAATGTTACATCTCTCAGTTTTCCTTAAACTACGATAGTTAACTAAGTGTGGTTTTGGATGTGTTGACTGAAGAGTCAAGGTTTCATTAAACTCGGCAGCAGACTGTTCTTGAATCACCATTATAGATATCATGCCCACTTCCAAACTCCTCTTCCAAAATTTAAAACAAATGCTTTGATTTTCTGTCCCTATTCTCAGCTTTTACACCACTGATGACTTTAAAGTATCGTTTACAGTATGAAACATGGAACATCTGTTGAAAATGAAATAAAATGAAAGAAAATAATTTCTTCCTTTTTTTTTTCTTTTATACAGAACAGGTTATCCTTAAAAATAAATAAATATTACATATATATTTTCTTAGGACCAAGCTATACATTTTACCCATGTTTGATTCATGTTTTTTCCATTAAATCTGTGTTTGGTATTGTAATTTGTCTTTAAACAGTGCTTTGAGAGATAACATTAAAAGTCGCCATGTAACAAATGAGATTTCCTCTTATTGTGAAGGAAACACTCCCACTAAGTCTCAGTCAGTGGAGAAAAGGGGGGAACTCAGTTACAAAACTATTTCTTTCTTTAGTTGTGATTGCCAAATTGGACCACATTCACATTCATCAAGTATTTCAAGCAAGTTCCTTTTTTAAATGGTTTCAAGTGTTTCACTATTCAAGTACAGTTTAATTAAAAGAGGCAGATTACCTCCAAAAATTAACAGCAGCACTGAGTTGAAATCTTTGCTTTAGCAGAATGCCAACTTACAAAAAAATTTAACCAGCTTTTTTTACTATAAAAAATAAGTAGTACAATATGGCCATATCTGTTAAGGAGGGGTTTGAATCAGGGGTAGGAGTGAATTGTAATGAGGCCGATGCAAAAAAATTATTAAATAGTTTATTAATTATACAAAGAAAATTTCCCCAAACTTACTTACAATTAACACACGGATTCTATGATGCGGTTGGTAAAAGTGTTTTGCAGAATATATATACACACAGTCAAATGATTTAGGAAAAATCTTTAGAAACGTTTATAACTAGAGAGACTTGCAGCACAAACTGCAGCACCTTTCCAAACCTGAGTAAAGAGAGTTAAGGTACTCACTGGTCAAGTCTCAATATTTGCGCTCCAAAAGCGGAAGCAGGAAAATACATATAGTGAAAGCCAGATGGTGGACTTCACGTGGTAATGATGCGATGTGGCTTTGCTGCTTGTTCAGTCCAAATCGAGCATGCCGTGTGAGAAGGCCCACGGACACCAGAGAGGTCTTCCGTGGCTCTCAGGAAGTCATCGGGTGGTCAGCAGCCACCTGGGCAAAACAGAGTCCAGGTCTGCGGGCTGGAGCAGACCAACTCAGTGCTGTGTATAGCAAGGAGTCGGCCCTCGGGCTGGCACGGCGGGCTGGAGCGGTGGGCCGTCAAATCTCAATGTCGAAACTCGTTGCTAGGTCGTTGCTGGGTCGTTACCTGTATTTGGGCTCGATCAGGCAGTGTCAGGCTGCCGGTCGTAGGCAAGTCCCCAGTTACTGCGCGATGCAAAGTGTCGTGGCACACAGAGGCACGTACGGTAAACAGCGAACAAAACAAAAGCAGCAGCAGCAAACAAACAGGTTTGCTAGGTTTTAAGCATGTTGGCGAGCGTCTTTGACCAATAGCAACAGATAAAACCATCTCTAGAACCAATCCTGAATTATTTCTCCAAAAAAGGCAGATGCACAGGCCTAGGATCCTGACCTGTGTTTATCACAAAACAAAGCAAGCTGACAAACAAGGCCAAATATGGGGCCCGTGATAGACTGAGAGGTGCCAAAGCTTTTGTCTGCTTTCCCGCTTCTTCCACCCGGGAAGAAGAAGCAGGAAGGGGGGAGCAAAATGGGTATCCAGGCAGGTGTTTAGGGCATGTGATGGATATGTGTTCTAGGCATAATTTGGACCTTCCACCACAATATCAAATTGTATTAATTTAGAAATAAGCTTTTAATGTTATACATAGAGAGTTCCAAAAGTTCATCTGGAAAGGACATTATTTTAATAACTCTACCTACATTTAGATGTTCTGAACAGAAGCTCCCACCATAGTCTATGTTACAAACAACGGCACCAGAAAGTTTCACCGGTGGAAGGCAATATATGAGTGACATTGGTTTTACTTGCAAAAAGCAACTTCAAATTATTTGCTTCTCTTTTCACCATACAAGTCCAAATTTTTGTGAAGACAAGAAACTAAAGCTCACAGGACTGCAGCAAAATCACACAGTTATAACCACCCACTTAAAATGGTATTTGATAGAACTATGTGTTGTGGAGGCAGGGAATTAATGTGGCCGAGTCAGGAATATATATAAAAATAGAATTATTTTTATTTTCCTGAAACCCTGTTTCCAAAATTATATACAGAAACTAGTTTAGTTTAATTAGCAGATTCAATTTCATTGAGAATATCTTACAAAGGATGCTATAGATAAATTTGTCTATTTTAGAAGTCAGGAAATGGAAAAGGCTAAGCTAATAAACACAGCTTTCCCAGTGTCAATCACGCTGAGCAGAAAGTTACTACTCACAGGTGAGGTAGGCTGTTTGAGAGAAAGGGCAGTCCAGACGCTTGTCAGCTCGCTCTCTCTCAAAAGACATCAGAGGTTCGTTAGGCCTATGAAGCTTGCACAAAGGGTACTTACGGTGGGGAGCCGTCCTAAGGAGGGACAGTCTGGTCCGGTCCAGTCCGGTCCAGTCCAGTCCGGTCTGGTCCAGTCCCGTCCTATGCCCTCAGGAGCTTGTCCTTCACAGTGCCAGGGGAGTCTCTGCAGGAACCATCCAGGCAGAGGAGAGCTCTAAGGCGGGCACCCCAAGGTGGGAAGTACCCCACTATTTTTACCTTTCCTAGATAAAGAGTCGAGTTACCACTTCCTGGGCATGAAGACCACAGCCAATCACCTGCCCGATTCCAGTGCGGGCACCTGCACGGGCACCCCTGGTGCTGGAAGGACCCTTTGCTTCCTGCTGCTTCAAGCCTGCAGGGCAGGGAGGAGGAAACAGGCTTTTTGCACCTTTCCTCTCCCATTCAAACCACGGAGTGAGAGGAATTTTGGGGTATCTAGGGCACCGGGACACTATGCTATCTAGATTTTGAGAGAAACTAAGGTTGTGCATTTTCTGAAACTCATCCTAACTCAATCTTAATCAAAAGAAGAACTATTGATATCTCAGTTCTGACTGTTCTTATTACCATACACCAGAGATTATATAGAGAAAATTCAATGTCCAATGCAAATGTCCTCACATTTCAGCTCTCCTTATTTCCTTACTAATCTAAGCATTAAACTATCTGCACCCAAGACTGAAGCTAAACAATCCGTGACCCTTTTCTCTTAAGAACAGTCACACATACCCAGTACTAATTCTTCTCAGCTTGTCTGCCTGACTACCATAACTCACCTCAGAGCAATTGCTCCCAACCCGCTCTTAAACTGAAATTTGTGAACTCATCCTGGAACTCAACCTGGACTATGAATAAAGGCTTTTGTGCCAAAAAAAGCTGGAGGAAAAAAAATAGGGTAATTTTGATCAGTTGAACTCATGAAAGCAGGAGCTTCTCTAAACTCCTATAACTCACACAGCCACAAACTTTTACATCTCATCACATCCATTTTTAAAGCAGTCTTAACCAACTTCTTTTGATGCCTCATAAGGGAACAAACTTGTGTGTCTGCATGTGTTAATTCAACTGTTTTATCATTTCTGTGGTCAATTCACTTTTTAATTTTCATTTTAAGATTTCTTCTATGCTGTCTGTAAGGGGCAGAAACCAGTACTATAAATATACAGTGGGCTACCAAACATTGCAAAAGTCATTTGTCTGATGCCCCACTAGGGAAAGAAAATGGATCCCTTGCTGCTTCTGTTTAACTCTGAGACATGCCAATACTTTCAAAGCTGGCCATCCCTGACTCCTGCCAGGACTCCACTGTGAAGGGTCAGCTTTGAACACTGGAGTACTGATTAAGAAAAAGCCAAGTCCTGTGTAAAGGCAAGGAGGGCTATAAGCATCACAGAGGGCAGGCTTCTCTGGGAAGCCCCCACCTTTGCACCACCATACAGTCCATTGTACCACCAGGACACCAGATATTAAACAAGAAAATGTCACTATGGGCCAGTTTTACATCTCTTCACTGTCATATAATTTCTGCTCAATTAACCATGGCAGCACAGAGGAGTTCAGATATCAAATAGAATAACCAGGATTATGTTATGCCCTTATTACTTCTACCTAGCTACCAGCCTAACTCAAAGCCTCTTCAATTTGATTAAAATAATTTTATTTACACTTCTGTAAGCCCCATAACTGAATGATGGAACCAATCTGGTTCTTTGGGCATTCACTTTTAAAGTGGATAAAATACACAGAAGAAACAAAGAGTTCAGAGTGGAAGAGCCTTGCAGCATTGATAAAATTAGTATTAATAGGTTTGTTAACAAATGCCAACTTATTTAAGTAATATCTTATGCTGAAGTCTCATTTTGCAGTGGTGGCCCACTTCTGTGTTTCCCCAGCATGATTTCTCATTATGCTATCTCCTAGAGCCTATAGAACACTGTGCACTCTTCTGAATAGTTACACTTGAATGCATTCCAAACTAAAAATAATGGGTTTTCCTCTTATAGAAAAAGAAAAAATACTGTTAATACCTCAAAACAAAGTCAAGCCAGACTGCTACAATCTGTTTAAATAATTTTATAGCAAATTAACACAGCTGATTAAAATAGAATCCTTTCTAAATGACAATGTCTACCAAATTAACCAAGAAAACTGTTACAGAGTACACACTGGACAACATGAACTCACAAAACTTTTTGGAATATGCTTGGATACCAGAATGCCATATTAGGTTATCACTTTCACAGCTAGTTTGCATTCACCTTCTCATTTGGAGACTTATTTTTTCTTGTTATATGTCAAGAAATCAAAATTATCCCTCAAGCTTTCCCAACAATACCATAAATAGCATGACACTTGTATCACAGTATAGTTTTTAAGCAAATCAGGCAGTGAAATGTGGATTTGTCATGGCTTAGGAGGGATAACTAGTATTTGAAGGACTTGGTATTTATCAAGAGTATGAAGCAACTGAACAGGGAAGTGAAAATAGAATCACAGGATGGTTTGGATAAGAAGGGACCTAGTCATCTAGTCCAAACCCCTTGCAATGAACAAGGCCGACTTCTGCTAGATCAGATTGCTCAGAGCCCCACTCAACTTGACCTTAAATATTTCCAGGGATGGGGCTTCTACTACCTCTATGGGCAAATGTGTATCCAGTCTAAATCTACCCTCTTTTAATATCATTACCCCTTCTTTTATCACAACAGACCAATCTGAAATGCTTGTCTACAGCTTTCTTATAAGTCCCTTTTAAGTACTGAAAAGCCACAGTAAGGTCTTCCCAGAACCTTCTCTTCTCCAGGCTGAACAACCCCAACTCTCTCACTCTTTCTTCATAGAAATGGTGGTCCAGCCCTCTGATTGTTTCCATGGCCCTTCTCAGGATCTACACGAACAGGTGCATGTCTTTCCCTGCTGAGGAGTCCAGTACCTAGAGGCAGTACTCCAGATGGGGTCTCATGAGAGTGCAGTAGGGGGGCAGAATCAGCTCTCCCAAATTGCTGGCTACATTTCTTTTTATTCAGATCAGGATTGAGTTTGCCAGCTCATGTCCAACTTTTCAAGCATCACTACTCACCAAATCCTTTGTAGGTCTCCCTTCAGTGCTTGCACCCTCCAGACTGTATTGAAATTGGGGACTGCCCCATCCCAGGTGCAGGACCCTGCATATTGCCTTGTTGAACCTCACAAACATTTGACATGAAGACTCAAAATATCTGAAACAATATTTCTAATTCACCCATACTTCTTTCCAACATTTATACCAGAGCAATTAATTTGATCTAAGATGTCCAGTTGTTGAAGACAGTGCATTGAATACAAAGCTCCAAAATATAGCACAGGAAACCTTTCATCAGTTTTGAAAGACATGCAGATAAATCAGATTTCTGCAACTGCAGCAGTAGAAGTTTCAGTGGTAATTTTGTGATAGCTATGTTTTACTTCACTGCAGAAAACAAGATTACATCTAATCTACATCTATCATTTCTAAAACATGTCAAAGGAATTTTTTTTTACAGTATACTGGTAACATTGTGTGAATGAGACAGAATAAACTTGTAAAACTTGACAAAGAAAAAAAAAAATATATAATTTGATGGGAACCAGAACCATCCAGTACATCAGACATCACAGTTTTGCACCTTTTGTAGTGTTTTGTTCTGCTTATTTCACTTACCTGAGACAATTCAACTATGTGCTGAGGTAATGGCCCTAAATATATACGCACACCATGACACTTTTCAGCATAAAGAAACGGATTATTTCTAAATGAGTTTGTCTCGTTATCAAAAATAGTCACAATAGCAGATAGCAGAAGTTGCTTGGTGTTCATTTGAGACTTCCTTTACTATTTTTTCCTTAGTGCCCCTTCAGTTCAGCAGTATTTCCAGCTTCTTTAATTCCTTCTTTACCTTCTCATGCTTTCGTGTTCATTCTGGTTTCCCTGCCCAGAAGTGAGTCCAGAATGACAAAAAAGAAAGACTTCAGGATCAAAAGGTCAATCTCATAGTTCTAATGTAATTTCCACTAGAGCACCACTAACTTCTAACCCACATATTGATGGTGCAAACAGGCTGCAGATGCAAGATGCCCCTACTTTTATGGCAAATTAAAAGAGCCTTCATATCTATTTCCTTCATGAAGGTCTGAAAATACATTCCACCTCAAGTACTTGTGTAGAATACCACCATATCATAATGCTGGTTTTGAAAACATTAATTGTATTATTGTTAGAGGGTTTTTTCCCTAATGAAACCATGATACTATATTATTTCCTAAGCTCCACCCAATATGTAAACTACAATGAACACAGCAGTGTGTTCAGTTGTATGTGATTGAGCTTTTCAGTCATCTGTTATTTCTAACAACCAGAAAGAACTCCTTCAAGGCTTTCATCGATTGGAAAGCCTGTTGTTTTCTTTGGAATTAGATTCAAGACATCATTTGGCACATAACCCACAACAAGCACAGGCTAATCCGTCAATTTGACAACACAAATGAAACTGAAACCCTACTGTCTTCACCATTGCACGATGTAACCTGCAGGTTAGCACAGATGATGTTCTATTACACTTTCTGTGTATTCAGTTAAATATAATGGGAGGCTGCATCTGACTTAAGAAAAGATAAAATAAGTAGGCAGAGATCAAAGCATATTTCTAAAGCTGGGGAAGTAACAGTTTTCTGCTAAACCCTATTAAAACCAAAATTCCATTACATTAAACCCTCACACAGTTTTGTGAATACACAATAACAAGGTTTTATATGGACACATTTTTGATTGAAACAAACCGTATTCTACTGGAGTCTGGTACTAAAAACACAAAGGGAGATGTATAGCATTAAATCACATGTGACCACTAGGAAACCTTGTTGTGAAATTCATGGAAATATTGTGCAGGACGTCACTTATACTTCACAATACAGATTCTTGCACACTTTTGACCTCTGGTATAGGAAGACATAGGGGAAAATACAGTAATTGGGGAAAATCCATCATCTGGTTTTGTGTTTTGCTGTTTTGATTTGAGATTTTGTTTGGTTTGGTGGGGTTTTGTTTGTTTGGTTTTTTTTCTGTGTGTGTTCCTTCTGGTTTTTTTTAATTAGGAACTCATGTTAGTATCCAGTTCAGAAAACAACACGCATGGAAAGGAATAATACACTCAACAGAAAATAAATCAGTGTACAAACAGATGAGTAATTTTTCAGTTTTTAATTGATTTCCCATAGTCCCTCAAATATTACTTGAAGTAATGTAAGACTATCACTCCTACATTACTTATCTTTACAGCAACTGAAAGCGAAGAGGCAGTTTTTTTCTAGTTTACATAAATTCACCAACTGAGTTTCAGGGTCCAGTAGCTGAACTGTAAATATATCTCTGTGTTGCAGAATGTGTGACCTGAACTGGAGGAAAAAAAATTAACAGAGAGGATGATGAGGACCTTTTTTTGCAACACAGAAAAATTCATTTTACTTTATTATAATCTCAGTCTTTATCATTTATATTAATTTCTATACCAACACTGAATGCACAGAAAGAATATCACCTCTTCCTTTGTTTTTCTGACATTACCATTATAACAGATATTTTTTAGTTTTCATTTTTACAAGTCATTTTGTTGTTTTGTTTTTTTTTTTTTTTTTCCCTGAGGACACACCTTTAAGCTACTTACAGAAATATAGATGAAGCCCCAGTAATCAGTTCTAGGTTTCTAGAATATTTGAGCTTGTCTATTTTTAATGGCTCTCATTCTCACACATTTATTTACTATTTAATTAGCCCAGCAGTCTTTTCAAATGTATTCAGTAATCTCTTCCAGTAGTAGCAGTTACATTTGCAACAACTACCAAGATCAGTTGTTGACACTTAACTCTGCACTTTGCCTCATTTAATTTCTTTATATTTGGTGCTCTAACCTGAATTCTCTGCAGCTTCACCCAAAGTTACTAATTCTGCTTACAACAATGGCTCTTTTTTTCTTGTGAAATTTCATTTTCTTCTCAACCCTGAAGCAGAGAGACCATAAACCAAGAATTAATTTGGATTAGTATTTCAAACACCTCTCATTTAATATTACATTGTTTTAAAATGCGAAACTGCTTGACTGACTTAATATAAGATGAAAGCACCAGCATTATGTTTCTATGCCCATGTTTGCTTTACACTAAATCCAGACCAACTGACGGCACTAATCTTGGCTTAGATGTCTGTATACTCCTTAATGAAGAAATAAAATATACCCTATGTATATTTCCGTTGGCAAATAATTTTCACCTAAATATTGTGATGTTTCTGGGGAGGTCTCCAGTTTGTTCAAAAGCTTTCACTGTTTTTGCAGCTGACACTACTTCTTTCTACCCGTATACAGAAACTTCCCATATCAAGGGATTTCAGATTTGGCAGAAGAAAAGAGGGTTTGCATGAGTTTCCACACTTGTGCTCTTTCTCCTTCTGTACAGAGGTCATAAATCTATACATTTTAAGCTACGATATAATGTCAAAATAACAACAGCCTTACAAAAACAGAAGGCGCAACGTTTTAGCTGACGTACAGTACTGTGGTGGGTTAACCCCAATTGCCAGACAAACCCTCACCCAGTTGCTTGCTTACTCCCTCCCAGTGAGATGTGGGAGAAAATTGGAAGGGTAAGAAAAAAAAATTATGGGAAAAGACAAAGACAGTTTAAGAGGTGAAGAAAATAAAAACCAAACAAAACTCAATTGATGTAAGAGCAGCCACTCACCACCTCCCAGCAGCACAGATGACCAGCCAATCTCCCAGCAAAATCAACCTTGGAAAAACTCTCTGCTGTTAATTACATTGTTGAATGTGATATTATATGGCATGGCATATCTCTTTGGTCAGCTTAGGCCAGCTGTCCTGGCACTGTCCCCTCCCAACCGATTGCCCACCCTTAACCTGCTTCCCGGGTTGACAGATTAGAAAGAGCTGCTGTGCAAGTGATAAGCAACAGCAAAAATATCAGTGCTGTCAACACTGTTCTGGTAAGAAATCAAAAACATAGCACCATATGGGCTGCTATGGAGACAGTTAATCTCATTATATGAGACCCAGTACAGATACTCAAAGTGAACCAAAGGTATGCCTAACTACAAGAAGAAATGACAAAGCACAAATTTAGAAAACAGACCGACAGTATGTTCATCTTAGTATTGTTCAGAATTTAGTTGCAACTATCTTCAAAAAGTATTTCACTGTTACTAGACCTACAAGAATAAATATATACAGTCACTTAAGAAATACCTTCTAAAGTTAACACATTTAGTAGGCTTTCTAAAGTGCTATCATTTGGGTTTTGTTATTAGGAAAATCAGTCCTAACATAAAGCTACTCCCACGGAATGTTTAATCTAAATCAGTCATAGAATTAGTTCACTTTGTTTTAAATGACATTTGCATACTCCATCAAAGGAAGTGCTTATAATGTATAATCATTTTTATTTTAACATTTAATGACTCTAAAAATAAATGACTGGCAGCAGGAAAAAAGGACACAATACAAGCCTCCTGTCCTACCAGTGACCTCTATCGTGAGTTACAGCTACTGCCTTCTGCAGATGTCAGAGAGAGTTTATTATTCATGTTCCTTCATCCCAAAGCAGTGCCCAAATGTAGAACGAAGGAAGAAAGAATGAGTGGCTGTACTACAGACAACGAAACCTGTAAGCCCCTGAGCTGGCCGAACCCATTTACAATCCCATTCCGTTAAGATCTAACTATTCTTCACTTCAACTTAAAACAGGTTTGAGGCAAGAACATTGCCTTTGTTAAGTCAGGCAAAGCACAACTGCATCACAATCAAAAAAATACAAACCAAGTTTTTCTGGAAGGAAAAGAAAATTAATTTGTCCATGTAATTCACATTTGTCAGGGAAAAAAAAAACCTGAAAGTAAACTGGTTTTGGCTACTAATGTCCTTGACATTACAAACAACTATTTCTGATTGGCAGTGGATCAGGTTTCTTCTTGTTTCCTAAATATAACAGAGAACATGTGCAAGCACAGCTGGTATCTGACAGAAAACCTGAGCAGGTTCCATATCAAACTGGAAAGGTAGACACCATCCAGAAGGACACGGTAATCTAGCCAATGCTAACTAAAAGGACTAATGTACGTGCAGCCACTGAACACATCAGTGCTTTCATCACAATCACAAAACGAGTTTGCAGAATTTCAAAATCCATGGCAGCCACAGAAACACTACAACACTGCTTTTTTGGGGGAGTTTATTGTCCTTTATTAGAGTTGAAAACTCTTTAGAAAGCAAATAATTTTATATCAGCCTTGAAAATGCTATTTTATTCCATGAGGAGGTTTTGAATTAAGTAAACATACACTTAAAAGACACCAAATAAAGTGGAGATTTCAAATAGCAGTACAATGTACAGAAAGTCTTGAAAATACTGAGAACTATTTCAGCATCCTGTATGCTGACCTGAGAAGAAAATTAATCTTGAAATCAAAATTTGTAGGCAACCTGTCAATCTGATTTAATGTTTTACCCTTGCTAGCAAAGTTAGCAACTGAAGCACACAGTGGACCAAATGTATCTGTAGTTCCCTTCAGGCTTCTAAAAGCAGAGAACTATAACAATTGAAATACTGTGCCAGAGGTGCAAACAGACCTTTTTTCCCAGGTGAACACAGATGCTTTAACTGTCCTCAAGCTTTTTCTGTCCTTAAGCAACTGCAGCTAGCTCCAGGGCCTCTCATGTAATGAAAACATGTCAAAAAATTTAAGTTATGTAGGTTTTTCTGCCTTAGGGCTTCATCTTGCCTCCTATCACAGGGTGCAACTCACAGGGAGCAAGACTCCACAAAGGTCAGGAGCAGTACCACAGTAAGCTGAAACAAAACCAGACTTCCATCATTTCATCCTTTTGTTGTTCCAGAGGGCATGGGGGGGAAAAAAAGTAATTCATTACTATCCTATAGGTTTTCCCACACAATTATTAAGATTTAATTAGCTAAAACTAAACCCATACTTTTTTTTTTTTTTTCCCGTATGAGCAGGAATAGAGATGACAGAACTATACACAAATTGAAATCAGTAATACCAGACTAGGGTATACTGCATAACCAAAGCATTTTATTTTCAAACTGGACTCTTTATTACACTTGGACAGGAAAATCTAAATCGCAGCAGTCCTTATGGCACAATTTTATGGAGCCCTCTAAATAAACTAAGTAATTAAATTATATTGTGGCAACAAATGCGTGTTTCATTCATCTTCATCCAAAGGTGGCCAAATCTCCCTTCCCTCTCTATTCCCTTCCTGCTAGAGAAGAGGAAGCGATCATCTCAGTCTCCTGTTCTTTCACACTGTCTTTCTTCCATGATCCTGTCATCTATATATACTTAATTATGACTTAAATTCTTATCACTATTTTACACTTCTGTGGCCATTTGAGCTGATTTTCTAGCTCAGACATAGGGGAGAGGTGAACATTCCAGGGATAGGCCATATAATGGCAATAATAGATAAGTTAATATAATTTAATTGGAGCATCAAGAGCTTAATGTCTAGAAGCACAGCTTGTTCTCCCCCTTTGCTGGCTTCTGCTGCTTGAGCTGCGCCTGCCTGCTATCTTCCCTGGCTGCTGCTGTTTTTGCTGCTTTGCCGCCACTTGACCCCTCTGCCATCTCCCTTACTATATTTTTTTTTTCCTTCTCTAGTAGTTTATCTCTCTTTATCCTGTTATACTTACACTATAAGAAATACAATTTCATCTTTCCCTGACTTTCAAAAAATCTGTGTTGTGGTGAGTTTATTCTACTGGGGGAGGGATCCACCCTAACCTGGGACAACTTCTTTGCACAGATGACTGTTCATGTATTTCAGTGCTGATCATGTTAGTCCTGTCCAATTTGTATCCTGTTTTCCTTTTAGAGAAAAAAAAAAAAATCACTAAACTACTACAAAAGAAAAGAGTGGGGGAAAAATATCCATCGATATATCCATACATGCTATAGAAAAATACCTTTGGAAAAGGGCTTTAGAATACTAATATTGTAATATCATGATAAAATAGTCTTTTATTTCATGCTTCAGATAGGTTCAGTAGCACTGTCTTACCCATCTTTCACAGCTGCTTGAAAACTACCTTACCTTCTCACTTTCAGAGGGCAGACACTGATAGATTTTGCAAAATTAATAATCTGCATTAATTTTGATATCCAGGCAATGATTATTTATAAGTATGGAACTTTTTATTGACATTAAAACGCACCAGAAAACTTATTTGCAAGGTTCGAAATGCACGGTTTGGAATTCTATACACATAGGGAATAAGCAAAACTAGAGCACTTATTTCTTGTGTGGCAAACACAAACATTATACTGGAAGAGAAGATTCTTGTGGTTAATTATACTGCTTATCCACTAGATGGACACAGGAAGATACTTTCTGCTTATGGCAGAAGACAATTACTGAATTACAAGAGGCTTTGAGGATTTACTCACAAAATATTATCGGACAGTACCCAAAGCACGTGGAGGGGTTGCTGTTGGTGGCCTTGAAGCCATTAGAGGCTTTGGAGTTTCCCAGGCTCTTTTCTCAGGAAGTTGGGAGTCTATAGCGTAGTCTCTGACCTGGTTCCTCTTGATTCCTGATTCAGCAGAAGCCTTGCAGAGAGGCAGGCAGGATGCAATGCCATCTGCAGTCTTGGCACAATGTGTTGCTGGCTATGCAGGCCGATCATGTGGAGGCATTCAGAGCCTGTTCCTGGTAAACTTGAGGCATGGAGTTTCCAGGCAGTTTCAGGATGCAATGAGGCAGCAGTGCACACCGTGCTACCTGCTCATTCCTTTTTGTCAATAGCAGCCCGAGACTAATGGGCCTTTGGACATAGATTAGCCAATCAGAATGGCACTTTTCCGAGCTTGACCATATTGGGTGAAGATAGGGCTTCTGTTTTCCTTTCCTACAGTTGCTTCCCCCAGCACAGAAGGAGCAGGAGCAGGGGAACATGTCTGGACAAGCCAGAGTCCTTAGACTCAGTGGCTCCACGTTCTTTGTCCTCTTTCCTGCGGTTTCTTCTTCCTACAGCAGAAGGGGGAGAGAGCAGAAAAATATGCCTGGGCAGGCCAGGACATGGATAAACCCATTTTTGGCCTATGAGGCCTACCATGACAGATACTTGCAACTAATGCCACCCCATTCAACTATTAGTTATACAAATGAAGACTTCCTGTAGTTATCAGGGTCAGTATGGAGCAGGAAGGTACAAAATTAATGATATCATAGAATCATAGAATGGTCTAGGTTGGAAGGGACCTCAAAGATCATCCAGCTCCAACCCCCCGCCATAGGCAGGGACACCTCCCACTAGAACAGGTTGCTCAAGGTCTCGTCCAGCCTGGCCTTAAACACCTCCAGGGAGGAAGCACCCACAATCTCCCTGGGCAACCCATTTCAGTGTCTCACCACCCTCACTGCTATTTGCAAAACATCAGGTATGTGAATGGTTCCTCAATAGGCAGGCACTTTCAGAAAGAAGTTATTATCAGACAAGAATAACAGCTATGAAGCATAATAGATGATAATTTTCACTTAAAAACAGTTCTGCCCCCAACATATCTTAACTGGCATCTATGGGGAAAGGAAAATATTCTTTAAGACCAGGATATCCCAGGGCAAAGTGGTAAAATAAACCAGTTGCTCTGAACATATCCGGTGCAAAAAGTGAAAAGGTTTTCAAAGGGTTGAAAACCCACAGAAGGATTATTTTTAGAATGGGGAAATAAAATGTTCTGGCTTTCTGCAGAAATGATGTTGCAATTTCAATTAGTTTTTCATTTTTCTTCTGTGGCATTGTGGTCAAGTAACCCCACAGCGCTGTTCCCATTCTCCTGTATAAAGATGTTTTTAGAAGGATTTTGTGAGAAAAAGAGGAGGGGGAAAAGAAGACAGACACCTTTATTGGAAAAAAATCTCAGATCCAATCCATGCTAACTATCATCCAGCTGTTCTAATTTTGAATTATGCCACTCCCAGCACTGACTTACTAAGACTAGATTTGCTGCAAGCAACTGTGTAAGACTGTGCTATGCTTTCCGCTTACATCAAATACGGCTCCAAACATTTACAAGAACACACAAACTATACAAATGTTTATTCATCTGCTCTTTAAAACATGCCATAATAAAAGGGGTCTATGGCAGATTCCAGAGTCATAACATTTTTTGTTAGACTTGCAAAAGTGGACAGATTGAGATTGTAGCCAGAAAAAACAACAGGACTACTTATTGTTGATTTATATAACATTTCTGTTCAGGTTCTTGAGAAAAAAAGGTGCAGGCTTAGGCCAAAGGATCATGTGGACAAGCACTCTTTCTCAGAGTGAACAAAATATCTGTGAAGAATGAATAAATAGACAATAAAACAATACATAATAAAACAAGCCTATAGTGATATTTCCCCCGAATACTCTCCCAATCTCCAGCTAACTTGAAACTTAAAGACTTCCTGAACCAGTTGTCATCTTTGCCTTTGATAGATTTTTCCTGAGTGAATTTAATCAGCCTACCCTTCAGCTTACATAGATTCTTATAATGAAAAAAAAGTTTACAGATAGCTAAAGATATCAAAACTATAATTTCTTACTTTTTAATTGTTTTGTTGTTGTTGTAAACTTTGAATCATAGAATCATAGAATCAACCAGTTTGGAAGAGACCTCCAAGATCATCCAGTCCAACCTATCACCCAGCCCTAGCCAATCAACTAGACCATGGCACTAAGTGCCTCATCCAGTCTTCTCTTGAACACCTCCAGGGACAGCAACTCCACCACCTCCCTGGGCAGCCCATTCCAATGGCAAATCACTCTCTCTGGGAAGAGCTTCCTCCTAACATCCAGCCTGTATCTCCCCTGGCACAACTTGAAGCTGTGTCCCCTTGTTCTGTTGCTGGTTGTCTGGGAGAAGAGACCAACCCCCACCTGGCTACAGCCTCCCTTCAGGTAGTTGTAGACAAAAATGAGGTCACCCCCGAGCCTCCTCTTCTCCAGGCTAAATAACCCCAGCTCCCTCAGCCTCTCCTCATAGGGTTTGTGTTCCAGGCCTCTCACCAGCTTCATCGCCTTTCTCTGGACATGCTCCAGCATCTCAGCCTCTCTCTTGAACTGAGAGGCCCAGAACTGGACACAGTACTCAAGGTGAGATCTGACCAGTGTTGAGTACAGGGGCAGAATAACCTCCCTTGTCCTACTGGCCACACTGTTTCTGATACAGGCTAGGATGCCGTTGGCTCTCTTGGCCACCTGGGCACACTGCTGGCTCCTATTCAGACACAAGATTGATTTGATTCTGACACAAGAATTATTATATTTAGACTCCATGTTACTTGGTAAATGTTACATGTCTTGTTATCACAAACATGTTTTAATAAAAAACAGTTATAGTAAAGCACTTCCAAGATAGTATTTCTTTTAAAATAATTACTATAATTAATATGTTTGGTTTATTGCAGTACCTCCAACTTATGTTCATCAAGATATCTTTGGCAAGCATCCTTCTATGCCTTACCTTATTCCCCTGCAAAATCTTTGGAAGAAAGCCCCTCTATTTGATATAAATTAATAACCTAAATAATTTGGCAGTAAAACCCAGGTATGCATCTCACAAACACACACATGCTATTTGATACAGGACACAACACATTGCAGACACTTTTCTCCTTTCTGTACTGCCTATTTGCTACAATTATTGAGTGGCATATACAACTTGTAAGCATCTTTGGTGCATGGAAGACATCAGTAATGAGCCCAGAGCATATTATTTTGAACTATGTCATACTGCACAAGTGAAAAGAGATGGTGAGCTGCAATATGTGGGTTTGTATTTAGGGCTTTTATCAGTCAGACAGTGAAGCACTTCTGTCAAAGAAATAGCCATCTGTCTTGAATGCTTTCCCCTTTCTAGCCCCTATCTCTCCCCAGCAGAGGGGAGCTGCAAGACACCATTCCACCATTTCCAGCAATGGAAACACTTTTGAAGGCAAAGCTATTGGCATCACTGAACCAGGCCTCACAGCTAGTCTCTGGAAAAAAACCACCACATTCTTATTCTGTAAACTGGACAACATGTATTTCTGAGAACAAAGCACACCCATTGTGAGGAAGAGAAAGAAAGGGGCTGCTTTCACAGTCTAAACTTTTAAAAGGAAAACACAGCTGCACCTGCAAGTTTTCTTTACTGCAGCACAAGCATTGCCCTGCACTTTTTAAGAACTGCTTAGAAGCCAAAGGTGAAAATAAGCTGAAACCTTGTGCAAGAGGAAGTAAAGTGCTGTCATTACTCTGAGCACAATTTATTCCACCTGCTTGTGTTGGGTTTTTTTGAGGACAAAACCGATGCAGGGAATCCTGGGTGTTATTACTATGGCAACTTGTTTTGGTTCCACTCAGACAAAATACCACGAATCATTTACAAAACATAGGCAACAGAAAAGGACCCCGATTAAAGTGGTATTTTTATAACATATCCTAATGTTAGGTACTATTGCGGGAGAGTAAGAGGCCGTGTGCAATACAGGCATGCCCCCATGTACTTATGCTGAAGTCATGCCTCCTCCAGCTCGTGGCTAAATCCTGCACTTTTTGCCTAAAGGTTTCTTGGCACACAGTCTGAAGTTGGTTTAGATTACTGTGGTCTCTGCAGCCACAACGGTGTAATGATGTAAAGGACTCAAAACTCTGCCTAGATAAGGGAAGAACTTTAAAAAGTCAAACTAGAAAGTAAGGGGG
>WAAF01009756.1:448611-628191 GCA_013400475.1 Tricholaema leucomelas | reverse complement strand
GCGGGAATTGAGACCAGAAGTTGCAGGTCAGTTAATAAAATACTGATATATTCATAAACAAATCCTAAGAAATCCAAGACATAACGAGTTTATATTTTTTTCCTGGCAGCATCATTAAGGAAAGAAATATTGCAGTTACCACCTGCTCTCTTGAAATGCAGCAGGATCGTTCAAGTCTGAGCTCTTCTACACCAGCAAAGATTAACCGTGTCCAATAAATGTCATGTGTTCTAGATCAACATAAGTAAACACAGCTGACAGGATGCATTGGAAGTCTGGATAGTACGAAGTTTATACCTGCACTTGTAGCTGGTTAATACTTTTTGCTACAGCTGCTTTGTAGGATGCTGCATTTCAAAGGCAGCCAGAATGGTAAGAAAATGTTAGACTCACTTGTCCTCCCCATGGGTGGTCCTCTCCCTCCTCAGGCTGACACACAGAGGTAACATTCAGTAGATTGTGTGATTTCATTCTCCCTCCTCTCACCACCAACACCCCCCACCCTGCCCCCCGAACTTCCTTATTTCTTTCCTTTTCCCTCCATTCTCTCCTGCCTCAAAATCAGCTATATCCGGCTATAAACATTAATTCTTACAAACAGTGTACATTGTAAGCTCTCTATGTTCATACAGGCTGCTACTTCAAATGCTATCCAAATATCTTAATTTAAGAATTACAGCATCTGCATTTGTATACTAAAGGACTTTTGCAAAAGATAAAGCAGGAGGCCAAATTCTGATCCCACGTTACTGAATAATTTCACTGACACTAAAAAGAATTGCTACAGACTTTTCTCCAGGATCACTGATATCAGAATTTGACAATTTGCTTTAGTTATGTGCTGATATTTGCTTCAAACAGATCACGAGAAAAGCAAAATAACTGATGCTGGCATTCCAAATATTTGCTCTCTGAGAATGCTCAAGAGTGTGAATTCCATCTATAGTGTGCCTTAATTTCTATGAAAAACTCCATTTTATTGTTTCTCCATTCTAAAATCTACATCTTTAATAGATGGGAAATTGCATGAATATCTTCCTACACTGGCCTTTTCAATTTACAAGAATAGTATTTACAATTCAAAAGAATAGCAGGAAATGTCTAATAGACTTAGCACTTGGTCTCTAGGAAACCAGAAATACCATGCTAATCACTGAAGGCTGCACCTTAACTATATTAGAAGTGTTTAAGCAAGCATGAGAAAGTGTACTTTTCTGTGAGCAGTAGTACTCTGAACAGAAAAAAAATACAGATATTGAAAGAAAAATAGATCTGAAATCATTAATCTTATCAGCTGTAAACATATGAGTAAGTTGTATTCTTCTGCTGTAGACTTAAAAAGAAGGATCAGTAAGTTTAATTTGAACAAAAAGTCTAAACAATGTCTTGGACGTCTTAAAAATGTTGATAGTCATTAAAAAAAAAAAAAAAGAAAAAAGTCCATATAAAATATATAGTTTAAAGGCAAAATACCAAAAAAATGTTAAACTTCACCCTTGAAAAACCTAGTAATACTAACCTTATTTGTTGTAGGTATCCTTGAAAACCTAGTAACNATCCATATAAAATATATAGTTTAAAGGCAAAATACCAAAAAGTGTTAAACTTCACCCTTGAAAAACCTAGTAATACTAACCTTATTTGTTGTAGGTATCCTTGAAAACCTAGTAACACTAACCTTATTTGTTGTAACTATCCTGGCAAATTGTAATCCAGTGCCCCATGCTTGTTGGTTTGTTTGATTTTTTTTGTTTGGTTGTTTGTTTTTTTTTTGTAAACTAATATTGCTTTCCAAGATGAAGATTCTGAAAATGGTTTTACAGATCCTAAAACTGCCTAGGATTATTTTTTGAAAGTTTTTCATATCAAATATACAGTTTACAAGTAGAATAGCAAAGAAATTTAGCCATACAAATCCAAGTAAAAGTTACAATCCAAATCAGATACTGCCATTTACCAATACTAATGTGTATTGGACCAACTTAATCTCAGAAATATACTTCTGCAGTCTTGTTTTCTTCTGCTTGCCCTTAATGGCACATGCATAACAATGTTAGACTTCCACAGAGGTAATCTGTTATTATAAACAGAAAATTCTGTTTTCTTTAATCATCAAAACATGTGACTGATAGGTACAGTAGCTTTGTGTAACAAGTTTCACATCTAAAAGCTCAATGTTGTGTCAAGGCAAATTTTTGTACTCCCAACCATCTCCTAAATGCTTCCTGGCAGTAGTTGAGCAGACTGAGGTCACCTCAGGAAACAAAGTGGAATTAAATGTTTCCACATTAATATTTGCAGGAGTTTTAGTTGGTCAGACAGATGGTTTTCATAGTTATTTCAAAAGCCTGTAATACACATCTTCCATAGGAAAATTACAGAACAAATATCATTCCTGCAGTCCATAGCCACCACTTCTATGTACAATTTAATATACAAAATTATCAAAATCATTTACCTTTGCTATGCCACTAAAATCGAGATATGGAAATCTGTTGCCAGTGTGCTACAGTGCTTTGTTCCCTCAAGCTATATAGCAGAGAAGGAAACCATGGCCACACAGGCAGGTTTGAGAGCTGAGTATTGGCTGTTGTGTTGTAAATGCCCCTAGAGATCAGCTAAATTCTTACACCACAAACTAAAGAACAACATCCTAGATTCACAAACAGTTTACAGTTTCCACCTGTGAAGTTGCTGTAATTCAGGTGTACCTTTTCTTCCTGGAAGACTGTACAGCCAGCTGTGTCTAGGTTCTGCCCTACTGGGCTTGTCCAGGCAGGTAAGGGGAAAGACCATGGGCAAGAGCTGGAAGTGGAAGAGCTTAATACTGCTTCAGCAAGCTCTTGGACCAGAAGCATAACTCTAAATGTTCCTGGCAGCAGTTTTATACTGTGCCAAGTCCTCTGCCATATGATGAAAGGCTGAGAAAAGTGGGTTTGTTCAGCCTTGAGAAGAGAAGGCTTAAGGGAAAGTGTATTATCATATACCAGTACATAAAGGGTGGCTACCAGGATGACGTAGACTCTCTTGAAAAAGACAAGGGGCAATAGGTACAAGTTATTCCTGACGGCATTCTAATTGGACTTCAGAAGAAAATTTTTCAGCATGAGAACAGTTAGATATTGGAATAATCTTCCAAGAGAAGTAGTGGATTCCCCTACACTGGTCAGTTTTAAGACTCAGCTTGACAGGGTGCTGGGCTACACAAGCCACCTTGAAAGGTTGGACCAGATGATCCTTGGGGTTGCATTCTGATATTGTGTGATAATGAAATGTGCCACCCCTCGCCATTAGGGTAATTTAATTTTTAGTTATACAACTTTGTTACTGATACAAATATTGCATAACAAATGTTGAAGTTTTAGCTTATTAAATTTTCTGCTCCATTATAACATTTTGAATATTTCAGGAATAAGTTTAGCAACACATAAATTTGATTTATTATGAAATACAGCCCTTTAAAATTATGACGGTGAAGATATACAAAAGAGATGATAGAATATAGCCATAGAAAAATATAGCTGCAATGTTAAATCCCTAGCTGAACCTGAGGGGAGAAAAAAAAGAGATACCACAGGAAATAAGTAACAGGAAACAAGTAATCATACAAGTACTAGTCAGTATTCTGTTCATCTACGTCAGTTTTAAATATTAATACTTTTATTCAGAGGCTAACTACAAAACAAGAGCCAGAAGAAAGGCAATTTTACTTCACACAAATTTTTTTATATAGTCATTTAAGGGTGAAAAGGTATTCAAGGATCCCCTCAAATTGAAACAAAATTTGCCTTAGAATTCAAAATAGAAAGGAAAAACAGAATAAAAAAAAATCCCTCTTCTATCACTCTGAGAAAAGCTGTGGGCCATGAAGGTAAGTGCTAGACAATTCCGAATATTATGGTTACTTCTGTAACCATAGATTGCATTTTAAACTAAACTGTGGCTGTTATATCAAAAGCAGAACTATGTAATCTATAATAACCATGCAGGAAGTCACCAAACATAATTTTTGTCCCAGGATGTAATGCATAGACAGAAATAAAAATTAAACAAGAGTTCAAGCCTTCTATCCACTAGGATGAAACTCAACAAATCTCATTCAGGAAAAGGACATGGTCAGTGTAAATAACCACCACCAAAACCAAACAAAGCAACAAAATAATCCTAACCACTTACTTCTTGTAAATCCTACCAAATGCCAAACCTAATGCCAACAACTATTTTAAAGCCTTTAAAAGTACTTCTCTAGTGATTGAGGAAAAGGGATCTTTTACCAATAGATTTGCACGTATTTGAATGCTGCTGCTTTTTCACTGATAAAGTGTTCTATAAGGCTCAGTTTGTAAGCCATAAGCAGATAAGGAACTTGCAGAAAGTACATCTGAAGGCCTATTGACCTAACTTTCTTAAATGACTAAAACAAATAAATAAGAACGTCTGTTATTTCTCTTTTTAAAACAAGATGTAAGTATTCTACATACCTAACACTTGACATCCAGATGATTTTATATGTGTGTAGTTTCTCACTCAACAAACAAGCAAAAAAAGATAAAAAGTTTTAAAATATTGAATTGCCGAAAGATTTGAGACAAATCTCAATAGCAATGACACCCAAACTGCATTTCGCATGCAGTCTCTTGATCTGTAATAAAAGAAGACTCCTCATTTCTGAGTGCTATCAAGATGCAAAACGGTCTGGTGATGGCTCAGAAACACACTGCTCTGCCATGGCTGGCAGCAGAAGGGGTTTCCTCTGTGGCTGCACCAGCAGTCACCACCAGCTCCCTTTCTAGGGCAGCTCCAAAGAAAGCAATCCCAGTGACTGCTTCCCTGGCACTGTAAGGAAAAGAGATGCTTATAGGTAGGGAAAGAAAGGTGCAATAGTGCTGCAAAAGAGAAAGGACAACAAGAGTGCTAGCAAGAAGTATTTTAGGAGCATTTTAGCAGAGAATTTAAAGCTACAAAGAGTAGGCATCTTAGGTGTCAAAGAGCAGACAATGAATTTCAGAAGTCAGACATTTTGTCTCCACCGTTGTGTATTACAGAACGATTTGCATAGTAAAGCTTGAGAAAATGAACAAAACATGAAGGCATAGATAGTAAACTTCCACTAGATCCTGTAGGAGCAGCTAGGGAGAGAATAATTAAAAATCAACTTTCACATGTTTCCCAGCAAGTGGAAGGTGAAGCATATGCAAAAAGTTTATAGTCCCAGATTCTGCCATAGAATCATAGAATCAACCAGGTTGGAAGAGACCTCCAAGATCATCCACTCCAACCTATCACCCAGCCCTATAGTGTCATGGAGTGCCACTTGTGTTATCACTTCATTGCATTGTTAATTGCAGAAATAAACGTGAAAAAGGTGAGCAAGAACCCACACAGCAAACCATAAAAACAATATTAGCTGAGGCCACAGGTCCATATAGATAAGCACATTGATCACAAACAGTAGTAAAAGCAAGAACTGGGCAAGTATACATTAGTATATGTAACCTAAGGGCTGCTGAAACTGAATAGGAGAATTAAAGGCATTGCACTTTGCATTTCAGCAGCTTTTAGTTGTAACCACAACTATTTCATTAAATAATCTATACGGGACAACCCAGTATCTTGCTCATTACATCAGAAATGGGTAGCAATTTCTCTTATTTATCAAAACCAGCTTCATTTAATCAATACTATATATAATTTATTGCATACTGTGAAAGTTGACTTTTCCATATATATAGGTATCTAATTATCTGGAGTACATTTTGTCAATTTACTAGCAAAACTCAATATGTTTAGTTTAAAAAAATAGCTTTCTGGCATTGTTTTCTTGTTTGTAGGAGGACAAATATCCATCAGCAGTTATTTTCTTGTTTGTAGCCTGAAGTCCTGTTTGTACAAAGGGAAAACTCAACCGTTAACAAAAATGCACAAAGCATTATTTCAGATCTTGTGTAACTTTGTACATTTTGAGATAAAATGCATGTCCAATATTTGATATCAAAGGCAAATTTAATTTAGTAATAATTGGTAATTGCTGACAAGGCAGGAGCAGGCCTTTTAAAGGCATCAATAGAACTTACATGCCCTACCTGAAAAAAGGCATTTCCAAGTGCCAAGCAAACACTGAGCAGTTTGCTAATACAACATAGATTTTATTTTCGTTTACACAGGCAGTGAAACAGGACTTAGCTAGCCCTTTTTGCGATTTTCTGTTCACTTTTGCCAGAAAGTGCTGCTCCTATTTTTATTCTCTTCACTTTTTACCTTCTTTTTACCATCACTTGTAATCCCCCTGAAAGTTGATCAAACTTCCATGGTTTTCCTACAAAGCCTGAATCACAGGTTTCCTGAAAAATGCCAGTTCTTTCATAGCTTTAAAAGTAGTTAGGACACAGAAGCACCCTCCTATAGAGATCAGAAGGCTATGTACATGTTTTGTTTAGCTAGTTAAGTTTTTGAGAGACCATGTAAAGGACGTCATGGAACAGATTCAAGGGAGAAAAAAAATACATAATTTAAAAAATCTGAGGCAAACATGGGATTAAAAAAAATAAAGATAGGACATCTTGAAGCCAGCCTTAGCTTCCCTGTTGAAGTGGAGACAGCTGTTTGGGCAAGGATCAACATAACTGAGCTGCTAGGTCCTGGCCACTGGGAATTTGTGTGTGTGTATGCTGGTCTGCTTCAGCTGTCATGAAGCTCTTTGAAAAGAAACTAATGAACCACTAAAACTTCCAGTGAGGTAAATAATTATCATCCTTCTTTCACAGATGAGTAAATAAAGATAGTAAATAGATGGTTTACAGCCACAGAGAGAATTCAGTAGGTCCAGAAACAGAATACTCGTTCCCATATTTATATATTCCCTTTTAAGAGCTTCTTTCCTGCTCTTCTTTTTGGTTCAGACTGATGATCAGTCTGTGTGCTTCCTTAGCTCAAATTCACAGCAAAAAACTCACATGGGAACAACGCTGTACGGCATGATAATGCATCGAGATGCCTGAGCAGCAGGGCAAGCACAACTGGCAAAAAAGTACTTTATTAGCAGAGGGAAGACTCAAAAAAAAAAAATTGTTCCTGCAAAGGTCAGTTTTTATGCCATGACAGCATCAACGATCCCCTGTGCAACACAAGCATCTTTCTGCTATCTGCTACAGGCAATAAGTAACTTCATAAGGAGATTAACACCTATTTCTATTGTGAAATTCCAGCCCATGTTATTTAAACTGCAGTAGTACGTTGCCTGACAGATGAGTTTGTGCTGCTTAATTATATCCACATGAAGCAGAAGCTCAGTACAGGCTTCAGATTGACTGCTGATTCATCTTTTTGAAAAAAAGAAACAACGTGAGGAGCAGAAAAGACCAACTAACTAAGCTGCTGTAACTGGAGGCTGGATTTCACACTCTGCACTCCTGGAAAACTTAGTATTACTTCTCTAGGGATGACATAGAAAGCTTTATATTCCAGGTTATTAAAGAACAGCAGCACTAAGGAAAGTAGCATAATAATGGTGTATGTGAGAAAAAGTCTAGCTGTCAGCAGCAAACTGTAGAATCATAAAATGGTTTGAGTTGTAAGGGACATCCAAAGGTCACATAGTCCAACCCCCCTGCAGTAAGCAGGGATATCCTCCATTAGATTAGGTTGCTCAGAGCTTTGTCAAGCTTCACTTTGAGTATCTCCAGGGATGGGGCCTCCACTATCTCCCTGGGCAACCTGTTCCAGTGTTCCACCACCCCTGTGGTATGGATCTTGTTCCTGACATTCAATCTAAAACCACCCTTCTCTAGCTTCAAACCATTGTCCATTGTCCTATCACTGCAGGTCTTTGTAAGCAGTCCCTCTCCAGCCTCCTTGTAGGGAATCTTCAGGTACTGGAAGGCTGCGATTAGGTCTCCCCAGCTGGACAACTCCAGCTCCCTCATCCTGTCCTCATAGGAGAAGTGTTTCAGCCACACCAGCTTACGGAAAAGGATGTTGTGGGGGACTGTGTCAAAGGCTTTACAGAAGTCCACAGAAATGACATCTGTTGGTCTTCCCTTGTCCACTAATGTAGCTATATCATCATAGAAAACCACCAGGTTGGTCAGGCAGGGCTTAGCCTTGGTGAAGTGATGCTTGCTGTCTCAAATCACCTCCCTCTCCTCCATATGTACCAGTATACCTTCCAGGAGGATCTGTTCCATGATCTTCCCAGCCAGAGGTGAGGCTTGACAGGTTGGTAGTTTCCAGGGTGCTCTTTTATACACATTTTATAGATGGGTGTAATGTTTTCCTTCTTCATGGCCAAGCAGAAAGAAGATAGTCTGATTAATTAAGCTATTTATCAGCAGGACATGAGCAGTAAAAACAAGCTTGATGAAATCACAGGAGGCTGCTTGATAAGGATGCCTACATGATATAATATGTGGCATATAAAAATGGAAATGGAGGTATATCATCTTTAAAAATAAAAACTGTGTGACACTTGAGGGCACTGCAACTGAGAATAGGGAAAAGGCCAATCTTTTCTTTCACAGAGAGGCAGAAAATTAGCTATTTTCTTACTTCATTTGTGGAATTAAGAAAAATCAGTCATCCTCTCCTCCAATATTCCATGTCTCTCTTATTACAAAAAATCAAAATGAAATCAAAATTAAATCTCAGAACATAGAAAGCAGGAAAGTACTGCTTCTGTGTTCAACACTGTCCTGTTTTAAAGCATTTGAATTTGAACTGTTTTACAGTAAGACTTTTACTTTGCAAAAGATTTTCTTAAAATCAGCATCTTTCCGAGATGTGTTTTATGCTTGCCATTGAATTTATCCACTAGAAAGATGCAGACAAGTTTGTCAAGACTGAACTGGCAATTCAAAGCAATGAATCTTTTTCTTTTTTTTTTTTTTTTTTAATAAACTTTGTTCTGCAATGGATAAAATTTCCAAGAATACAGATGTAGGTCATAGACACATCTGGGGACAACGGAAGACAGTGATGTTCCTCTCTGAGGGTTATACTACCTTTGAAAAATTGCACTTGTCCACTGACAGCTTGGCTTACAGGAATAGCTGTCATGGGCAGGGTAAAGAATTTGTACAGAAACAGACGTATCAGGATGATTAAAGCAAAAACTCAAAGCCCCCAGAAATGTACTAATATGCAAAATGTTCGCAGAAATCAGCCGTGTAGCCACTCTCTCAAACATTCTCTCGTCTTAGTGACCCACTGCACACCTAATAAATAGCATGTCGCGTCAATATATTTTGGCAATATTGCTCCATACATTTTAATAACTTGCCTTTCATACATCTATGCCTATGCCATCAATGTATTTTGCCTTTGCACACATCTGTGTGTTGTGGAGGCAGGGAATTAATGTGGCTGAGTCAGGAATATATATACAAATAGAATTATTTCATTTTCCCAAAAACCTGCCCCCAAAACCGTATACAGAAATTAATTTAGTTTTAATTAGCATATTCAGTTTGATAGAGAAGACCTTACAAAGATACCATAGATAAATTTGAAAGTCAGGAGTTGGAAAAGGCTGAGCCAAAAGTTTACTCACAGGTGAGCCAGGCTGTCTGAGTGAAAGGGCGCTCCAGGTGCTTGTCAGCTCTCTTTCAAAAGCCATCCGAGGATCGTTAGGCCTATCAGGCCTGCATAAAGGGAGTGCTTACGGTGGGAAGCCGTCCAAAGCAGGGACGGTCCTGTCCCTCAGGAGCTTGTCCTTCAGAGCACCAGGGGACTCCTGCAGGAACTATCCAGGCAAGGGAGAACTCTAAGGCGGGAACCCCAAGGCGGGAAGTCCCCCGGTGTTTATACCGTTGCTAGACGAAGGGCCGAGTTACCACTTCCTAGGCACAGCCAATCCCCAGCCCGATCCCAGCGCGGGCATCTGCACGGGGCCCCCCTCGTGCCGGAGGGGCCCCTTGCTCCCGCCCTTCACACCTGCAGGGCGAGGGCTGGGGGGGAAACAGGTTTTTCACGCCTTTTTCTCTCCCATTCAAACCACAGAGGGAGAGGAATTTTGGGGTATACCAGACTCTAGGACACTATTCATGGTCTGAATAAAACTAACATTTTAATTTTACTAAACTGCTTACTCTGTAACATACTCCAAGATATTGAAAAGGTTTTCAGTAGACAAACACTAACTGTCTGGTAACTTGGTGACATGACTGTACTCATATAACTGAAACAAAACATGCTTAGTCTGTTCTCTACTATAAAAATAAAAAGTCAGAAGACATACACGTTCAGGAGCAACAGTTTAAAGCATTTGCCAAACATAGTTAAGGAGCACTGATAAATTAACATGAAAACGACTGTATATGACACAGTATGTTTTCTGTTTAGTGGATTAACAGACAACCATAGCCTATTAATGTTCTCCGTGCTATATACACATCAAATCACACTAAGAATACTTCTGTAATTTTAACTTCAACTCCCAGATAAACAAGACTCTTTTAACATGACATCTACAAGTATTCATAAGAAAATAAGTCCTTTAAGCAGTTGTGTAACAGAAGCCATATGCAGAGACACATACCAGCAGCAGATAAAAATCTCATTACACTGGGCTCAGTTTCCTCAAGATACAGTTCTATTTTCCAACACAGAAGAACCACTATTCATAGAAACATGCTTCTTGCATGGTAAAAATCAGGTACGTGACTTAGTTTGATCCCGAGTGTAACCAAAAAGGAGCATTTGGCAAACTCTGGTAGGGCTGTACACACATTTACAGAAGAACTTGGAGGGAAAGCAAGCTGTATTTGAAAACATCACTCCCTCATTACAAACTTGTGGAGTGCACAAAAACTGAAACATGCATGTCCATCACAGTCTGCAATGGTCACCATGTTTCAGAGTGTTTTGGTCACTGTGCTTCTGTTTAAGTGATAGTTTTCACAATGTTGTTACACTGGATTTAACATTTTAAAGACATAAGCTTCTGAAGTATTACGCACATTCTACTAAAGACTTTGAAAGACACCTCCAAAGAGCAGAGAAACTCTAGGCCAGAGCAAGTGAGTTCTTTGTGAATTTCAACTCCTGTAAGTCTTCAAAGAGTCTTCAAAGAAAGGCGGTCTCTGAAGACAATGGATCGGGCAAGTAATTTTTAGCATGTCATTAACAAAAAGGTTCCAAACAGAAGTGCAAGCGGATTGGGTTGTCTCTCTGAAAACAATACTTTGCATGTCATAGTATTTCTTCAATATAATTTTGATTTGGTGAGAACATTGCTTTGAGTTTTCTTTAGCAGACCTTCTTTGAAAGGTGGGAATTTCTAAAGCACAGACTTCAGTTGTGAGTCATTACTATTGTTTCCTTTAAATTTTCCCACCAGCTCATCCTGCATCACTTCCCTAGTTCTCATGAATGAACAACAGTAATGGGAACATACCCATTGGTAAGAAAAACTGAGAACACTATTGTGATAGATTTTAAACGCCTCGTCCACAAAAAGTTAACATTTAATTCTAGCTGATAACTTTTAGGATTATATGTAGGAATTAAGAAATGTGTTTCCTTGTTTAATACAAACTTATTTAAACTTTGCAGCCATGTGACTTCTTAACAGCAAATAAAATGCACCCATCTTGTGCAACATTGTTTTATGGTACATTACAGTAAAAAGGAAAGGGGATATGATTTTAATCTTACAATAATATGCCATTTGTGTAAAACCAATGCATCATCAAGACTTAATTTCCCCACAGCATCTCTGTACTTCAACACAAGGGAAAAAAAAACATCCCTACATACCATGAAATCTTACCTCCCTTCAAGATTAATAGGCACTAGTCTGTACGAACATTAAGAGGTCACTCGACCCCATATGTTGTGCAATAGCCAGGCACACTGGGATAAGCAAAGGAAACCAAAAAGCTTAGTTTGCCCTCTATAATTCATTGCATGCAATCTTTGTGTTGTGGGCCCATCATGTGTTATGCCTGTGGAACTCCCTTTGATATCACTGGAATTTCTGAACATGGCAAGAGTGCAGTACCATCACATCTGGCTCTGTCAAGTGCTGTTTTCGTGCAGAGGTCCCCCAGTTATTTGGTCTTTTCATATTGAGGCTGGAGGTTAAAAAACGAACCACCACCAAACACACAGAAAATAAATCCATTAAAATAGTCTAGTTTTACTATACATGTGCAAGATTTTAACAGCGTTAACTACTTAGCCACAAAGAAGTGCAGCAGATGCCAAAGTCTGAATTTCAAACTGCCCTTTCACGAGGCAGCACTAGGACACAAACTAAATGCAATGCAGATACCTAAATGCAATTCCTGTTTCGTTGTAACTACTGAGAGTTCTCAAACACAACTGAACACAAAACAGTGTTAACATTTCTCTCCTTTCACAATTATAAATAACACTCTTAGAATAAGACTACCTCTCTTCTCTTTTGCTGTGCTTCGATGAGTGAAAAACGTCTCCAAAAGCTGCTTTCTCCCGATGTTAAAAGCCCCTAATGCTATGTGTAACATTGCCATCTAGTGGCACACTGCAAGGGTGCTTTCTTCTGATGAACTATTCTCAATCACTCTTTTTTCCTAATGAAATCTAGCTCAGTGTATTAGTTTAGTGCAATTAAAAGGTCATTCAAACCATTAATGTGCTTTAATAAGACAGGATATTTTATTATTTTATTTTAGAACATTTTTCACTGTGTGTTTGCATTTCCATGATTAGCTTTTCAGAAGTGGTATCTTTCAATATTGCAAATCGTATAATCAACCAGGTTGGAAGAGACCTCCAAGATCATCCAGTCCAACCTTTAGATAAGTAGGATATGGAAGGTAATATTTTCTCCTTTGGAAAGAGGAGGAAGGGCAGATGCAGAACTTCTTGTTAGCACTTTGAACAGTCACGCGCACTTTTGTTTTACATTTTAAATGGAACCTTCTCCTGATGTATGTCTTATGCCATCACCTGAATCAACAGCAGGTATTTTCAAAACTATAAACACTAGACTTGAAAGCTTATGTGGAAAAGCCAGACTTTCAGCCAAAAATGAACAGGTTTGCACTGGTAGTATCATACAGCCACTGCTGGGCTACAGCCTTCTCTTGGTTAGCAGTTAGTCCCAGCAGTCCAGGTGAGCCACGGTGTCACATGCCTGCTCACTGAGACACTAAAAATTCCCTGCAACTGAACAGCAGCAGACGCTGCTCCAGTGCAGCCCTGATAAAACAATATAAGCTCTAGGGAACCACAGTCAAACCCTAGCATGTTCACTTCAGCTTTACAAGCACTGTGGTGTGCATCATAGCCTTCCCAGTCCTCGGGAGATCTCACTGCACTGCCTCTGACCACTATCATGACAGGTTTATAGCCAACAGTCCTGCAAATAGAGGACAGGTCCAAAGGGAATGTCATAGATTACATAGATTAATTGGCTGACAAGTTTACTATTACCCTTCTCTCAATGTATTATTTGTTTCAAACTACCTTTGAAATACTGCTACTTGCCAGAAGTTATTTTGATTACTTGTTTGCAGGGTGAGATGTCTTATCTGAACTGGCTGTGGACCCAGCCACTGAAGGTGACCAACTGGTTCAACTTTTTGAAGTTCAGAGATGAGTGAGTGAATGAGATTCCAAATTAAAGGAATGGAAACCTAACCATGCTAGCCTTGCAAGAAATACTGAGCACTACAAACTACTAAGTGCAGTCTTAAGCAGATACTAATCAACTCTACAGGTACTATGGATGCATTGGCTCTTGAACCAGAGTGCAAGAGGTGGAGTATGTGTGCAGATTTTTCTTTAAGTCAGCTATCTTCATACAAAGTCATCCTCTGTCATTTCTTATCTGCATACTTTCAACGTGCCTTATGAACAGTATTGATCCCTATTTGTTGAGGATATCATCTTTGTATTTCTATTTTGGTTTTGATCGAAAAGACTTTCTTAGTACTTGTGCACGAAGGAAAAACCCACAACATTGTGGAGCCAATGAAAAATCCTGTTAGGTATAGTTCTCTCTCTTTCTTCTACATATATACAGAATATTTTTATGGTAATTATTTTGGTCCTTTTCACTTGCAATGGCTAAATTTGAGAAGGGAGAGGATAAAAACAGTCATTTGTTTCCAATACAATGGGAACTGCCAAGGCAGAAATTCTCTGATGCTCAATCCTTTCTGTTGTTTCTAACCAACATGCAGCTCATGTTGCTGCAGCACTAGCAACTGTCTTGTATCTTGACTCCTTGGGAAGCAGCTGTTCCCACTTAGCAAGGGGAGATGCTCAGAACACAGACATTTACCTTAAAGCATGGGGTCAGTGCGGTTATCTGCACAGAAATACCACCCCACTTCAAAGGACAGTTATTTGTGCTCCACTACCCAAATGCTGAAGAAAACCACTTTTATTTTGTTTCCTATAGGAAACATTTAACAGGCAGCTAATAAATGCACTGAAAATGGACTTACATATATTCACAACAATGGCAGAAAATCACAAAGAAAGTGATGTCCAGTCTTGTCATTCTCTACAGCAACCCCTAATCAATACAATTCAAAGCTGAAAAATCTGATTTACATTCACAATGAATTAGGTTTCAAAGCAGTTGTGAGACAACCAACCATTGCTCCTATATATTTTAAAGTTCTGTACCAGTTTTGTCATCTGCAACTTCTTCTTTGGTCCATAAAAGATCTGTAGAGGGGCCAAGAATAGTATCTTAAAGTCATGACTTTGACACAGATATTAATGGTTAGGATTCTTTAATTTTTTAACAGATGACCGGTCAAATTCCAGGGAAACAAAACAGCACCATCTTAAATGTCACAAGACATTTAGTGTCTAGAGAAGACAAATATGAGGATGCCATTTATGTACACATGTACATAACTTTGACTCATTTTTAACTTATCATATGTGGTATTCATAAATATGTCAAATATTCCAAAAGACACCCAATGAAGATTAAGCTCACACAAAATACTCTTAGAAGTCATTCATTACATCTCTCAAATCTAGAGTGTAAGAAGCTGCACAATACCAGCATATACTGAAATGTAAAACTGAAGCTTCTTACATCCTGCTGTAAAAATGGGCACTTTTCAAGCTCACTTGCTTTGTAAAGTGAATGCCTGACATCTGCTGGTAATTAGACAAACTGCCTGGAGTATAGGTTTTAAACTAAGGGAGATGGTTTAGAGTATATACTTTATTGAAACAAAAGATTTAATTATTACAATTATGACGCAGTGTATTTTTAGACCAAAACTGCATCAGTGTGGCTTTTGTTTGTTAGATGCAGAATAGTGTCTTAGAACTTCCTGCAAAAATTTCCTGCAGGACTGATCAAATCCAGTTTTTCCCCAATACGATTTCTGTGCACATGATTCTTAATAAATTAGCAGAAGCAATCCTAGTGCTCTTGGACTACCCCTTCCTGCTTTCTTAGGCTGAACATTTTTTAGAAAGCTGTTTCTACGCTGTTCTGTAATATATTAGTCATGCTAAAAATTACAAACAACATGACTGCAGAAATGTCCATTAAAATACTTACTTTTAGAAGTCCAGCAGGTGCTGAAAGCTAGAAATCATGTTTTTATTGAAGAAGACTTGTCAGGAACCGGCAAAGACTTAGGAGAAAATAAAAGATATTGCACTATTAAAAAAAAAAATAATAGCAAAAGGGGGCAATGTTGACAAACTGAAGTTTTCAGCTTATCACTCTTTCATGGGTTGCTCAAGTCTTTCTCGAAGAAATACAGACTTGTAAGTAGGACTTGTTTTTACACTATCTAAACATCTGCAATTTTATGAAGCAAATGTGTAGCACAATGACTTGGTTAAACATAATTTGGTAACCAATATTTTGCATGAAGAGGTCATCAGAAAGGCTGGAGAGAGACTGTTCACAAAGGCTTGTAGTGACAGGATGAGGGGCAATGGTTTGAAATTACAGAAGATATAGATTGGATGTTAGGGACAAGTTCTTTACTATGAGGGTGGGGGAACACTGAAACAGGTTGCGCAGGAAAGTACCTGAGGCCTCATCTCTGGAGATATTCATGGTCAGGCTTGACAAGGCCCTGAGCAACCTGATCTAGTGGAGCATGTTCCTGCTCACTGGGTGGGGGTGTTGGACTACATGACCATTGCATTTCCCTTACAAACAAAACCAATCTATGATTCTATGTTTTTTTTGGTTTTGTTGTTTTTTGTTTACACAGCCTTCAGTGATATTGATGAGCTATGGAGAAAAGATCTATAAAGGGGAAAATATTTAAAGATTAGATGTAACATTATTTGGGCTACTATGCATAATATTCCAAAGTGTTTTGATATCACATTGGAGGATTGCATTGGGCTTCCATTTTTTAGATGTGAGGCTTGTTTTGATTTTTTTCCCCTTCTTTGCCTTGCCTTTTGTTCTATTCACTACTCTGATTAGTAGCACGGGTGATAAAATAGGAAGTACATTTAATGAAATGTTGAGATTGTGCTTAGCATAGAAAATGGCAATTGTTTGGAGATTCAAGCAAAGGTAGTCAGTAAATAATATTAAAGCACATGGAAGCCACTGGATTACAACTGCAGAATAAATGTCAATTGCTGCTAACAGACACACTTCAAATTACAAAATGGCTTGCTCACTGCCGCGGCTCCCCAGTGCTGGAACCACACCCTACCTTCCCTGCGACAAGTCTAACAGCCAGACAAGTAACATGGCAAATTCCCTATCCGCTTTCTGCCTGGCTGGATGCAAGTGAATCGACAGGCAGAGGAAGTCTGCTGCCTCCCTGGGTTAAAGATGAGGCAAGAAAACTTCCTACTCCAGTACGGCCCTCAGATTATTGTGTAATAATGCCGTATTAGTCTTGAAAAAGAGTGACTGAAAAGCTGTCCAGCAGAAAAGGACCTATGAGTGCTGGCCAAGAATTCTCTCAACATGAGCCACTAGTGTGCAAGGAAGGTCAGTGGCATCCTGGCTTGTATCAGAAACAGTGTGGCCTGCAGGACCAGGGAATTGTCCTGGTTTTACACAGATGGAAGCATAGGCCAGCCATGATCTACAGCCAGGGCAGCTGACCCAGTTTGGCTCACAGGTGTAGCCCATGCCATAAATATTATGTTCAGTATAAAAGGGGAATTTCATGGAAGAGGGGCTGCTCCTGCTTGGACTCCTGACTCTGCTCCTCTTTCTTCTCCTACTCTTGAGAAGTCCATACTGTTCCTGTATTAAGGACTCCAGAGATGGATGCAGTACTCCAGGTGAAGTCCTACCAAAGCAAAGTGGCAGAATCACCTCTCTGGATCTGCTGGACACATTTTCTTTGATGCAGCTTAGGAAGAAATTTGCCTTCTGGGCTGCAAGTGCACATTGCTCGCTCATGTCCAGCCGCTCATCCACCAGAGCTCTCAAGTCCTTTTCCACAGGGCTGCTCTCAATCTCATCATCCCCCAGCCTGTATTGATGACAAGGATTGTTTCAACCCATCTGTAGAACCCTGCACTCGGTCTTGTTGAACCTCATGAGGTTCATCTGGGTCCACCTGTCCAGCTTGTCCAGGTCCTTCTGGATGACATCCCGTCCCTCTAGCACATAGACAGTGGCACTCAACTTGGTGTCACCTGCAAATTTGCTGATGGTGCAATTGATCCCACTGTCTATATCACTGATAAAAATATTAAATGGTACTGGTCCCATTATGGACCCCTGAAGGGGCAGGCTGGTGTGAAAGTATTGTGACATAATCTCCATGGTTTCTAGGGATGCTTCACTGACTAATTCTTCAAAGATACTTTGTTCTTAAATGCCTTAGAAAAGGTGAGTCTTAATGAGATACTCCATTGAGGAACAAGACTCAACAGTAAAGAGGTGGCAATGAGGCAAAGTTCATTGCTTTAATCTTTACACTGAGCTCAGATAATATATCTGATGTAATAAATTTAAAATCATGTATCACAACTGGAAACTGTACAAAACACTTTTAACACTTGTAAATGTAAAAAACAAAAACCCCAATGCCTAAGAAAAATGGTAGTCTTGGATGGCCATGCAGGCAGCTGAGTTGCAGCTGCCAAGCACAAACTAGTTTTATCATAATCTTCAATTACTACATAACACAAAAAAGAGCTCTTTTGTCTCCCTGTCTGGTCAAGTACTCCTAACTATACCTAATAATACTTAAGTTATACTTAAAGGTAATTTTTATTTTTACACTTAAACCAATTCTGAATTGGTCTTCCACAGCCATATACATACTTCTCTTTCAGGTAACAGCTCCTATCACCACACTGAGAAACCTCCCCTGTATACCAAATCCAACTCATTCACTTCAGCATGAGCGCCCAGAACCATAGTAGACACTTGGGAAAAAAAACAACAAACCAAAGAATAAAAAAACTTCCTACCTGATAGTTTGAAGAAACAGCAAGCAAGAAAGCAGAAGGGTACTTGCTGCACCATGGAAGCAATATCTCACAGGTGAAATCCAAAGCTAGTTCTGATAAAGGGGATTTCCAATTACCCCTTTTACCTGCAAACCATGAGCATACACAGGTGGCAGAAAAGTGTCCTGGGAACCTCTAGCTATCACATTTTCTTGACAGTTGCTTGCATAAAACTCTTCCAGTATAGCTTAAGAATGCCATTCTCTTTCTGTAAATAAACATGGATTTCTCTTGTAAAGCACTATTGGATTACAACTGCAGAATAAATTACAATTGCTGTTAACAATGTTACAGTTATACTAAAAATGTGTCTTCAAATTATACAAAGGCTTGCTTGCTGCCATGGCTCCCCAGTGCTGGAAAGCTGGGTACATTGTCTCCAATTAACTTCTGCCAGTTTAGTGATTTTAGAGGAGTGACAGCTATTTCTTCAGAATTGATAGTCTGAAGCACAGCTAACAAGCACAAAAGGATGAAGCTGGAAAACAGCTGATAGTTCCAGGTCTTTGGTGGCCTTCATTAGCACTGAGCTGAGGGAGGGAAAGGGATTAGGAGGTCAGAGACTCCTTTTTCACCACATCTTGAGTTTTGAAATACTGTCTTAAAGATATATTTGACTCCACTGTATTTATTTTGAACTAAAAGCTTGTAAGTCTAAATAATACAACTATATCAGTTCAGAGGCTGGTTTTTTTTTTCCTGTTCTGTTTCCTCAACAGCTTAGGAATGGAGGATATAAAATTTTATTATCAGATCATTAATATTTTGGAAAAAAAAATCATAAATGCACCTCTGTTGGAGTTTGTAGTAAACAGATGAGAGGGCAAGAAAATTCTAAGTAAAACAAAACTGAATTTATAAATGTCAAGTGGGAACAATTATTAGCTGATAAACTAAATAACAGGTACAAAAGAATTTATTACTGTGATAATATTAAGGGGAAAGGAAACTTTAACAATGGAATATCTACTCTTCACGAAACTGCAGATTCAGAAAAATGGTCCCAGGGGAAGTGTTTGCAGGGTACCAGAGAAAGATCCAGCAGCTGTTTCAGCAACATATTCAAGCTAAACTTTGGATTTTCTTTTGCTTAATAAAAATACACCTGACTACTGTATATACAAGCATCTAGATGTGTGCTTTGAACGGGACTCTTCATGCTAAAAACTGTATGCCTGTTTGCTTGTTTGCATAAACAGTCGAAAACATATTAAGTTTTAAGCTGTCTTTAATGGAGAAAATGTCAATTTTCTTCCAAAATAAAGAAGCCAAATAAATCAGAATGTTCTTTAAATACTAGACTTACAAATAGTTCTTTTCTCTATATTTTACGACACAAATTTGGAGCAAGATTGCTCCAATACCTGAATTTTCCATCTAAAGTTTTCATTTTATAGAGCCCTTCCTGCAAAATCTCTCTTGAAATAATTTTCAGAAGCATAGCATTACCAGGAACTGTCTCAAAACCATCAATATCTATCTGAAATCAGTATCAATATCTGAAATCAGTATCAATATCTGAAACGCATCAGATGTGTTTGCAGTTCAAATTTCCTGCAAAAGAGTTTCCCCATTAAGTAAATCAGCTGGTAGCAATTACATTTTTTTGTACATGCCACTACATAAAAGTTACTTATTTAGTATCACATCCAAGAGAACAATCAGCTGACGGCAATAATGCTTGTTTTCAGAAGTCGTATTAGAAGAGAGAAGAGGAAGTAAATGCCATTTTTTCCATAGAAGAACACTGTTTTTTTTATCAGTGGTTTGAGAACTGAAACACTTTGAAGAGTCCCAAATGAAGGACTTGCCTCCTTGCTCCCTGAGCTATGAGAACAGAGCACACTGTCCTGCTCAGTAGCTGAGGTAGAGAGTAAACTATTACAGCATCATTTAATAGGAGGCCTGTAGTTATTGATGTTCCCCAGGGGTCAGTCATGGGTCCAGTTTTGTTCAACAACTTCATCCATGACCCAGATGACGGGACAAAGTGTACTCTCAGTGAGTTTGATGATACAAAACTGGGAAGAGTGACTGACATACCAGAACACTCTGCTGCAATTCAGTCAGACCTGGACAGACTGGAGAACTGGGCAGAGGGGAACCTAATGAAGTTCAACCTGGGCAAGGGTAGGATCCTGCACCTGGGTAGGACTAACACCAGTACATGTTAGGGGCTGGTCTGCTGGAAAGCAGCTTTGCAGAGAAAAAGCTGTGAGTCCTGGTGGACAAGCTCACCTTGAGGCATCACTGAGCTGATCACAAGGCTAATGATATTTTGGGGTATTTTAAGAGTCTGAGCAGCAGATCAAAGGACCTCTCCGCCTCTACTCTGCCCTAGTAAGAGTATGTCTGGAATTCTGGGATCCCAAGTTCAAAAGACTGGAACGTACTGGAGAATTCTGTGGAGAGCTACAAAGGTGATTAGGGAACAGAAGCATCTCTCTGATGAGAGACTGAAAGACCAAAAGCTTTTTAGCCTGAAGGAGACCGAGAAGTGATCTCATCAATGCTTACAGATAGGTAAAGGGTGAGCATCAAGAGGATGCGGCCAGACTCTTTTCAGGGGTGCCAAATTATAGGACAAACGGAAATGGACACAAACTGAACACAGGAAGTTCCACTTAAACACGTGGGAAAACTTCTATACGTTGAGGGTGATAGAACATTGGAACAGGGTGCCCAGACAGGCTGTGGTTTCTGCTTTGGAGATGTCAAAACGTGCCTGGACACGTTCCTGAGAAACCTGATGTAGGCAAACCTCCTTTAAGCAGTGGCGTTGGACTAGTTGGTTTCTGGAGGTTCCTTCCAACTCCCTTACCATTTTGTGATTCTGTAATTTAAATGCTTCTCTATCCTGGCCTTTCCTGCAAGACAGAACTGCCTTCTTTTCTCTAAGAACTTCCAACATAAAGTCAGTGATGGTTTCCTCCTCATCCTTTTAGAGGGCTCACATCTAACAATTTCTCTTCAGTGGGAAAGCTAGAAAAGCTTCAAGCATCATGTCTGAAACTATGATTCTAGCATCTTAAAATTGTACTATCTACTTCGAGGAATATACCATTTTAAGATGCTAGAATCATAGTTTCAAGCATCATGTCTGAAACTATGATTCTAGCATCTTAAAATTGTACTATCTACTTCGAGGAATATACCATTTTGGAGGAGAGAAGGTAGATCTTTCTGACTTTTTTGGACACCAGATCCTTGTAGTTAACACAACTTTTCCACAGGCGGTCTTTACATTCATTGGAAGAGTACTGCCAAAGGAATACAGGGAAATGGTTGATTGCCAAACCACAGAAAAGTTTTGGTAAATATTTCAGGAATATAATTCATGAATAAACCAACTGATTACTGTGCAGTCAACAAAACAGTTCCATAACTTTGCCTAATTATTAAAAAAAAACTTAAAAATTTCCCCTTCTGTATAACAGTACTAAGTTCTGTGTAATGCTTAAATTTTTAGAGCAATAGGTACTTTTTGTTACAAAGCACAGAAAAAATAGGTTGTATTTCAGTCTGCTGGTCATGCTAGTCTGGAAAACAGCACAAGTTCAGAGAACTGAAATCATGTGCACATGTTGGCTACAAATGAAACAAGTATATTAACTCCCCCTACCAAGCAGATCCCAATAGAAATAAAGTGGTTGCTTTGTAGACAGCATTTATTTAGCTAAAGCTTGTACTTCCCTTACTGACTTAATACACTGAAAAGATTGTTTTATTCTTACAGTTAGCTGCATTATAAGCAGTTATTAAAATGTTATCATACAAAATCGTATGTGGGTTACATCAATGGCACTTAAGATCTACAGGCTGATCAACGGAAACCCACCAGTTTTCACAGTAGCTGTTGGCAGTTCTACAAAGGACCAAGCTTAGCTTACTGCAACACGCTAAGCATGCATTTAGCAAAATGCTGTGTAACAAACTAACCACTTCCTTCAGACATGAAGGAAACTTCACAGAAACTGACTCCAGAGAGTGTGTTTGAGTTTTACACAGATTAAACAACTACGACAGTACCTCAACAAAAAAAAAAAACCTAAAAACCAAACCAGTGAAGACTATTTTCTGGTTTAAAAATGTTTATTTAAAAGAAAATGAATACCTAGATGACCAGGAGGGAAAAAAAAAATTCCTCTGTCTTCCCTCCAAAACCATTACTCTGCAATTTAACTTTCACTTAAGTTTCAGCTTAGAAGTTTTATCAAAAAACCCCAACTCCTGAACTTTCATTTCCTTTTCCTATGCTGTCAGACCTGAGAAAATAAGTACCTTTCACTGAAGGGTTGCATGGGATGTGAGAAGAAATCACAATAAAACTTATTCACAATATACAAGTATAAAAATATCTTGCTTAGGATTCAGCATTATAATTTAATAACTTTTTGTTGTTTCATAGGTATCTGGGAAAGGTACAGACACATGTCCCGATCCTGTTACAAGAGGTAGAATGCCAGCATTTGGCACAACATTCCAGGAGAGAGTCAAAGTGATGTTCCTGTTCCCCCTGCAAAAGCAACAAAGAGTATTAGTATAAATGCTAAAGTTAATCAATTTAATTAATCATTGCTAATACTAATAAATTAGGACATCAATTGTTTTCCAATCCAGATGCAATGTTTTAATTTTACATAGTTACTTCATGAAGTACTTTACCTAATTTCCAGATGCAGCTTCTTTGGGTTGTGTTTTTAAGTTACTAAACTTTGGAGTTGAACTCATCACAGAATAAATTCTACATAAACAAGCATATCAGAAGCAGAAACTCAGAAGCCTATTGCTCATATTAGCAGAATATTTCTTCTGCAGAAGAAACAGAGTATCTTGTATCCTAAAGTAATCTTCTAACAATCAAACTGCAAAGACGCAGTAGACTGTTAAGAGTGACACACAGAATGTAAGACCATGGCAATAAAAACAGATATCAAATGCAAAGTATGCAAATAAATCAAGACACCGTGAATAATATGACAAAAGGATCTACTTACTTGAGACCATTTCCATCATCGAAGAAAAAGTACTTTGACTTCATGTCTTTTAAGAATAGTCTTGGGTTATCTCCTCTCAACATGATCTTGTCCCAAAGAACCACCTGGTTTAAAGCCTAAAAATAAAATTCTAATTAAGTCAGCAAGCTAGCTCACAAGATCATATTCAGTCACCACAAGTTCATTTCAAATAAAGGACATAAACTGAGCTGTAATGAGACACCATCTAGGTACATAACATTATTCCAGTTTCAATAGGAAAAAACTCTACATGAACTGCAAACTGGTTACACTGCGAGGATATAGTGAATGCTTGGGTTTTTTCTTAACTTGCTACATAAAATTATCACCCTACCTTACACACACACACACACACCCCCCCCCGCCAGTATCCTAATTATTTTATACATGCTGCTGGATATTGTGTTTGTACTAAAATTTTGTCATGTTTCACCCTTTAGATTATTTTTTTTTGCCACATAAACCACTAGTCTCAGATGTTTTTTTTCCTGAACTGCTCTATAAGGTACTAAATAAGACTGCTTAGCACCTTACCACTTAAGAGAAGAGTATAAAGTTTGAAACATTTAAGAATTTGGAATGCATCTTTTGAATTGCTCGTACAGTCTGTTCATCTGTGATGTATGAAAAGATACATCACACCTGGTGAGACCAAAGGCCACTCTATCTTGTTTCTAACACCACAGAACATTAGGGAAAAGTAAAACAAGCAAGTGGAAAAACCTCATTTACAGTCCACTATTGCAAGTGAACAACAAGGCATGCAGTACTTTTCTCCCATTCTGTTGGGAACATAGGAAGTTAGGCCTCATGAGGGTGAACTTCATACCCTGCAGATAAAACTGTCAAGAAAGTAACAATCACGAAAGCCGGTGACAACAGTCCAAACTAAGAAATTCTAGTGCCTTAACTCTTCTCAGCAGAACTTCAGAATGTTAAAAATAACTGCAGTACAAAACAGAAAATTGCTTCAATTTTCTTTTTGATACTTACATTATTTTTTGTTGAATATTCTGCAGACAAATACAGAAACAATTGTTTAACATTCCAGTCAAATATACTCTGCAGATGTAGGTGACTTAAGAAAAATACCATATTGTACTTACATAACCTTGCTTTATTTTTACTAGATCTAAGTAGACTATGCCAAGCATAGCGTACAGAGCTGAAAAAGCCTGTAATACTCACAGTAGAGAAGTTAGTTGGGCAGTATTTTGTATTGGAAGGGACACCAGGGATTAGCAAATTTAATTACCTACTTACTACAAAGAAAGTCAAGACTGAAACTCTTCTACTTTTGATCAACAGAAAAGAACTGATGGCTGCCATTTGAGACTGTTAGTGTAACAAAGCAGATATGCTAATTACTTGTCTGCTTATTTAGCAATAAAATGTACCATTTATGACCGATAAAAGACCTCCCAACTCGCAACAAAGATTAGCTGCAACCTTTTAATTCCCAGCCCTCTTTTTTATTCTATTTGTCTCTATCTCAAAGAATAAATTAAACTGATTCCCCAACCAGCCTCAAAGTCTGCTTTGTTATGTTCCACTCATCAAGATTATATCACATTTTTAGGCTATTAATTCAAAAGGCAAGTATGACAAGAATTAAGTAACTAACTGCTGCTGCAAGAACAGATGGAGCTATTTTACTTGACCATTTCTCCTTATCTAACTCAAAACAAGAAACCAGATTCTAAGTACGTCCTTTTTAGCCACAAATTAAGCAAACGAAAGAGTTTGTGCAAACTGTCTCCTCCCCTTTTCTTTCCCTAGTTTCTTTTTCTGTATATTGTTTTATTTAATTCTTCCTAGGACCAATAACTTGTTTCTGTTAGTTAAGACAGCCTACGCACTAGCAACTCTTCACAAATTTAGTCTCAAAAAACTCTACAAGAAAGTTGTATTTTACAACTCTACATACTGCAAGGTTTATTTATGCTAGGTATGAAAGGTTGAGTCAGAGCTTCTATATTAAAAAAAAACCAAATAAAAAATACTGCTCTCCTGCTTCCAGCTGATAAAAAAGTCCCTCTTATTCCTGTGCAATACACATCTGCAAAAATCAGGTTAACCTCTTTATCCAGATATCACATGAATTCAAGACCTGTATTTTGGTTGGTTTGTTTACACAATGCACTATTCTCCAAACATTGACAAAAAAGAACGGGGAAAAATCCCAGAAATCTCAGCCTGGCTGCTAAACAAGGCTTACTATAATCACCTGAGGTAATGCTTGTTGCCTCTTATTTAGTACCACCTTATGCAGAAAAAACACTATGTTACTTATTCAGCAAAATCTTAAATCCCTCTGCTTTCTACTGTCAAAAAGCCTACCCAAAACCAAACATAATACACCCACCCATAACCCTCTTTCCCCAGTAAAAAACAGACTAACAAGGAAGTAGAAAAATACAAAATAAAGTTGCCAAAAGGTAACTGAAAACAGGCTAAAAAGTAATGTGATAAATTCTGTAATACTTCATATGCTTCCCAAGGAAATTCACACTATTCAGTGTTAAATCTTTGATAGGTTTAAACAAATAAAGGGTTATAATGTGTTTTTAAAGACAAGTATTTGTATATAATTACATGGCAGCAATTAATTCATACCTCAAAACACCCATTAATAGCAGTATCATCTAGACGTTGAACTGCACTGTACTTCCTATAACTAGATACAGTGCATTTCATTAGAGCTCCATTTAAAAGAAGCATGGAAAAGGGAGAACAACTTGCCTCATCTACTAGAGACCGAACAACTATTTCGAGCTCTGTTTTACTGCTCTAGCTATGTGAAATGCTATTTTTTACAACTTTACCTTTATATTTTAACACAAATAGCTACTTTTCCCTCAAATTCTGAGTATCTGAAGACTGTAAGATATCAAAAGCGTATGTCAAAACATTCTTATTTCCAAATGCTTTCGAATAACTTTTTTCATTAAGGATATCTGCAGTAATGTCAAATGTGATGAATCCCAGATCACTTCTTTCTCTGGGTCCAGTGAAATCTTCCACGTTTTTTCTAGGACAAAACAAAACACAAGATTATCCTTTCTTATTATTCCTTTTTCATGCATTACGTAAATTATTAGCCTTATTATATCTCATCCATTTTCTGTATTTTCTTTGCAATACTTTTGGCTAAAGTATAATCAGTATTATAAAATAAAACCTGCCTTACAGAAATTACAGAGTCTGAGTTTTAAATTACAGACTTTGCCACCACAGTAGTCTAAGATACACATACAGACTGTACATTTTAGTAAAATATGTGTTAGCCATCCCCAAATATATAAATCTGATTAGAACACCTGTAGCACAGATGTCTGCTGGCAACCGTTTCATAGATTCGTAGAATGGTTTGGGTTTTCGTTTCTGTTTCTCAGCTTTCCACTAAAAAAAGCCCCGAGTGCTCAGTCTTATAGACAATACTCCAGACATTCTGATAAAACAGCTTATGTTTGTAGTTACAAAATTCCTCACTAGAATGTACTTAGTTAGCAGTATAAAGAAATGCTTCTTTTCTCTTACATTATGGAAACCCACATAATTTTGGAAGAATTTATTACGAATCTGTATCTAGACAAACATCAGACATTACCACACTAAACTACATTCGAAAGTGAAAAGTAACAGCACAGGAGAAAAAACCGCACTTTTGGAGACAGTGAACCATTGTCAATGCGGCGGAGTAACAGGCCTTAAGCCTGGGGTGTGCAGGTACTCAGAAGCAAGAAAAGCAACTAACACATAAGGCCTTGCATTAATACCAATCTGTTAATCACAGGAGGGTCCAGCATGACCCAAAATAAGCATTAGGATTACACTCATGTACGTCAAGCTCGTTGCAACACTCAAAAAAGATGCCCTTATGCTGATTTTATGCTGTTTGCAACCCTCAATCTAGCAAAAATGCAGGTTTTATTTTCCTAAGATACTAAACCAATTCAAAACGCAATTGCAGCTCCCGCTCTTTATTTGCATTAATCTCCCCTTTCGAACCCTTCTGCTAACCATCCACTTAGCTCATGGCGGCTCCAAAGCTCCATGAGCTGCTTTAGCTCACTAGGACAGCTAAAATTAAACTAAACAAACTCAAAAGCTGATTTAAAACAGCTTAGTACTCTGTCAGCCACAGTCGACCATGCAGGTCTGGTGAAGGACCACGTGAATGGAACCAGCGGTAAAAAAACTCCCCTTTTTGGTGGCACTACTAGCTGCTCCAATGCTCAGAAAAGTACAGACCTCCACATTATACGTGATTCACTTGATGGAATTTTTATGTGACGGTTTTCTTTGTGAAGGGTGGCTGGGGGGGTAGAAATGGAAAAAAAGGCTTCCACGGCACAAGTTTGCATCTTACGAGCAACATGGTTTTGATGTGGTATTACTTATTCGACACTTGGTGCGTTCCACTGGAATATAACACATCCCGGTCAGCTATATAAGGCTTGCAAACAAGACTGGAAAATACATTACCAGCAGAAAAAAAAAAATAAAGGAACTAAGTAAAACCACAACAACAAATAAAAAGGCATTAGGGGAATAAAACGTATGTTCATTCACATCATTGCACCCCCAAAACTGTCAAAAGCAGATTATACTTGTCTTCTTGCAACTCGCCATGCCATTACACCGAACGCCACCGGTGCTCGCACCAAAGTCTGTCTTAACGCCACGGCCCTCACAGCAGCGGGGCAGCCCCTTAACGCGCTGACTAGCAGCGAAACGCCCAAGGCGGGAGGCACCGCCCCAGCTCCCGCCCGGCCGGGGCGTGTGGCTGCGGAACGCCGTCGTGGGGCTCCCTCATTGGCTCAGACGGCGGACGAGGGAGCGGGCAAGAAACAGACTGCTACGGCCTCGGCCGATGCAAGCCGGCGCCGTAACGGTGTCGAGCAGCTGCCGCGGCAGTGGGCCTCCAGTTGCGTCTGCGCCGCTCCGTAGCCGGGCGTCAGGGTCCCCTCAGGCGCCCCGGCCATTACCCGCCCTGCAGCGGATCCTCAGCAGGCAGCCGGGAAAGAGCTGCAGCTCCCAGATAAACCCTTCCCCTCCCCAGCGGGCAGCCACTGCCCTGCCCGTCCCTCCTCCGCCACTCCCTTCCTTCTCCCGGCCGCACTCACAGCGTGACCCGGGATACGGCGATGCTGACGGGCACGCTCCGCTCTTTGAAGGCAGTGGTGATGAAACAACCGAAGGTGAGCGCCGCCATCACGCTCAAAGAAAAGGCGAAGAGCGAGTTAGCCCGGGACAGAACGGTGTTCATCTCCCCGCTCGGCCCGGCCGCCGCCCCGCACACACTCCCAGGCTCCAGCCGCCGCTCGGTGGCGGGGGGGGGAGGTTCCAGAGGGCCCGGCGGCGCTAGGACACGGCAGGAAGCAGCGGAAGGGGCGCGGGCGCGCGGCCGGCGGGGGGGCGGGGCCGCACCGAGACTCCGCCCGACTGGGGGCGGGACAATGCACCGCCCTCACCGCGCCTGCGCTGGGGGCGGGCCCGGGCTCCTCTTGCCTCCGCCAGGCTGCGGCTGCGTTTTGACGCCGTGGTCCTAGCGTACGGCTGCTTGTTGCTTCGCCGTGCCTCTGCCGCGTACGTGTTCTTACCAGCTAGCCGTTAGCTTTGAGCCACGATGCTTTATGAGACCGGCACCCGCATGGGTATGCCAGGATGTTGGGAGTGGAGAGAAATGCTTTGTGCTATTTGGCTGCCATGTGTCAAACGTGATTTGCACTTAAAAATGAGCCCGTGCGGTGTGTCTGCGTCCGTCTGGTTTACAGAAGAAAAAACGCTTGAAGGGAAGATGTACCCGCTTGGGTGTGTCCTGTTCAGCTGTGGATGGTTTGTTTTCCTTGTGTGTGGAGGCTTGTCGGTTTTCTGCGTGGCCGCGAGAAGGTCGCCAGTGCTCACCTGTGGCCCCTTTGAGCAGCGCGTGGTGGAGACACTTCTGTATCCCTTGCGAATGATGCCCGATGAAGGGTTTCCAGGGGGTGCTGTTTGGTGCTCTTACCGTTAATACTAGCAGCTCATCTTATCCTAGTGCCTTCATACGTTTCAGGGGAAAAAATGAGTTGGTCTGTGTTGGACCATTTTTTTTTGCATTCATTGTTTGTCCCCTGCTATGTTTCTTGAGGCATTATTTTTTACAAACAAAAAAAGTTGGCATTTGTAATTCTGATAGAAACGTAAATACCATTTGAAGAGAATGATTGTTTTTCCTCTTTGTGTCTGTATCTTGCTTTCACTGATAGAGTACCTTGTTTCCTATATGATGTTCCTATTCACTTTCACTTTGTTGCATATATGCTCAGTATGTAAATGACCTTTTCTAGGAGCATTTCATAGCTGGACGTCCTTACTGGATGGCTCTGTGATCCCATACTACAGAATGAGGTAGTCCTTCATTTTATTTCTCCGAATTGGTTGAAATTTCACTTCAAGTCTGTGCTAGAAAACCTTAGCTTATGTAGTGAAGTGGCTCAGTAACTCCTTTTCCTAGGCCCCTACTTGGTTTTGGTTCTTGTTCCTAATCCCTGAACCTGCAAAGTTGAGTCTGAAAACAAGGGTGAGAGAGAGCCAAAACAGTGGTGCTTTGGGGTTTGTTTGTGTTTTTTTGGCTTTTTTGTTGTTTCCCCCCCCCCCCCCCCATATTTCAGTGTATCAAGTATACCAGGCTGATTAACACACATTTATCAGAATGGGCAACAGGTGTCAGCAGTGGTTCAGTTATATTTAAGTTTCCAGTTCTGTAAGTATGGGGAGCAGGAACAGGAGCCTGAGTTGAAGGCTTTGTGGTAACTGAAAGAATAGAGACAAGAAAGTATGGACTGTCAGGCCATTCTGAAATGCATATGGTCTGTAATGATGGTTCTGTTTTGTTTTTTTTTTCTTCTGTAACTGAGAGTCAGGGCTGTAACTCGGGTAAGAAAAATCTTTACAGATAAAGGTAGAGAAGGGAAGAGCAAAAATGTCTTGCTAATGCTGTTTGTATTCACTTAGTTTGAATATTTGTGGCACGTTTCTGTTTAGCTCTAACGTTAAAAATAAGCTGTGAAGTAATCTATGGTAATGTTCTTTGCATCTGGGAACCACTGTTCCACTTGCCCATACTTTCCCACACACCCTGCTACTCATAACTGTCCAGCTCCCCGGAAGCTCTCCAGGTGCTATTCTCTATCGCATTGGGCAAAACCTGGCCCATCAGTTATGTGACATTACACCTAAACTAAGTGGCCAGTGGAATAGCCATATAATAACACGCTAGTAACCAGCACAGCTCTAAGCTGTTTCCCCAAAGTGACAAACAGCCCCAAAGAGAGCATGCAGAGGACCCTATCTGCCCCCAGAAAACAAATGCATCTCAACATAGCAAACACACCGTACGGAAACAAAAAAACAAAACCACATTTATATGAAACTTTCTTAACAAGCCTCAAGACTTAATTGGATCCTTTATCTTGCTTCCTGTTATCTCAACCCTTTTGTCTCTTGCCAAAATAGACTTTGTTCAGACAGCTGCTTTTCAAGCCCTATGTTTGCCACCAAATATGGATTGTTCTGTGTTAACACAGCCCGCTCTCACAAGCCCCCACCTCTGTCCCCATACAGACAGGAGGGAAAGGAACACAAAAAAAACCCTCAGAATTGAGATAAAAAGAATTTCATGATATGCTAAGATGAAAAAAGTACCTTAGCCTGTTTGCAGAAACCCCACAGCTTGTGCAGCAGAAAAGACCGACACCCCAAACCTGGAAACTGAAAGCAGCAGCCAGAACTGGAAGCCTCTCATGTTATAATCTGAACTTCAAACCCCGTAGTACTTTGCAGCCCAGCACTTTGATTTTGAGGCTGGAATGACAGGAGCATGATATTGAATATCAGCAAAGGACTCAACATATGACATGGACTCTGTCTCTCTTGAACTGGAAAACTCAGAACTGGGCATAATGCTCCAGACATAGCCTTATGAGGGCAGAATAAAAGGGTGTGAGAACCTCCATTGACCTGCTTGTCACACCCTTCTAATACTTTTTGTTGTTTGTTTGTTTTTAATGCCTACAAACAAAAGGCTCAGGTGCCCATCTCAGTCAGAGATCTGAAAGGTAGAATTCCTCCTTCTGTTGTTCCTCTGAACTATCTGACTTTGGAATTGTGGTCTTATGCGCTCTTTGATCTATTCATTGTGTTCCTTTTTATAGTGTCAGCACTTCAACAGAATTGACACCAGTCAGCAGCTGATGATTAGTCCTCTGATAGGGAGTAGCTTGCTTGGTTCAGTTGAGGTGTTTCTACTCTGTTGTTCAAGTTACTGAGTGATTCCTTTATTCATCTGCAAGCAAAATGTCAAGTGTTGATACTGACCATCAACAGAGATTGCTATGAGTTTTTCCACTGAAATCATATTGTTTCTAATATGGTACACACAGATAGGAGCATTGAGAGCACTGACAGTTTGAGGTATGGTTTGTAAATTCCAGCAAATGGAAGGTGTTAAATTCAGCCCAGGAGGAAGAACCTTTGGCCTTCTTGGGGCTTAAGTTTCTAACTGATTTTATAGGTGAAAATTTAGCTGCCTGTGGCATCTGTGATGCCTGGTTATATGGACTATACTGATAACTTTTTTGGGGTATAGAGCCATTAATGTACTTATTAAACGTCATCATAAGTGTCTAAATCCTTCATTTAATTTCTTTGTAATTACTGAAATGTTCATTCTTAAAGAGACAGTAGCAACACACAACCTTTTAGACAGCTCTGGGTATGCAGATGGAGAAAAAAATAAATATGGCCATGAGCAAGTAGGGGAAATTTTTTCTCTATTGCAACAGCCCCTTCCATTTTTAGCAGCTCTTTGGGGTGGGCCATTTTAACAACTTGTGTGGAAAGGCTGTGTTTAAGAGAAGTAATCTTTCTGGACTGCATTGAAGAGTTTTTGTTTTTATCCCTCTTCTCACCTCCATTGTTTTGACTTGGATCTACAAACTATGGAGAACCAGGAGACAAGCAAACTGAAGAGCTGGCAAAAGTCTGAAGAAAGGAAGTATAAAGTAAAAGGCAATAGGTAAGAGTTAACTGTTTTTAGAAATGGCTTACAATAAAAAAGAAAATAAAGAAAAATTAAAAGACAGACTGTAATGTAGAATAAAATCAATTTTGAAAGGAATTCAAATTGGTTACAAAACTCAGATATCGCTTTGACCAAACTTTTCAGAGTAACTGACACTTTTCTCAATATAATTTAAAGGTGACATTTGTTCAGTTCATTAAGCAAAAGGTTAATTGTAAAAACCACAAAAATACCAAGTTAATTTACAAGAATTTAGATTAAAAAGGTGACCTCAGCATTTATTAGAGGAATGAGAAATAGCAAAGTCTGTTCTGTCAAGCTAGCTCAAATATCAAAAGCATAGTAGCTGCAATACCACATGTCTAAGGAAGAGGGAGAGTTAGTTGATGGAGAAGGCATCTATTAAGTTCTATAAAAGTGTGGTTCATGATGAAAACATCTGTTCGGACCCAAGAAAGGAACTATGCAAACAGATGCAAAATGAGGAGACCTCAAAGTTTCACAAGTACAGTCATAAACCAATACATTGAACCATCAAAAATTCCAGATAAAGGTCTTTATTAAGAGGCAGCTTGACCTCTCCCATCATAGTTTGCTATTATTTTTTATCAAGAGGTTACTATCTCTGTAGCAGAATGAGTAGTAGGGAACATGAGTGGGTTTTCTCATTCCAGCGGGTTAGTTTAATCTCATCAAAATTTTACATTGCCAGATTGTGAGCTGGAGTGGCTGGAGTATCAGTACACATTCCTTCCTGTTGATTCCCAGGAAGGGAGAAAGAGGGTCAGTAGTCTTTAGTTGAGGAGTGGAATGGGCAGCTGGAGATGGTAACTTTTAAAACTAATAGGGGGCAAGGTTTGCTAGAATTTGCCTGTCAGCAGGCTGTGTATGTCTGCTGTCTGACATGTTTCTGGTTCTAGCCATGTCTCCAAGTATGCACATGACTTATTTTGGAATCTCCTTCTATAGTACTCTTGATAATTGGGTTGTGCTAGATATCCAGAGAGGACTGCAACAAATACTGCAGAACAAACTTGCTGTGTTTCTTAGCAGCAGGTCAGTTATACCTGCTTTCCTTCTGTACAGAACTTTACTGTCAGTGAGCAGATCGAGCATACTCGTACGATAATGTTGCTAGTAGCAGGGACTTTTAGTTGAATGTGTTGAACAAAATACTCTGTGTTGAGATTTATTCAGTTTAAATGCTTTGACGAGAAAATGATGGGGGAAATTGCTTAAAGAACATACATGAGGAAGAAACAACACCAATATCATTCACTAACTTTAGATGAGTCAGATAAAAGTTGAAGTATTGAGGATTAACATCCCATAAATCTATTAAAATACAAGTCTGCGGGTATTCATGCTGACTAAGACATAGCCTTTTTAGTAGTTCAGGCTTCTCAGCATTTTTGAGTCCTTCACAAGGCACTGTGTGTTTACATCAAAAATGAGATACTGGAACTAGTGGCTTCTTACTGATTTTATTTTAAACTCTCTCTGTTTCAAAGTCATTATTTCAGAAGTTTCTCCTATATTATAAAATAATGTATTTTTCAGAGCACCTATAATGTAAAAACACCAATAATGTGTTTTTCAGAACACTTTCAGTGTTCCCATTGCTCTGCCTGGCATCCCATTTCATTAAATTATCTTCTGTGATATTCATTTTTAGGCAGAAATTTCAAAACCTGGATGACTATAACTGCTTGGTATTTTTAGCCACGTCTCATATGTGGAGAAAGACGTGCAGAAGAAATGTCATCCAAATAATTCCTTAGACTTCACAGCATGTATTGTCTTGAAAAAAACATTTTTACTTTCAGACATGTGGATGCTTCTCCAAAATACTGATGAAAACTATTTGGACGAACTGTAACAATTTATGCTGAGTGTGGAATTACTGTTCTACAGCCTGTATTAGGCTAATTCAAGGATATTACTTTGAAAGATTTAATCAGAAGTATATTTTCCAGAACTAAACATTCAGTATATTCTATAAAGAAATAATGATTCCAAGGGTTTTGAGGTCTACTAATAAAAATTGTTTTCAAAGACTATATATCTGTTGTGGTATTTTTCTTGTGTTTCTAGCCTTACTGAAAGCTAAGCACTCTGGTCTTCTAGAGTGTTGAGGAAAATCTGCCGGAATAACATAGTTTATTAATGTGGTTATATAATTAATTATAGAAGACAGAACGTATATGTTATTTAAAAAAGGTTATGGGTAAATGGTTTTGGATTAGCATAAACAGGTGCCACCACTGAATACTTTCTGCACTTGGCCACTACACAGTAAAAACATTAAAGGGCAGGCTACTTTGAGCACTGGAGTTTGAAATTAACAACTTTTATAGTCATTATAAATTACAGTATTTCTATCTTGAATGTACTGGTTATGTTCTTTAGAAGTGGTAACTGACCAAGCTACACAAAAACAGAATTCAAGAGCATAAATTTCCAGGACTTGTAGTTTTAAAAATGGTTTTAAAATTAAAATAGCTAATTGGCAGAAATGAGGAGTGCATACCAGAAAAGTGAGTGTACTGTTTTATTTGTGGGGAATATGCTGGTATGTTAAGCTGTCTTACTGTGCTCTTAGTGTTCACTATGTTGACAATGCTACTGTGTTCTTAAAACCAAGAAAAACTAATGTTTACCTGCAGTGTGGCTTTTTGCCATTTTGCTGTGTGCTATGATAAAGTCTTAAATGCTATAACAATTTTATATACTATCCTTTTCATAGCCATTGAGTGAATGGATATACAGTATTTTATTTAGGTTTGTTATCCAAATGTTGTATTAAAATTAATAGATTTAACCTAATTAGTTGCAGTATTGTGTTCTGTTAATAACAATGAAATCTTCAGAATGCTCCTCTTGAGTGATCTTAAACTCATTTTACAAGCGAGAAAATGACATAGAGAATTTCATCCTCTAAAGTCAAAGCTATACAGAAAATATAAATGTCCAGGTGAAGCCATTGCTTTTTTTCAAGTAATCTGATACTTATATAAAGTTATGTATTGTTAATTATTGCTAATACATTTCTATTTGGAAGCTCTCAGTATTCTGCACTGCTGCTAGACCATATTCCAATTGCTTGATGTTGCCATGCAATTATAAATTTGCAAGGCATAGCATGTCAGTTTTTTGCACTCGCTAGTGGTGTCACATTGACTCTCAAATCATTATAATTTACTTACAGTTCTACTTTCTGATTTCTCTTGCTTTCTGATCCTGGATCTAGTCTGCGTGGGCCTGCTTCACCAATTTCGTGTTTAAGTCTCAGTATTCATGTTGTTGATTCTTCCAAAATGCCATAAAAGTGTTAACATCTGAACAGTTCTATTTCCATGACTGGATGCCTGATAGCATGGGTATGCCAGCATCCTGTAATGGCAATTACAGGCAAGGCTTTAGTACAGCAGAGCCTTAGATTAAGATAAAGTCAGTCGTTCTGTGCAGTTGGGAGTTTCCAGCTAAGCTGGGACACTTAAGTTAGAAAGCTTTAAAGAAGTAAAAATATTATGAGGAGAGTAATTTGCCAGCTTCTTACGAACGTATGTGAAATGACATTCTCAAAACTCGTAATTTCTTTCAGTTGTGTGTAGTTGATAGTTAAGCAGAGACAATTGTGAGAGAAGACAAGCTTTAATAGAGGAATAACCCTCATGCTCAGTTTTCTTGTTTCTAAAAGCATAACTTCTACAGATCAATGAGAAATTAAAAAGATCACTTACAAAACATGACATGCATCCACAGCCTTAATTTTGAAGAGATTTCTGTTCTTTTTCTTGGCACTTTAACATGAAAAGTCAATCTGAAGAAGACAATGTAACAACTGAGAATTTCAGTGATTTATCTACTGCAGCTATAAGCAGGAAACAGTATTGTAAGAGGAAGATTAACTCTGAGCACTGCTAACTCCAGCTGTTAGTTGTAGTAATTGTCATCTGGATTTTTTACAAAGGCTATTTTGTTAATTAACAAAATGTGGGAGAAGTCTAGATGAGAAAGTTACTGGATGGCATAGTGTGGAGTCAGAAATGAAAAATAGTCAGGTAAAGCACTCTATAGAGGAAGAGTATTTTCCATGAAATCATTATGATTCTTGTGTATACTGTGTGGCAGATGTGCAAAGCAGGTACTTAAGATGTGGAAGAAGAAAATCCGATACTGAATGTGTTACTAAGGAAAATATAATACAGTTTTTATTAATGATTGAAACGGAAATTGGCAGTGATGGCTGAGAACATAATACCTATTTATCCTTACGGAAAGCATGACACCTCAATTCAGTGTCAGATAACAATGTGCCAAATATAAAAAGGGATTTTCATTTGGTATTTTAAGTACTCCCATTTCTAACGGTGGTACGAGGAGAGCAGTTCCTATTCTGGCTGGATGAGAAAATATCTATAAATGACATTTAGCAGAAGATGTATATGTGTATTTTTTTTGGTAGATTAATACAGATTACAGTTTAAACTGCATTTTAATTGCCTTTTCTGGCTACTCTTTTGATTTTTATGTGGACTAATTTTGTTTTTCTTTGAAAGAAAAAGACTGAATGTCTGTTTCTCTTCAGATAAGTACGGATCAATTCCTGTCTGTTAAAACTTTTCATCTTGATATTTATTTCCAAGCACATTTCATTTTATCAGTGTGTTTTTTGTTTTTTTTTTTTTTTTTTTAATTTATATAGGTTTATTTGAATGCAGTTTTCAGAACACGTTATGTTTTCTGACACTAATAAATTACTCTGGAGCCTGATGATCAGATGTTCTTTATTTTGCCACTTTCCCTTCAGATACACGTTTTTTGTGTCATATCCTTAATGTCTGCTATCCTGTTCATTGAAGTCAGGGAACCTACCCTCAGTGACAAACTCTCTGCTCCCAATAGCTGCCAACATTCTAAAATGTTGGGGTTTTTTTTCCTGACCATCAAACAAGAGAATCCAGGGTAGAGTAGAAAGGATGTTTCAGTTCAAGATTGCTGTGGGTAGGCTGTTTTAAACTGTCCCTAAACCCAGTTATTTCTTCACATGTGAAATAAATACAAAAGCTTGGAACAGCACCCTTTCTATGCTGACATAATCATTGGTTTTAGGGTTATAGCTTAGTTAGGAATATAGGTCTGTCCTGCAGCAACTCAGTTTGTACCTTTTCAGGCACAATTATGTACTCAGCAATTGCACTAACAGAACAATTTCTGCACGATTATGAATAACAACTTTATGGTACAGAAGCAAATTAATTCTTTAAAAATACCAGGAATTTAGACCCCCCTCTTTAAAACTGGCCAAGAAATAAAGCCTGACACGTCATAGGTTTAAAATATTATGACACAGCAATGAAGTGTGTATTATAAGCATTATAAAGCTTCTATGTTTTATATTTACTATTGCATTTATTTTAACTACATTAAAATTAATTTTAGATGTTCTGAGATTTTATTTATAAAAATATGTAGAAGTTTGATTTTTATAGTCTGTTTTTAATATAAGCCATATATACTAGATATAGTACATATTCAGCCTAAATAAAATAGTGTGAGACTGTCAGAGCTGATATATTAAGGCTCTGTTTCTTTGTTAATATATATTTCAAGTATTTACTGATGTGGTTCTAGTTTTGTAAGAGAGAAATAGTGGTTTAACATAAAATGAAGTAACACAAAAGACCATTTGTACTTAAAAAGCAGAATTTGTTTTGATTATCTGAGTTAACTGGTTTAGCACATGGTTTAGTTCTTAATACTTTTGACAGTGTATTTTTAAGCCTGTATCAATAGGTTAAATTAATTAGGGATGCAAAATTCAGAATGAAACAGTCCTTTTAAGTGGACCAAGTACAATCCACAGTCAGGGAACCTGTGTCAGTTATATTCTGTCCCACTTGAATGTCACCAGGCTAGCAGGAGTGGTAGTGAACTCAATACTATGTACAGTATAAATAATCGTCATATTTTGAGCAGCAAGCATCATGACCAGCTGATATTTTCTCTCCTCAGGACCAGTTGTTCCCATGAGTGCGTGGCGGGAGCCATATGATCTTATCAACACATTTGAGAGCCCTACCCAAACACAGAGAGATTTTGCTGCAGCAATGACTGTCATAGAAGAGAGTCGCCCTTTTGCCCAGCAGCTATCCAATGTCTACTTTACTATACTTTGCCTTTTTTGTTTTAAACTTTTTGTGAAGATCAGCCTTGCTATACTTAGTCATTTCTACATTGTGAAAGGAAACCATAAGGAAGCAGCAAGGATAGCTGCTGAATTTTATGGAGTTCCTCAAGGACAAGGTATATTTGTACTTACTATCTTATCACTACTGTTTGAGGGTTTTGTTGTTACTGTTTGTTTTGTTTTTTTTTTTTTCAGGTAATTATTTATCTGCTAGCATCATTTATATTCAGCTTGTCAAATGACATGTGTGAGTGCTTTTTTCCAGTGGTGTGGCCTTTTATTTGTTTTTCTTTGTTGGTTTGGCTTTTTTTTGTTTGTCTGTTTTGTTGGTAGCTGAGTTTTTTTTGGGTTCTTTTTAGATTATGAAGCTCAGAACTGAAATATTGCAGCCAGGGTCCTGTTAAGAGAGGGTCTTATGCTTAAGATGGCTGTATTTGAGATTGCTGGTACTTGTGAATCTAAAATTGCTTCTGAGGTTCCCCAGCTTACACATTTGTGGTTGAAATTTTCCACAGCACATGTGTTTATTTTACAGCACTTTAGAGAAGCTAGGTCTAGGTATTTTTGAGAATTACTTCTTAATTGAATTAATTTTTTTGTGTAATATCTGAGAAGATACAGTCTTTACATACTTTGAATTACTGCCACAGCATATATCAAGAAGCTTGCTGTTTTTCAAGGTGAGCTATTGAACATCTGTATAGAAGAAACTCATAAAATTTTAGTGAGTTGAAAGCTTCTGTGAAAATTTACTTTTTGCTGAAGCAGGTCTTTGGCAGAGGTGGGCACAACTCCTCCCCCTGCTCCTCTGGGGTGAACCAGTAGCATTTTCATTCAAGTTTTTATTCTGGGTCACAAAATGCAGAAAACTCTCTCTTCTCAATTATGGTGTACTAGTGCATGACTGAGCCATGTTTTTTTCTCGGCTTGGGATCCCTGATGCCTCTCTTATCTTTGATTGATGTTCCTTGTATTCTGGGACAGCATCAAGACAAGAAGACTTGTCTTGCCTTTTGCTACCTTTATCACTTGTCCCTAAGTAATATGAGTAAGAGTAACCCAAGTTAAATGCAAAGGGGAAAGTGTTAAAACAAGACAGATCCAATTTCAAATGTAAATATCTTTTAAGTTCAGTGTTGAGACAAAAGTTAGACATTTTGTGTATACATATTTCAATCTGTCAACCAAAGAGAGGCTTAGACCCTAAAGCAGGTGTTAGCTGCTACAGGATTTAAATTATGTTTTCTTTGCAAAATTATTCTGAAACCCAGGATATTTACATCTGAATATGTAGATCACATCATTTGAAATATTACACATTTGTGTGTAGGTGTACAGACTATGTATATATGTGTATGTACATATGTAGGGGTCTGTTACTGTATGTGTATTCAACCACAGTACAGTGGGAAGAGCTATCTGTCCCACAGGCAGAAAACACTTGCAGTGACTGTGGTAGCCCTCATTTGGAATCAAAACTCTTTAATTTTTTGTCAAAACCTACTGGCTAGGTCTTAGTTAGCTTGTTCTGGAGAAACTGACATGGAATCTGAGTAAGGAAGGGAAAAAATGGAAAAAAATAGAAGGAAGGCAATAACATGCATCAGGTTGGAAAGTAGAATAGTCTCTACAGTATTACCTGTTGGTGAACCCAGAAGTCTTTAGTTTGATCATTCTTCAAATGTCTGAACTATTACATCTGAATAAATATGTATTCAGCTTTTTAGTAGTTGGCCCATATAAAAGTTGAAAATCAATCACTCCTGTAGATTACTGTTTTGCTCAACTAGAAGAGGTTTATATTGATTTAAAGACTCATATGGGAAAGTTTCTCATATTCTGCTTGGTTTATTGACAGAAGATAGTTAATGTGACTATTCTATGCTTAAACTCTACTTCTTACAACACAGCACCAGTCTGTCTTAATTTTTCACCGCCTAGCTCACACTGTTTGGGTTTGGATTTGGAGCAGGCCTAAGCACGGATTCAGCTAATGTTACATTATCTGCAAATTCAGCCAGTTCTCGTGGTTCACAGGACCTGCCCTCGCTATTTGGGGTGCACATAAGGGTCCTCAAAATGAGTCCTTCGTCTCTTCTACATCTCTGTTGTATGTAGAGTAAGGGAGCATGACACTGGCTCAACTCACACCATGTTGTGGGATTTAGTTTGTTTGTGAAATGCAGCACAGAGATACCTCAGTGAAGTTCATACAATACCATGTAACAAAATCCTGTTCAGTGTAGTATCTAGAAGATGTACAATAAGTGAAGTTGTAGCTCATAATCTTAAATGATAAAAATTAAACTGTGAAAGTCCTCCTGTTTAATGATCTTGTCCTGTGTTTTTTGTAAGCAATAGAGAAGCTTCAGCAGAAAAGAGAGTAGCCTGTCATTGCCTAATTCAAGTTTATAGTGCTTCAAGAAGAAATTCTACTTAGAGAAAATGTGTATGTTTTAGCTTTAACCTGATCACAAAGTCTCAAAATTCTGTTCTGGTATTTCACTTTGCTTGAAATACTGCAAAATAACTTTTTTTGCTGTTATAGTGGCTTGGCAAGGATAGAGTGCTATAATTTTGAAGAAGAGCCTTTGGAAATAATGTTCTACTAGACACAGGCATTATTTCCACTGAGCCTTTGAGTTAAAATAAGCTTTTCCTCTACAAAACCTATATAACTCTCATGGTTTGGGTGCTGCCTGCCCCCCTCCACATTGGAAATCACCTAGACTAGACTCAGCTGGCTCTGGAAATTGAATGAAGCTCATTATTTACAGCTTAGCTCAAAGTACAAGCAGATATTTACAGTATATACAATTATATACAGAAATATACAAGGTAAAACGTAATGGAGAAACACAACATCACTCACAGAAACCCGAGTCCCCAGGAGGGGCTTCCAACCACCCCTTCACCTTCTCCCTACCCCTCTCAACCTTACCCCAGTCCCAAGGAAGAATGGAGGTTTGGCCAGGGGGTTAGGAAGCAAAGTGGATTAGTCAGAAAAATGGAGGGTGAGGTTAGAGAGAGAGATGCAGCTCGGAGCTCCCCAGCAGGAGAAGTGTCTTATCTATGTTTTGATTCTTTTTTCTTGTATCTCTCAGTAAGCCTATGAGTGAAGTAGACATCACCATTGTTTTCCTTTCACAGCTTGTAATCTAGTTCTTCTCACCTTCAAACTAGCACAGTAACTGAGGATCTTTAGGTACTGAGTAGTAGTACTTACTGGAATTCCTTTCATACTGAAGGTACACAGTACTAGATTTGGGGCCCAGGATCGCACATTTTATGACTATGTTTTGTTCTTCAATGACTACAAGGAGATAGCTTTTCCCATGTTATCTGTCTACTGGGGTCTCATTGCTAGATATTAGTAAGGAAACTAGTTATATTTTATTCTTCAGTATTTCAGGAATATTTTCTTTCTAGTACAGATAGTCACCCATCTTCTGTGTTAAATCTATGCTTTGGGTCTCTCATATATGTGAGCAGTTGAAGTGGGATAGTATCCCAGTAATTAATTAGAAGTTACTGTACTGTCTAGGTGACGTTGAGGTATAAGAACTAGATCAGTGTTCAGCATCAAATAACACCGGAAAAGTGTGAATAAGATCTCTACTATTTATTAGTCACATTAATTTGTGAAGTCAGAGCAAAACCTTTCCTGTGTACAGCTGAAAGGCACCTTGTGGGGTAATTTGGATGCTCTAAGATGAGATATACATGGGCTGTCTGGTAAATGTTTGTCCAATCAGTTTAAGTGTTCAGTAATAGTGGTTTCTGCAGTGTCCTTATGCAACCAGTTGCAATTTTTTTCTATTCTTGTCACTGGAATGTTTCCCACTTTCCCTGAGACCTACCTAAATATTTCTTTCTGCAAACTAGCTGCAGAAGATACGCTTATGATATTTATCAGGGCTTTTTTCATGCATGAAAAATAACCAATTTCAAGACTATTATTAGGCATCTTCCTAACACTACTGTTTTAATCTTTTCTAGAATAAAGAAGGAAGGGTTTAACTTAGTCTGTGTTCCTGCATCTTATTTCCTAGACCTGAAATTACTGTAGTTGCTCTCCTTTGGACTTGTGCCAGCTCATATACAGTTCATAGACATCTTTATGGATGTCTAATTCCCTATGTTAAACTGAGTGCTCCAGCTGAGACTTTATTAGTGCAATCAGTGGAAGCATTAGTTGTATAAAAGTGGAACAGTTATGTCATGTGCCATATATATGATACCCTATGTAATACCTTCTGGAATGATGCTTTTCTGTAGCCTGCTGTAAAGCCCATGTTAAAACAGAATCACTGTACTGTGCATCTGCTTTTTCCTCTCTGTGTGTAACCCTTTCTGTACTGGCCTTCAACTATCTTCATGCTTCTGATATTGGTCAGTTTTTCCATTTTACTCAAGTGTATATTGAATTGTTTCCTTCTGAGCAGTTGCAGCACCTGCACCTTAGTGTCATCTACTGATTTTATGAAAATAAAAATTACAAGCTACCATTCTCAGTATTAAAAAACTGAACAGCATCTCAAATGCAGGACAGAACTCAGTGCTCTCTTACATTTGAAATGGAGTCAAAGATCCATGTCTTAATAAATTATCAAAACTAAATTATTTCTTCAGTGAAGTCAGTGGTATTACTAAAAAAAAAAAAGAACTAAATGAAGAAAATGAGCCATTCTATTATGAAGGTCCAATTTACAGGATTAATTAGCTTTGGCACTAATTTTGCAAGCACTGGTATATACATACTTGCCCCACTGAATTAAAAAGAACTTATTAGTTGTTCAGAGCTGAGTGCTTTGCAAGTGGGGACTATGGCTGTGTTCTAAAAATGTTATGGTGCCTAGCTTTTCTTTTTCTACTGTGTTGGAGTGAACATGTATTTATTTATTGTGCTAGAGAATTTAAAGTCAACATTCTATCAATTTCTCTATGCAAAAAATCATAGCACGTATATATTTGTTCCATTTAAAAATTCTGTGTCCTACAAACTGACCTGCAAAAATGAAGTTCTTTTCAACTTACCTTTGGGTATAATTAGCTCCTTAGCAGGCTGTCTGCAGTGACAGTGATCTACATAGTAAGATTTCTTCTCTCACTCTGTTTTCAGACCTATGACAAGTTAATAATTCAGCTCTTTGTATAGCTTTTGCTGGATATAAACCAGAGGATCGAAAGAAACCTTTAGAGTGTTCCTGCTTTACCACCTGCCGCCACAGAGCACATCATGAAAAGTGCTCTGTGGAAACAAGCACTGAGTTGGAGCTTCAGCTGAGTTTTATAGTTCGGTTTCTTTAGAATGAGATAGTGGTGCTGTGGAATTAAGTGATTTAAAAGTGTGTAACAAATGTTAAAAGTTAGTTAATTAATTGTCAAGTTGTTAGGGTCTGCAAGATAGAAACTCTGCTTACAAATACTGGTAAGAGTTTGGTTGGTATGGAAGTGTCTTTGATAATACAGACAGCTTTATAGAAGGAGGTGAAGTTCTTGTTCATATATATTTATAAGGCAAAAAGTCTATTTTGTCGAAATTAAACTTGATAATAACTGTCAATGTTTTTATGTGGAAGCAGAAGGTGGTATAGAGGAACTTTCTTACAAAATAATTTTTCATAAGTTACTACATCATAAATCACAACCAGCTAGTCATGTACTTACACAGATACTTGGGGTTTGATTTGCAAGCTAAGTAGTTCTGAGAACATGTGCTTTTTAATATCCGAGTTGTTGTCAACTCTGCATTTTTTTTCCATAGATTGCTACTTGATGCTTAACTACTGTTTTAAAGTAATACTTGAAAGTTATTTGAAGGTGAAGTATGCATTTGTAATTTCATAGAATCATAGAATCAGTCAGGGTTGGAAGGGACCATAAGGATCATCTGGTTCCAACCCCCCTGCCATGGGCAGGGACACCCTACCCTAGATCAGGCTGACCAGAGCCTCATCCAGCCTGGCCTTAAACACCTCCAGGGATTGGGCCTCAACCACCTCCCTGGGCAACCCATTCCAGGCTCTCACCACTCTTATGCTGAAAAACATCCTCCTCACATCCAGCCTGAACCTACCCATCTCCAGCTTCATTCCATTCCCCCTAGTCCTGTCACTCCCTGGTATCCTGAAAAGTTGCTCTCCAATTTTTTGTAGGCCCCCTTCAGATACTGAAAGGCCACAATAAGGTCACCTCAGAGCCTCCTCTTCTCCAGACTGAACAGCCCCAACTCTTTCAGTCTGTCCTTATAGCAGAGGTGCTCCAGCCCTCTGATCATCCTTGCGGCCCTTCTCTGGTCATGCTCCAGCAAGTCCACATCCTTCTTGTAAAGGGGGCTCCAGAACTGGATGCAGGGGTTTTTTTGTATTTGTAGTATTTGAGTATAACTTCACAAAGCAGAACAGCTTTTTACAGAACTAGAGAGAATAATATGGCCTGACTTCTTCTAAGTATATACAAAATATTTTTTTTAACGAACATGGCAAGTTCTGAGCTAGTCATGTTTGCTCTATCTGTCTTGGCCTGGCATGGTAGGAATGTTCAGTTCAATGATTATTCTTTATTACTCTAAATTAAGCCGTTCATGGGGTTGTGGTAGTTCAAGACTGAACTCCCCACCTCCTTTCAGGATTACAAGGCCTGTAGATAGCATGAAGTCTTCTATTGCCTGCTTTTTTATGTACTTTGAACAGTGCTTGGGTGAACTCAAGCAACCAGTCCACAAAATGCAATTTATAAATGAGAAATAATACTGTGTTTCACTCTTAGAGATCTGCTGTTTGGAAAGCTTGGTTAAATTCCAAACTGTAGTGAATAATTAGAGCAATTTTTTTCCCCATTATTCTAAGAAGTTGCAATTGATAATGTCACTCAGCAACAGTTGTTAGGTAGGGAAGATAGGCATGAGGCATTTTCTCAACTTGCGTTCCACAGAGATCACAGTTCTATTAATAAAAAACGTATAAGACCTTTACTAGCTTCCCGGATACAATAGAGATTCATTTAGAAATGACAGGAATATTGTATGGCATACTTACTCACCATACCACTTGGTGTAAGGCACCATATTTAGCATTTGTTTTCATATGCAGCACATAAGCTAATGATGAAGAAATTCTTAAGATAATCTGAATGTTTCTTTTTGAAAGTTCAGAAGGGATGTATTTTGATGGAGCTCATCACCTTCTCTTCTATGCTAACTTTGCCTAGTATGACAACTGCCAGAGAAGAGTTGCTTCAAAATCTCATGGAGATGCTTGCTTAGAATGAAGCTAAGAGACACCCTAGATTTGTAACGGTGCATTGTGATAAGATATAATAGCTATTCCTGCAACAATCTGCCTGAAAGGCCTTAAAGACAACTATTCTTGAAGAAAAGCTGTTAGGAATTTCCAGTACTGGACTGGCATCTGCACAGGGGAAGACCAAAATAGTGTAGCTCCCTGAAGGTGCTGTGCCTTCCCTTAGCCATAGGTTTGTTATGTTCAGGATTCTGCTGTTCATACTCCTCTCTTGTAGAGAATGTTCTCAAAGATTTGCAATGCAGGCAAGCAGTGAGTGAACTTCTGCCAGCAATGATGGCTTTGGGGGAATGCACTACGTGCCCAAGTACTGAACTCTATTCATGACTGCAGCAATGCTGGCTGGTTGGTCATAAATCCGTTATGGTATGCTGCATCTGTTGCACTAGTGGTTGTTACTCTTTGCTATGTCTAGTCTGTCTTGCAATAGATATCTCTCTCTTTACAGCTGTTGTCTCATGGCAATTGTCTGAAGATTTGCTCCATGGTTCTCTGTGCCACTCCTATACTGACTACTGGTCTCATGCCATCTGTCTTTCTTTTCTGTCTATATCTGAAGCCCAGGCTGGTAACTGTTTTGGTTGGACTCATCAGCTTGACTGCTGTGATTTGTTTTACTTTAGCCCACCACTAGCAAATATTCTGTTACCACTGCCTGTCTGTATGAAGAGATTTGGTGGATACAAGTTGCAAATGCACAAGCTAAGAAATGTACTAAATGTGTCATTGTTCCCTATTTGACTTCTGTGGGAACTGGCAGAGACTTTATCATATCAGAATTTATAATATTTTGTTAACTTTCCATTCTGATTCCCAGCACCCACAGACACAAGGCCTAATAACTGTAAAATCTCAGTAGAAGAGGTAGGAAAAGTATTAGCCATTCATGCTGTTGCTACATCAGTAGTAGTATTACTACTACTGCGAACTTGTCTTTCCAGCTAAGGGACAGTGATGATTCTGTATAGAGAACAGGTGTATGTAAGAGGCTTTTTTAGTGCTTTATAGTGGCACAGAGCAATGTCATTTTATACCTAAATAACTAATTATATTTTAAGTACTGTGTACATATCTGCTGGCAATTGTCAAGATGTGGAGCGCAGACTACTTGGTTGATGATACATGGGTAATGCTCAAGTTTCCGTTTGACAGTTGATGATTTATCATTGTGTCAGCCATGAAGTATGGCTTGATGAAAGAGTCTGTTTAGGAAAAAAAAAATATTCCAGTCTTTCCCTGTCCCGCTGTAGAGCTTTCTGTCTGTACTCTGTGGATTTAAGTTCCTTGTCATTGAGTTGGCACTGCAGGGTATAATAGTGGCTACTGTAGCCTTTTAAGATGCTATGCTGTTGTCAGTAACCACAATTCTATAGTTATTTCTAAAACTTGAATTATCATGGCTTCTCCTACAGCAAAGAATGTTAAAGACCTCTGCTTGGTCATTTCTGGAAATGTCAAAAGACAGGCAGCTCTTGGGACACTGGAACTGAGATCTAGGGAGCCTTTCTACCATTTAAGCTTCATGGTCTTAGTTTGTGGATCACATCAGCAGGAAGAGGCAGCTTCTAGTCCTGTTCCAGAATTTAGTGTGACAGGTTCTGTGCAGTTATTGTGACTCCATAATAATCCTCTTCATAAAAGCAGAGTGCATCTGAAAATACAGAAGAATTTGGGAAGTGAGACAGCTTACCAGTTAGTTGCCTTGAGGAATGCTGCACACAAATGCTGATCTGAGACTTCTGAAAATAGAACAATTTTGTCTATTCTTTTCCTAAGATAAATTGTTGTTATTAGAGTGCAGACTGTATTGCTTTGGGCTGCATCATGTATTGAAAAGTGTCTGGGTTTTTTTTTATTGTTTTCATTAAGAGTTTTTTTGGTGATACCATAATTGCATCCTTATTGCCTTAAGAACAGTCTTCAAAATAGAATTAATTCCTCATCCAAAAGGAGGAACAAAAATTTGTTTCCATTTTCATTCCCACCTGTTAAGAACTGCTGCCTCTGTAAACTAAACTTAGAGCTATTTGCTCATGTAGAATTGTTGAAACTCTAATGACATTTAAAAAAAAAAAAAATCTAGACCCTCCAAAAAAAAAAAAAGATTGTGAAGAAAATAACTTAGAAGTTTCCTTTAATAGTTCTTCCCCTGGACTGTAAAAGTTGAATAGAACTAATTATTAATGAAGTGGAATGTAGTGGTTTATTTAAAGCTTATCAAAATTCCAAACACAACAGTAAAATCTTCCAGTTTCCTTAATCTTCTGCCCTTCTTCTGGCTGATTTCTTGCAGGTAGCTGTAGAGTTCCAATGAGCTATTAGGGACAGTATCTAAATACTGTCTGTAATAGCTTGTGTGGCAAGACAGGAGAAGTAATGGCTTACTGTACTTTCTACATACTTTGATACATACTTATATTTGTTAGAGGTTTTATAGTGAATTTTGGGCATGTTTCAGTGTCTTCTGTATAGAAAAATCTGTTGTTACAGAATCTGACCACCAAGCCCAAGTAGTTTCAAACATTAATAATTTCATTATCTAATGAAGTTGAGAGATACTGATTTTTATTTTTGTAGGTCATGTAACCCAGTGCATGGATGGCTGTCTTGTGGAACATCATACAGCAATTCCATGTTGGAGGTGGAAGTGAAATAGCAAAGTTTTAACTATCATTTCAACTATAATTCAAATACATTGTAAAATTTCTGATATTCACTTCATTGATTTTGGTTTTGTTTGTGTTGGTTGGTCGTTGTGGGGTTTTTTTGGTTGTTCTTGTCTAGGCTTCTTTGATTTGGTATTTTATTCAGTTGATTTTGGTTTTGTGGGTTTTTTTGGAGGTTTTTTGTTTGTCTTTGTTTGCTTTTATATATGTACTGTTTTAATAATTTTTTTTTTTTAATGTCTTTTGCCTGGAGGATGAATGGTTGTACCTAGCAGAATTCAGTGAAAAGTTGCTTGTAGAGTCCTGAATGGGATGAGCTTTGGCTTTAAAGCATGGGGGAAAAAAAAGTACACATTTTTATGCATTGCATTCTGATGTCCTTGAAAGTATGCTTAGTAAGCAAGTAACTTAATAATAACAAGTGGCAAGTGTCTCTGGAATAGAGAATCCTACACTAGTACTTTTACCTTGAAGGTGGCACGTTGTCATCAGTTATTTCTCACTTGGAGAATAGTCCTCTTGTCTTCCTGACACAGACGGTTTTATGCATATTTTTAATAAGTTTTTCTGTTAATTAATTTTTCAGTATTTTTTTACTTGAAGAAAACACTACAATTTATCAAGTAATTCTAGCATTGAAGTGATACATATATAATATGATCTTATAAAGAGTCCTTTTTCAAAAGCTCTGTTCAAGACTTAGTTTCAGAGTCTGGTTGCTGGATGTGCATCAGTGTTTCAGTCTGTGAGGTACTCTAGTTCATGCAGCCAGATAAAGCAGCAGAAAGTCTGGGACCATCTTGTTCTCACTTTTGAGAATAGCAGTAGCCCACCTGCTTCTGTTCTGTATAGAGTGTCATTCCATTAAGGCAGTTCTCATGTGCTGTAATTTCAAGGTGAAATTTGCAGCTGCTCTTTCTCCTACCCCTTATCCTACTGGGCTGTAATCTTGCATCTGATTTTCTCTTAAAGAAAACCAAGAAGGATGTAGAACATTTAATTAAATCACTGGTATTATTTCAGTATCTTAGGGTTTAATTTTTGCCAGGTATCTGAAAGGAGTAGTACTAATGAAACCCAGAAATGTTAACTTAATTTTAAAAAATTTGCAAAAGCCAGTTTTTTGGCTTTTGCGGTAGAAGTGGATAGTGAAGAAATGAGGGCAAAGGTGGCAGCTGTACATGTTATTGATACAGAGAAATGTCTGTCCTCTTTCTGGAATTCATGCTGGAATTTTATCACAGATTGTTTCTCCCTGCATGCTTCTGTTGTGTTAGTGTCATACATAGTAACAAACAAGAAAAATGTTGATACTAATTTGTTGCCTTCTTTTTTTGCTATTATATATATTTAAAAAAAAGAAAAAGACAAACTGACTGTCCTTCTGACAAGATTCTAAAGCCTCACTTGCTTAATTGGATCAGACTTTCAAAGTAACCAGTGAAATGTTTTAATTGTTTTTTTGGTTAGTTTTAGTTAGCCAAACTATGCTTTTATTTATTGAGGATGCAGTTTCTAGTTGGTGGCTGTAGGGTATCTTATCTCCTACGTGAAAAAAAAAAAACAAACAGCAAAACAACGAACCAACCACCACCACCACAAATTCCAAAAAATCCACAAACAGAGCAAACATAAACAGAACAAAAAAAACCCACCAAGCCAAATCAACACCCCACCAAAAAGCCATTAAAAAATAAACTCTACTAAAATCACAAAACCAAACACGTGAAACCCACTGCAAAAACCACAGAAATGTCTCATAGTTTCATGGATTCTTCTGATTTTCAATAACTGTTTCAACTGCAGAGTTACATATGAGTAAAGCTTGATGCAGTAATAATTATTGCATCTATTAATAAAAGAATTGCCATTCTGATAAAGCAGTTTTAATGTTTCTTTTTTGAGAGTTGTTTGTTATTCAAGTAACAATGCATTGAATATTTATGCTTTAAGAATCTGATTTTGTTGTTGTTGTTATTATTATTAAATGATTAAAAAATTAACACCTTTCCATTTAAATCATGCAAATAGTTAAGACTCATGCTGTAGCTAAGCTGATTCTTTCTCTGTTTTAAAAATAGCAAATGCTGGAGCAGTTCTTCCCTTCCCCCACTACGTACTCACTAGTCCAAGCTAGTAAATGTTACTGAATGGATTTGAATGTTGTAGGCATTCTACACTAACTACAGCAAGATTCTTTGTGAAAAATCGAGAGGAGCAAAAAAAGGTAGTAGAAATAGTTTTGTGGATGTTCGTCAGAGCAGAGTACCTGCACTAATGAAAGACAGGCTTTCTTCAAGAGACAAATAATGACAGCAAACACAAACCAGAATCTCTCCAAAAGACGCCTAGAAAGTATAGGGGAGTGTCCTGCGAAACGAAAAGCTAGCTGGGGTATTCTGACCAGCCAAGGTTAGTATAGCAGCCATTTCGGAAACCAAGTACAGAAATGTGCTAAACTGATGCAGTTTGTGATGTTCTAGCTCTAAACTGTGGGGGTTTGTGTTTGTTTGTTTGTTTGCCTGGGGTTCTTTTCCTTGCTGTAATATAAATGAATACTATGTTAGTGGCACTTTATTGTCTTGCATGGGTTAACACAAGGGTGTTGAAGCTATTTTTGTTCTTGATACACTCTTATCAGCTGCTCTAAAATACCTTTTTGTTGTTTATCTGCCCTGTTTGTTTTATGCAAGTGCTTGGCTAACCCTGACTTTTGCTGTCCTGCTACAAGGTAACTGGATACCGAACGCTAATTGTTTACAACAGGGAACGAAAGGAGGGGAGGAGTAAGCTTCACATATAACTTTGTATGTAAAGAAAATTTTATAGGTAACTGTAACAGGAGGCAACGGAGGAACTACAGGTGACGGAATTGAGAATACTAAAGACAGATAAAATCAAATAGAAAAGTGCTTAGGAGGTATTTAGGTTGCTGGCCACTGGCATATTCAGCAATGAGAAACAAATTATTATATAAGAAGTGTTTGGGACTGCTATTGTCTGTACCATATTTTTCTATTTTTATGATAATACAAGTGTGTAAAAAGGAGCTTTGCGTAATTGTAAGGGTCTGATAATTTGTTTTTGTTTTTTTTTTTTTTGTAATTCCAGTGAATATTGCATATCATAAAGTATCAAAGTGAAACAAACAAACAAAAAGAAATTAAATTCTGGAAAATATAATATAAAATTAAAAACTGGAAGTGTTAAAATATCCAAGGAAAGGAGGAGAAAGGAAAGAGAGATTTAATATACTGTGCATAAAAATAATTGTGAATTTACCCTGCAAAACATAGCTGTGTGTTCTAGGAAACAGAGCTATTCTTAAAATACCTTTGCTCATTTTTAGTCTTGCTAGCTCTAGAATGAAGCAATATTCAATAGTTTAAGCAACAGTTACACTAGCTTCCCAGGTAGCAAAATGCAATGGCTATATGTATTCATCAGCTTTAATAAACTGTGTGTATTTTACCTTCATACTGTTCACTCTTTGGGCTAAGATTTCCTCATCTGTACTAATTTTTATATTTTAGTCTGTCAGCTAGTTAGGTCAGTAGTTCCCAAAAAAACTGGGACATTCTCCCTCAGACTGAAATATTCCAAAATGTTAGCCGCGTTTGCCCTGGGCACCCCTCGATATGGTTCAGGGTTGGGCTCCTCTGTCGTTCTTATAAAGGAATAGCCACAGTTAGTTACAGTTTTAAACTCTCAAAATCACACTAAAATATGGAAAGTAAAATTTTCTGAAGAATCCATCTTAACACATTCCAGCTACTTAAAGCCTCTTTGTGACTGCCAGACCAGGCGTGGATACTTACTGATAGATATCTTGAAGTACTGAGAGACTTCTCTTGCAGTTGAGGCTTCTAGTTGTTGCAGTTCACTTGAATAACAGGTATGTCCAATATCCAGTTGGAAGGAGGCTCCTTTCTTCCCTCTCTATTCCCATCTATGGAGGCAGCCAAACCAGATTTTGATACTTGGGCACCCTTGCAGAGCAGTGAGAAAGTTGTGCTGCAATGGAGTATGCAATGAAATAAGCAAATTGGAAAATGTCCCCGAAGTGACACTGGGGATGGAATATGTCACAATAAGCTTTAGTAGAAGGGCAAAAGAATAGATAGAGACTAGCAGCGGGCTTTCAGCCTACTGGCTTGAGGGCCCACAATTTACCTATTTGACCACAATCTTCTGGGTGAGGTGAGGGTTGGCATGCTAGGCCCAGCTGCTGCCCAGCTGCGTCTCGCTTTGGAGGCCAGGGATTAGGCCTTGTGATGCATTTGGTCTCTGGCAGACTGGGAAACCAGAGAAAATTCTGAGCACACCTTGGGGAAAATTGCTTGCTGAGACTGCATTTGAGGAGCAAAATTATTCCAGGCAGAAGTCATCCAGAGTCTGAATCCAGCTGACAACATTCATGTATCTTTTCTGTCACCTTCTAGCTGGGAAGGCCACTGAAAAAAATTTACTTTTAGTGACTTTTTCAAGGAAATAACAACCTAAGAGTACTACCAGTTGCTGCACATACTCGTATTGAACCTGATGTGGGTCTAATGGATTACTGAATTTAGAGGCTGATTGTAGACCTTGGCACTCTAGTGATGGCACAGAGAGTTTGCAGAGCTACATTCAGAGAAAAAAACATCCAGACAGCTGTTGGTCCTTCAAGAAGATGGAAAAATCCAACCATGCATGAGCAACGGACAGGAGAGTTGTTGCTGTGCTTTCACGTGATGGGAGAAGGGGTCTGACTGACACACTTCTTCCGTGTGTGCAGAGGCCTGGCACAGGGCCAGCAGCAACTGCTGCTGCCACTGCCCTCATCATTGCCGTTGCCTGCTCATAGCATAATGCTGCTTCTGTTGGTAACTGAGCAAGCTATGCTTGGATATTACTACGATGGGCTTTTTAAAGGATTTTTAATAGAGTTTAATGGCCGTGTTTCTGTGAGAAAAGTATGTTCAATTGCAATGCCAAAGTACTCAAAATTTAGGAGTTGTTAAAAGTAATTCTGCCTGTACCATGCTGGTTTCACCTTCTTATGCGTTATAACCCAGTTTTTGACATCACAGCCACATGCTGTACTTCTCACAGATGCCTTGCTTCCTTTGATGTGCAGGATAGAGTTGTTCTGATAATGCATTATGTTCATACTTAAAAAAAAACCCCACATGTTTTCTTGTATGTTGCAAAGATTAGAAGGCATATAGTGAATGATGAGAAAAAGGGCTGATGTTTTAATGTCCCTAATAGAAAAGTCTGTTCTTGCCTCTACTGTGGCACCTGCATCTTTTAAGACCTATCACCTAACCTAAAAGTTCCTTGACAGATCGTGGTTATTATTACCTAAGGGTTGAAATTTCAGAAGTTCAAAGCTCTCATAACCATAATTAAGCTCTCAGTGTACACTTTTAGGTATTCTGGAAAAAAGTAGGATATTAGATTGATTCTAGAATTTGAGCATTAAAACTCTTTTGTCTTTTGGTTCCTTAGTTATAACAGCATCCATCCACACTGTTTTGTGAAGATAGACTCAGCAAGGTATTTGAAGCACACTGTTGTTATTGGGAGAATACCAGGGGAAAAAAAAAATTAAGATATTAACAGTGTCATAGTGAGTTTATAGTTTGTATAGCATTGCTAAGAGTGAGAGATGGTGCTAGATATGGAGACACAAAATATTTTCAATGCCAACTCCATAGAAAATGAGAAATACGGAATGACTAATGTGTGGTCATATATTGCGGTACACTGTAAACAGAACTACATGGGAAAATAAATTTGGTTTGTATGCTTTTCAAGATTAGGAAGGCATTATTGACATTTGCTCTTGAAATTAAATCCCTAAATTTTGAAAGTCTAATGGTGCCAGACTGGAAAGAAGATTGGTTTGAGACAATCAAGGTTTTGTATTTTGCATGCATGTGTTTATGTATTTATGTGTGTATAGTTATATATTTATATATCGTTACATAATTTTCAGTAAAATGAAAACAAAGATTATTTGAAGCACTGAAATTATTTTAAAGCCACTTGAACTACATCTCTTTCAGACCTGTTTTAATAATTTCCAACTTAAATTCTAGTTCTTTTGGGGTTCTTCAGTGCTGATTTTTGGAATTTCATTTGTTAAGAAGTGGCTTCTGTTTTGTTGGTCATGTCTAATCATATCTGTGGTTAAGCACCATGTAAATATTTCTTTTAAATCCTTAAGATTCTTTTCAATGCTTTTTAACATCAAACATCGATTAAGTAGTTGATACATTCTTTATCCTTCAAGGGCTTTAGACAGATGGGTCATTTTATAGTGCCACAGTAAAAATCTGTTAGAGCTTTATTATATAAATATCATGAAGGTTTAATGACTGAAGTGAGTCAGGTGATCTTGGGACTATGATAGTGCACAGCTTTTCCAGTGTAGTTAACCGATCGTAGTTGTTGCTTCAGCTGCCACTCAAAATATGTCTTACAGAATAAAAGATAATGCTGATGAGCTAAATACAGAACATTTGTTAGTTTTGCAGAAATAATATTAGCTACAACCCTTTCCAAGTAGTCTGTGTTTCTCATCTTCCAATAATGAACTGTGGCAAGCTTCTATTTTTGGTTCTTCTCTGATAATACTGCTTCTTCTAAGGATGGGGTTGTCATCTATTTACCCTTAGAGCAGTGCCTTTCTAATGCTGATCCCTGGCACAAATCTTGTGAAGAGAGAGATCTTTATTTCTAGCCCTCTTTGCGTTGAAAAGCAACCTTTTTAATGTATCTTGTACTGTTCTTTTGGTTTGTGGAGTTTTTTTGGTGTTGTGGTTTTGTTTTCTTTTTTTGGGAGGGGTGGTGTCGCTGTTTAAGACTATACAAACTTTTAGAAATAAAAAGAAAAGGGTGGGGTGACTGGCAATAGTGACTTGCAAGAAAATATTTTGACTTAGTATTTGACTACTAACATTATAACTGCAAGAATGACTTTCTGGTAATTGCAGATAGATGGAACGGAACGAAGTCTGGTAAAATATGAAGAAAACATTAATTACTTAGAAATGAATCCAGGTCAGAATTGAAAATCTCCATTTTGGGGGTATTTTTATATTTGAGAACAGTTGTCAAAACGTCAATTTATGAGCTAGAGAAACGTTCAGGAGACAACTGAAGCAATCATGAACTGCTAAAAGAAAAACACAGTTCAGAATATGGATCAAATAACATTTGAAATATCTCCAGAATATCTTATTATATTTATTTTCTAAGTCTATTATGAGTGAGTAGTAAAGTAGCGTAGAAACATTTGGCAATGCTTCCCTTACAAATCTGAACTAATAATAATTTTTCAAGGATACAAAACAATTTGACTCATTGCACAAGGTTAAAAATCGAGGAGTTTGCCCTGAGTTCTTAATTCAGCTCAAGGTTCTCTTGATTTCGCTATGAGTTTCTGTTGTGTTGAGATTCCAGTGAATCTGTCTTGGAAGGCGAATGCACAGATACAGGCACCTTCTGGTTTTTTAATTAATAAATGTGATTTTTGTTGAAAAAAAAAAATAGGGCTACAGTGCTTTAGCATAAGAAAATAGACTGGCAACTCGCTTATGCTTGTATCTAAGTTGTGCTTATTGCAGGATGAAAGTTCATATTACAGTGAGCTGCTGGTGTGCTTCCAAACAGAGCTGGAGTACACTAAGAACAGGCCCAACTAGTGAGAAGAGATTTGTCTTTGGGGTTTTTTAAATTTTTGTTTTATTTTCCAGATTGAAAGAAATGAGTAGAATATATAATTGCAATTGGCTGGAAGTGCCATGGGGAGATGGAGATTTAGGTATTGTATGATACTTTGTAATTTATTTGTTAACTTTGCCTGTTGATACAGCAAATGTGTTTCTTCTTTCTTCTTAGTGTTTACAAAGCAATGTAGGTTGCCCTTTCTGGCAAACTGTACACCAGAGAACTTGGAACTAGTGTGGCTTCTAAATATAGTTAGAGATACTTTGTATTCAGCATCTGTCAGAGATGACATTAGTAGGGAATTAATACATTAACAGTTTTGGAATAGACTTGTTTGCTAATACTCTGTTACAGACAACAATGAATGAAAAACTTTCCTCATTTAGGTTCTTGTTAATGCTTCCTAAGTGGGAGGCACAGCGAGTTTGGAGATTAACGGAAGGTGGCAATCCAGACAGAATTTATTTTAAGACACCTTTGATGTTTATTTATGATATTTATTTTGAACGCATTCTTATTCTCGTGGTATTTTGTGATGAATTACTGTGCTTACCAATAAGTCAGTTGGAATGTGAAAGTTTTTTTCGAAACTCAATATGCACAAAATGTTTCTGGAGCATCTTACTTTTGCGTTTTATTTCTAGTAGAGATGAGACAAGCCACTTTGTATTTAATAGATTTAGCAGAAACAGCTGCTGGATGTTTCTATGTGAAGATGGGGACATAAGGTGTGTCTAGGTGTTAAAACACAGCTCACAAACAGATGTGACATCATTTTATTCTCAAATGTCATTGGAATAATAACATTAGCAGATATATTTCTGAACAAGAGGGAAGTGAAGCAAAGAAAAATAGAAAAAATGTTGCTTTAGATGCTATCTCCATTGTTTTGTTTAGGGTAACACACAGCTACAAAAATGTCTAGAGGATTTAATGTGCTTAAAAAATTCATTACACTTAACAATTTTATTACATTTTTTCCTATAAAATATTTTTTCCTATTAATTTAGGAGTGGGATGCTGTCAAGAGAGAGGAGGAGTCACCTGTAGATACAAGGGGACAAAATTCAAAAGCAGCCTCCAAATGCAACTTTTAATTATTTTTGAGGAATTCTTTGCAGCTGACAGCAGGAGAACTTAAGTGATCTGATTAATTTGAATTAGAATGACTTGAGTGCTGGCTCAGATACTGCTGGAGAAGAAGGAAAACAACGGTCAAGATTCTCATTGCGTTTGCTAGCCTACAGTACATCTGTGCTTACTGAGATGACAGAGAAAATACTGATGTTTTATCAGAATCAGGGCACTTTAAGATTTCTGAGCTCAGTTTTTGTAGTATAATACCCCTTAAAAACCCAATCACTTTGTGTTTGTCTCGTTTGCTTGTATGTGGTGGTTTTTATAACTGTTAATTTGACTAGCAATAAGAATTGCAAAATACTATGGTCAGTAAAGGTAAAATAAAAAGTTTAAGTAAAAGAACAGGGAACAATGTGTGCACATACATAAAATAAACACGCAGCAACTTGCTTTGCAGGCAGTCCTACTTCATTGCAACTGACAAAGTCAAACATGTTTACACATCGGAAATTCATCTGCCATTGTTAACAGCTCCTCATACTTAGCGCATTCTCTCTACACTTTGCTTCAGAGATTTTGGAGGGCTGGATATAACTTACATGAGTGATTGTATTAGCATTTTACAGTGATTTTCCTCTAACAGGAATATATGTTGACAACTCCTAATATATTTTGAAGATGCTTCATCCTTGTACAATCTCTCAAAACTTGATCTGCAAAATGCACACCATAAACTGATATCAGCTGTGCCTGAGGGGGAAGTCTGGCTAGAAGGGACCTGCCACTGGCCAGTTCTAGAGGAAAAGGCCAGTTCTTCAGCAGGAGACATAAGATGTCTCTGGGACCTGGGCTTGGAGTTAAGGAATAGGGGAGGTTACGTGTGTGAAGGTGTGGTTGTTGTGGTTTTCTTTTTTTTCCCCTCCTCCCCACCCCTTTTTTGGGGGGGGTGATAAATGAAAATAAATGCCAAACCTTTACAATCAGCAGATCTAAGTATTTTTATCCCTAATGGTCTATTTGAATGAGAACTTGGACTTAATATCCTATATTTCTGTAACCATTTTTAAAAGTGTGATTCTCACTGTATTTTTTTCCTTGCACTTGTGTACTAGCTGCAGATTAATCTCATGATACATTAAGGATTTCCATATCAGTTTTCATATACATCATATGTCTGTTTTAAATTCAAATACCGATGTGTTGAGGTCTATAAATGTCTCTGTGCCATCTGCAAAAATAAATTACATAATTTTACAAAATAATTGTACAACACAAAAATAATAGGGGCAATTGATGGATGCATGAAATCAGATTACTAAAATAAATACGTCAATATTTTATTCTCTGTACCACATAATAATTTATTAGAGATAGTTACTGGTAATAATAGAACGGTTTTTATTGTCTAGGAACTTGAAATACAGTCTCTAAAGAGGAAAACTTAATTTAATAGGACAGTTGACTTCATTCTGTGCACCATATTTTCTGCTTTGCTCTATGCATTACAAAATTCTTCTAATTTACATGGTTTACTCAATAAATGTTGTTATTATATAGGTTCTTGGGCAGATCGCTCACCTCTGCATGAGGCAGCCAGTCAAGGACGTCTCCTTTCTCTAAAGACTTTATTGTCACAGGTGAAGGCTGTGTTCTTAAAATTTCTTTTGATTTTAATGTTACTTAATTTCTCAGCATAGATTATTAATGCCGATTTAGTAAGATTTGCTATGCTTTTTTCCCTTGATTTTTTTTCCAGAGCAATACACATTTAGGAGTTTTTTATATGATAAGATATGAACTAATATTTAAAATATTTTCTCTGTATGTTTCAAGAAGTCCATCCTCAAAAAAATTGTTACCAACCTGGTATCTAAATGTGTATCAGTCTTCCCATCTTGCATGGTATAAGTGAATGTAGCTTTAACCATCAGGTAAATAGAACTGTCAGGAAGATACTTGCTGAGGGGAATAATCACGGAAAGATTTCAGGTTTTACATAGTTTTGATTTTTTTTTTTTTTTTTAAAGTATGTATTTTGTTAATAGCTAAGGCAGAGACTCTAAACCACTATATTTCAATATTACAGTATTTTTCATATTGGCTACTATAATACTGAAAAAAGATTTACTACAGAATACATTTGATAAAAGCCAAAGATGCAGTTAGCAGTTCTTAAGCATTAAACATCTACTGCAGAAAATTTGACATGCAATTGTTTGATGATTTTAGCTAAAAAGTGTTGGTTTTTTTCCAAAATTCACCCATTTAGATATTTCAGACCTTAAATCAGAGAACTGTAGAATCAGAAGACAGTTCAGACTTTGGGCCTTGCTGAGTTCTAGAGATCACTAAGATTGGAGGTGTACCAACCTCTGTGGAGCCTGTTCCAGGTTTTCACTCTCACAGTGAAATCTTTTTCCGTATAACTAATTTGAATTCATCACATTCCAACTTGTTTCTGTGCCTGCTGTGCTATCACCATGCATTTCATCAGTCTGTTTCCATCTCCATTCTTTTATTTTCACTGAAGGCTTACCTATTGCAAGTAGAATTTTAATCCTGTTTACAGTATTGTTAGTAATTAATTTGAACAGTGTGAGGAAATTACTCTTAATGGTTTTTGTATCATCTTTGTGTAATTCATGTCTTCTTTAGGGTTACAATGTAGACACACTAACAATTGACCAGGTAACTCCACTTCATGAAGCCTGCCTGGGAGATCATGTAGGATGTGCAAGAATTCTTCTTGAAGCAGGAGCAAATGTAAGGGTTTTGTTTTGTGGGGGTTTTTTTTGTGTATGTGGAGTTCAGCATTCACTTTGGTTTAAGTGAGAGGGATGCATTGCTTGATTGTTAGTCTGATGTGTTTTTTAATTGTTATTTCTCTCTATTGCCTTATTGCTCACAGTTGATTTAATTTCATTTAGTTACAATAAGCTGCCATCTGAAAGCTGTGAAAGAAAAGTGATGGGCAGCCACTGGGACAAAGTAATGACTTGTAGAGAATCTGCTTGCAGTGTGTCACAAGCCTTATTTCTTCTGTGAATTTCATTACATTATTTCTCTTCAAAATTATGGAATGTATCGCTCTACTGCTTTCAGTTTGCTTTGAGTGGCCTGCAGGAGACTGCTCATTTTACCTTCATAATGTCTTTATTTACACTGCACCTTCCTACTTTTAAAATTCTTCAGTCTGAGTACAAAAAAGCACTGGCTCTTCTCTGTACTCCTAACACAGGCTGTCTGTTATCCCAAAGCAAAAATGGGACTTTACAGATCACTTTGACAACAATCTCTGTTGACATCAGAGTTAAAATGTATGGTTTCCCAAATCTCTCATCTTCATGATGGAAATATTTATCGTCCTTACAGTTCTATTTGGAGAGTGTGTAGGATACGTCTATGTTACTACAGGGAAAAAAAAAACGTACCAAATTCTTCTCCACATCAGCTAGCACAAGACTTCTGAAGACACAGAATTGTAGATACTACAAACAGAAGCACAAATCTCATTTTTCAATCTAGTTTTTTTTAGTATTTCTAGTTGTTTTGATGAGTTTGTGAGAAGTGTGTGACAGAGGATAGGCCAGAGTGCTGGAAGGAGCCCCCTCCTAATACCTGTGCCACTTCCTTTGGTATTATCAGCCCTCACAAATTTGCCTAGTTTCTCTCCTCATTCTCTCACACCAGTTAACCAGTGATGTGATGAGGTTGGTTTGAAAACAGTGAGCCTGTACTATTAGCTTTGTCTCCATGCTGTGAAGTATCATGCCAACCTGGAGATTAAAACCACCAAAAAAAAAGTGGTAAATAATTATCAGATTTAATATGGATTTTGCATTCTTGACAGTGCTGTGGAAAGAAGATCCCTGGTGTCCCATACTACAGAACATGTAGTTTTTCTGTATCAATGAAACAAGTTAAGTGCAGAGTCTTTTGAAATTTATTTACTACCCAGATGTCAGTGGGTGCTTTTCAGCATTCTGGGTGTATTTTGTCATATTCAAATTAGTTTAACAATAATTGTAAACTAATTTCGTCTGAGTACTGTGGTGAGAGGTGGATGCAGGAACTGATCAGTTAAGCTGTATATTAGTATGTTAAAGTAACTATATCTTGTTTAAAAAATTTACTTTTCAATTATGTTCTTAAACAGATTTTATATATTCTAGGTGAACGCTACAACAATTGATGGAGTCACACCTTTATTTAACGCCTGTTCGAGAGGCAGTGCCGCGTGTGCTGAGCTCCTGTTAGAATATGGTGCCAAAGCTCAGTGGGAGACCTGTCTTCCCTCCCCAACTCATGAAGCAGCCAGCAGAGGTAAGAAGTTTTCTGCTTGAACAAATGTGGATCAGTTGATGAGCGTCTCAATAATACTGTCAAGAAATGTGCCCAGTTTTCTCTGTGAGGCAGCTTACTGAAGTCAAGCAAACTCTGTCATGCTTTGTACTGACAGGTCACAGTGAATGTCTGGAAGTACTGATATCCTGGGGTATAGATGTTGACCACGATCTTCCTCATTTAGGAACACCTCTGTATGTAGCATGTGTTTCACAGCAGATCCATTGTATTCGAAAGCTTCTATATGCAGGTATGTCATGCTTTAAAGATTTACTGGTTTATGAAACAAGCGTAGTTTCTCTCCTGCGAAGTGAGCCATCGGTGAAACTAGAATGCTGCCTGCAGGGCTGTACTTGCAATGCATGTTTTCTCATAAGAACTTCCTATGCTTTTCATTTTTTTGTGGCAGAGCAAGCATATGAGGGAAAAAGGAAGCAAGACCAGTAAATATGGATGTTCAAAAAATTTAGTACTTACTGCAGCTTTGTAGCTGTTAATTTTCTGTAGTAAAAACAAAGGTAAAAAATACAGCCTCGAGAAAACATATATGTAGTAATTATTGTTATTTCAACAGAACTTTTATAGTAATGTAGTTCCACCCTTTTGCATTCTTCAGCATGTTGTGATTGATATTTTACAACGTATAGAGGCTAAGTTGCAAAGGGAATAGATAAGGTGAAAGGCATTTGAACCTAAATTTCATATTATTTACTTAATCAACGTGAGATGTTGGAGGTTTTCTGTTTCAGTACAAGTCCAGGGACACAACTGACATAGCTAGAGCATTATTTGCACTGTTTCTGGCAATGACGTTCAGGGCTTGAGTATTCTGCAGCACAGTGAATGAAATGTTTAAATGAGTAATTGCAGACTGTCATCATTGCACCAGAATTGTTTTTCTAGTTATTTGCAGGTTATTTGGAGTTTAAGCAGTTACATTGTTTCTTGCTGAGTCAGCCTCTTTGTGTGATTAACTCTGTCCTATTTTTTATGCCCTTAAGTAGAAAAGGGTATGTAAATTAGAGAATATAAGATACTACTTCTATCACTCTGAATGTATTAGAAGTTGAAAAGCAAATGGACAATGAAATAGGCAAGAGGATGATACTGTGGAAGTATTCCAAAATTGTTAATACTGAGAACAGTGAGTTATTTGGACTTCAAAACTATTTGCTAGGCCTGTGATATTATTGAGTCATTTTACTGCACTGGGAATTAAAATGCAAAAATTGTTGATTCAGGGACAAAAGTTGGTACAGAAGCCAATTTTTGCTCTGACAAGATCAGTGAAGCTCTCTTAAGAAGTCTGTGTTTTCTTGTGCTTCAAAATTCTAGAAAACTGTGAGGCAAACCCAGTTTTAAGGGGACTAGCAGCTTACTTATAAGGGGAATTCTTCTGTACTAGTTAGTTTTGTTTAACACTGGTGTGGGTATTTTTTTCTTGAATATGAGTGCATTATTGCAAGCTTATTTAGTCCATTTAAATTTAAAATAAACTAGCAACTCCTCATTAACATGAAAGTGTAATAATTAGAAATCTGTGGATTTGGAGAATTAATGGTTAAAATAAGGTTATATAGAAAGAAAGCATATTTTCATGTAGTGCAAATCATCTTAAATGTGTACAAAATACACTTTATAAATTAGGGCAACAATGATAAAGTTGTGCTTAGATGCTGAAACCTAGGATAAGTGTATGGGTTCAAAAAGAAACACTGCTATGATTTGCCTTAGTGCTATGCCATTAAATTGAGTGGCTAAATTGATCTTCCAGAACAATGTATTTCTTTCTTTGTCTCATAACACCTTCTTTACTCAATGGCAGTTTTAATTAATCTTTACTTGTGTCTCTTTCTGTGAATCTATCAGGTGCCAATGTCCAGAAAGGAAAGTATTTAGAAACTCCTCTCCACGCTGCTGCTCAGCATTCTAGTACAGAGATTGTAAACTTACTTCTTGAATTTGGGGCAGATATAAATGCCAAAAACACAGATTTTGAGAGGCCTGTTGATTTAGCTGCTCCAAGCAGTTCAGTAGAGCGACTGCTGCTCCTCCACGAAGGTAAACTTTACATAAGTGTTTTTGCAGCTATAGCTTGTATTCTTAAAAAAAACCCTCACCTCACCCCCATAAAAAAATCCCCAACAACCCAAACAACCCATCTTATATAAGCTAACATTGTGCTTTATGAAATGTATGTATTAACATTCAGGTAAATTCCTTTCTAACTATAAAAACACCCACTAACATTTATTCTCAGGCCAAAGCCTGTTGACCAAGCAGCATCTGAATTTATACAGGCTGGGAAAGTATCATCTTATGTTTATTTGGTGTTTACACAATTAGCTATTAAAGCTACATTTTATTTGCTGTTACAGACTTTATTAAAGAGAAACAGAATATTTCAATTTCAGATTAAAAATACGTTTGCTTCTGACCAGCTGTCCCAATATTTTAAAAAATATATTTTTAAGTGCATATAAAGCACTTCTGATTGTAAGCAGAAAGTATGACAAATTTAATATTCTAAATTTTCTTTACTGAATTATAGCTACTTGAGAAATAGGAATCAACACGTCAGAATCCCTTAAAACTCTTAAGTCTCTGTCATCTCAGAGAGAGAATATCCCAAAGGGAATAGGATTTGTTTGTACAAATGGCATAAAATGGAGCCACAAGACGTAGGTGGAAAATAAGCAGAGAAACTATTGCAGTAACCACAGGCATCTCTTTGGAGGTGATCAGACAAGTAGCATTGATTAATTTTTTGCTGCAGAAGACATCTGTAGTCAGAATGCTGTGGAACCACTTTCTGTGAAAACAGTTGATTATCACAAAATTACTAGGGCTAGTAGGATTTTTTTGAAGTCACAGCAAAGATATAAAGAAGAAGAAATTGGTATGAAACTTGGTTGTTTGGTTTTTTTTGTATTGCTCAGAGACACGGCAATGTATTTGTTTTGAGGGAAGGGAAGGACATGGACAAAGGCATTCTTGTGAGCTAGTCAGACCACTCGTGGTGTTTTGCCTGCTTATTCTTGGTGCGGTGATGCATTGATTTTGTGGTGCTGTACTCACCTTTTCTATGAATAAAGAAAAAATAAAACTTGCAGTTTTAAGTCACAGATATCAACTATTTGCTGGAAGTAGGTTTTTAGTTTAAAAACACAAATAACTTGCTGCCCCGACTGCTCTTTTTTGAGTTTTTCTTTGATTGTTAATAAGGTTTCAGCAGCCTCAGCCTTCTTTTTGAGGGCAAAAAAAGCAAGGAAAGACAAGAAAGGAAAAGGGCAAATTTGCAAAATGTGATTTAAAAAACCTAATGTAATTATTGTGCAAGAGTGCTATAAAATGAACTAGTAAAATAAACTAGCTTTTATAGTTGTGTAATTAAACTCCTCTCTTTTTTTTGTTTGCAGCCACACCATCTTCTCTTTGTCAGCTCTGCCGACTATGTATCAGAAATTACATAGGAAGAGCTAGGCTGCATCTTGTCCCACAACTCCAGCTGCCAACAATACTGAAGAATTTCTTACAGTATAGATAACAAAGTAATTAACCTTCAGAAACTTGAATAGCAACTACTTTTTCTTCTTTCTGTTTATTGTATGTTTTATCTAAAGAACTGCTGGGCGGAAAAAAAAAAGCATTTTGCCTATTAAGTTTTTGACACTTGATGTTGATATATAATAATAATAGAAAGCCATTCAGCAATTGGTACCAAGGTGCTAATAAGGCTGGATAGAATGGGAAATGATTGTATAGCTTTAGCATAACACTTACTAAATAGCTTTACTGCCATTAATTGTATTTATACTTTTAAAATCTGTTTGACACACCTGAACCACAGAGAGTTTCTTTGTTAACTTTGTCTGTTTGAAGTCATTATCTGTTTTTAAACTTCATTTGTAGGTGTACCTAAGAATATGTGGTGATAGGTACACTGTATACATTGATAAAAATAAAATAACTGAATATCAATTTTCCTTCTTTTTTTCTTATATAGACAATTTATAAATGTCAGAGAAAAGCTCTCTTTGTTCTTCCTCACTGTCAGTGCTGTGAATTGGAATTACGTTGCTGTGATCATAATCACATTTGCTTTCAGTTTTTCATGCACAGGTTGTAGTTGCTCTAATTATTAGTACAGTTAATAACTTACAAAATTTCAGAGGAATATTTCCCAAAAGCCTTAATGTTGAAATAATTTTAATCTCCTCTTCTAAACCAGAATTATCTGAGCTCTTCATTGTTTCCTAACACTGCTGCATCAGAACTCGTGGGCATATTAAATAATTATTTGCCTCAGAAAAAGGCATACATTTGTATAGTATTTGTGAGGTTTCTGAAGGCTTAAGTTCTGATACTAAGTCTTCAACCCTGACTTCAGGAGGTGGATGCAAAACTCCAAACTAATGTTCCCTACATAAGGACATAATTTCTCTTCTGGGCTAGTTTTATAAACAATTTCCCAGCTCCAAAATTCACATTACACAATCCCAGAATGCTCTAGTAGACATTTCTGTGATTAGGTTGGAATTTTGTTCAGGTCTCTAGCCAGAGAAGGAAAGCTGACACCTCCAGGAAACATTAAAAGTCCCAAAGGATTTCTGCCTTGCTCATGCTCTTCCATGGCGCTGATTGCCAGTCATATCAAAAAAAAGGTGATTTGACTACTTCATTGGAACACAGTGCTGCTTCTTGCAGTCTTTTTGTTTGGTCATTCTTTGAGAACAGATTACTTCCTCAGTCACTGTTAGTCAGTGACTAATCAAAGCATGAGACACATGAAAATTTGCCACTTGCCCTTGGTGATTCACCCATTCCTTTTCGATGACTATTTTCAGTGTTTAAGTTGTTACTGGAAAGATACTAAGTGAGGAACTGACTATAGGTGAAGCTTTCACAAGGAAGAATGCATACTCAGTTGTTAAATTGTATCCACTTCATAAAACTGCAACTCTCTGACACCCTTGTTAAAAGTCATCGTGTTTTGCCTTTGTTGCTTGCAAAAACTCTAGTGAGGGCCTCTTCTTGAATCCAGCCAGATGCAAGTAAGAGGAATGGCTTAGGAATCCCTAAAGTACATATTCTATAATGGAGGAAGTTGGGTGGTTTTGGTTTTGATCCAGCAACTAGTAATTTTATATATAATACCATTACTATTACTTCAAGAAATAAGGAAGTGCCAAGCCAGCCATGGCACTGTTGAACTTTCCTGTGTAGAATGAGATCATTTAGACCCACACCTTCAGGTGTGCACAGCACTTTAAAAGTTTGACAGAAGAAAAGTGTCATAGAAAAAAAAAAGGCTCTCCCATGTTCTTTACAATAAGGTTAGTGTTCAGCAAGCATGGCTATTCTAATTTTCTGCAAAACACCTGTTTGAAACAAGTCACATCAGAATCCAAGCCATCTCATCTCAAATAGGTGTGTTCATGTCTTGTGGCACTGGCAATGTCTTTTCCCACCTTTCCCACTGATCTCTGCCGTAACACAAGGACCAAATGATCAGTTGAGTTTACATGTATCTGGTACTACTTTCTCTTCAATTCTGCAGAATAGTAGCCTAGTAATCCAGAACTAGCTTACACTAATACTATGACTCCAGTCTCATGCAAGATGCAGCTCTCAATGTTTTGCTCCAGGTAACTATATGAAAATAGAGTGACTTGGCAAGCTGCGACAAGTTGGATGGGCATTCCTGCTGTTACTATGTAACAGGAACAAACAAAATAGGGAATAGATGTTAATCCTGCCAGAGCAACATGTACTGGAGCAGGTCTCTGGCAGATCAGACCATGCTAATGCCACATACCAAAAATACATAGTAATGAAATAGCTGACATTAGTGTTTGGTAAAGTACTTTCCAAAGAATGATCTTCTCTTTAGCCAGAAATTAAAATGGGTTTGTTCTCATTACGTAGGGTTCCATTACAAAGGGGTTTCTGGTGGACTGAATTCTTACTGTGAAATAAATGTTAAGTAATGTATGAAAATATTGAGAACCATGATCTGATGCAAACATTGAACCTTATTAGAACACTGTTAATGACTACTACAGCACACACAAGTTTAGAAGGCATTCTGCTAGAGATTGTGGTGGTTGATGGCTTTGACAGGTGAACTCTTCACTTGGTTATAAAGGATCTGGATGGCTGAGCTCAGAGAGTAGTTGTGATGGAGTTAAATCTGGTTGGTGACTTGTCACAAGCAGTGTTCCCTAGAGCTCAAGTTTGGGGCCAGTCTTGTTTAATAACTTTGTCACTTATCTGGATGAGAAGATTGAGTGCACCTGCAGTAGGTCTACAGGTGACACTAAGTTGGGAGGGAGTGTTGATCTGCTTGAGGGTAGGAAGATTGCAGAGGGATCTGGAAAGACTGAATAGATGGGCTGAGGTCAACTGTATGAGGTTTAGTAAGGCTGAATGCTGGGTCCTGTACACAGGGACACACTGTGTGGGACACACTTTGTGTCCCACACAAAGCCACAGGCTTGGGGCAGAGTGGCTGGAAAACTAACTGCCTGTCAGAAAAATATCTGGAGGTGCTGGTGGGCCACAAGCTGAATATAAACCAGCAGTGGTTCGGGTGGCCAAGAACACCAACAGCATTTTGGCCTGTATCAAAAATGGTGTGGCCAGCAGGAGTGAGGAAGTGATTAGGCCCCTATACTTGGGACTCATGAGGCTGCAGCTTGAGTTCTGTGTCTAGTTTGGGGTGCCACAGTATGAGAAGCATTGAGATGAATGAAAGGGTCCAGGAAAGGGCAATGAAGCTGGTGAGGGGTCTGAAGAACATGTGAGGAGCAGCTGAGGGAGCTGGGATTGTTTAGTCTGGAGAAGGCTGAGAGGAGGCCTTAATGCTCTCTGCAACTACCTGAAAGGAGGTTGTAGAAAGGGGGGTATTGGTCTCTTGTCCAAGTAACTAGTGACAGGACAGCAGCAAATGACCTCAAGTTGAGCCACAGGAGGTTTAGTTTCTTTATGTGGTGGTCAAGGAAGTGGTGGCAGCCCCATCCCTGGTAGCGTTAAAAGAAATGTATACATGTGGCACTTCAGGACATGGTTAGTAGTCATGGTAATGTTGAGCTGATGGCTGAACTCGGTGATCTTAGACGTCTTTTCCAATCTTAATGATATTATGATGATATGATTCTTTATTGATTGAAGTATCTCATGTTATATGAATTACTATATCTGCAAAAAAGCATCACGGTGTATTATCAGAAAAAAAAGGCGTAGTGGTAGTATCGCGGTGCTGCTGTGAGCTCCTGCAGGCTCGCAGAGGCGCGAACGACGCGGCCCCGGCTCCCTCAGACACGGTACGGAACACAGAGCCTTCTGCGCCTTTGCAGCTGACCGCGCACAGGCGCCCCCTTGCGGCCTGACTGAGGCCCGGCCGCGAGGAGGAGCCGAACAGCCCTGCCCGTACCCTTGGCATGGCGGCTGCGGAGGTGGCTCTCCGCAGCCGGGGGTGACCTTCGCTGTGCTCCGCTGGCTGCAGAGCCTCGACCCTTCCCTCTTCCCCAGGCACTGCCGCCGGCGCGGGCATCCCGGTGTCTCGTCAAGGACGTGCTCAAAGGGTATCTGGAGGTGGAGATCTCGCCGGGCCACCAGCCATCGAGGCTCAGAGCCACGGCTGCGGGAAGCGGAGCTTGTTGCCCGCCGAGCTCCGCAGCCGCTGCTGAGCTGGGAGGCAGTTGGAGAGGTGCAGACTTAAGCAAGTCTGTCATTTGGAGCTCCACAAGAACGACGTGATTCCAGCGAGAAGAGCCAGCCACTTTTGGCAGTATATGACTCATTTTTGTGTCTATGCAAATCAGTACTGAAAGCCGGTTTGGGTGAATTAAACGGCATTTAAGAGCAACAAGGAATTTCAGTTTGGGTAACAAATGAATAGAAGAATCCTCCTCACACCTGCGCATGCCTAAAGCTTTTCCCCCTCTTGCTTTTTTTTTTTTTCCGTGTGTGTGTGAAAGAGAAGCTGAACCTCGCCCAGGTAGAAGCAACCACCGGAAGCTCTGATGTGGGACATCTGTTGTGAGGCTAACTCATAAAAGGCTAACGCCAGAGGAGGTTTAGTGGCTGATCGTCACTACTCTGTTACTCAGTATCTATTATATCCTGGTTTGATAAGAATTGAAGAATAGTCACTAATACAAAATGTGTTTTAAAGTGAAATTTGATTCTTCTGGAAGTTGTGACAGTTTAACCTAGCTGTTGACCTCATGGACACAGATATTGGCTGCTGCTTGATTCCCTTCAGCTTGGCCAATAGCTTTGGTCAAGGTAGTTAAGATGTTTATTTATTGATTTCCCTGCTTTCAAAGTGAAAGAAATGGTATGCTGCAAAACTGTAAAAACTAAGTAACTATTACTACTGAGGTTTTAAAGTTATGTCATCAATTCTTTCACATCTTTCCTTTCGAATTAAAAAAATGTCAAGACAGGGAAGTAGATTTTAATAACTACTGTATCAGGCACAGTTACCCATGGCCACCAGATCAACAGCTTCAAAGCTATCAAAGAGTAACATCCAGTTACCAGAAATAATGGTGAAGCCCTGTGTTAGCATAAATAGATGGAAAGTTAATGTCATTGTTACTGTGTACATGAGAATGAGAATGCAAGAGGATCCACATGAGTGCTTCTGTTGTTATTCTCCTAGAAAGTGGAAGAGCTGAACTAGAGCTTGGAGCACACATGCTTTACCACAGCTACAGTGCTATGTGGCAAAATGACAACTGAAGGCAGTGAGCAACAGGCCTCCTTTAGTTGCCTTTGTGTTGCTTGCCTAAACATGGCTGAGCGGTACCATTAAAATTGTATGGGTGGTAACAGGAATTGGGTTAAGCATACAATCTTCTGATTGTTCTCCTGGCTTTTCATAACATTTGATGGCTGCTGTGTGGCTACATTCATCCTTCCTTGGGTAGTGTTATGTTGCTGGAACACAGGCTACATTTAGTAAATAGCCCTCATACCATTCACATGTTAAATACTCCCCACTGCAACTCCTTATTACTGAAGCTGCTGTATTCCTTAGCCTATCTTAGCTAGATCTTTATAACTATGGTAGAGATATTATAACTTGTCTTTGAGTTTCAAAAAACCCTAATGCTTATTCTGAAAAAGGGATCTAGACTCAATAGTTTACTTTTCTGTGTAAAGACAGGAGTTGCTTGCATTAAAGTAATCCTAAATTGTTTTAATTGTAGACTTAAATGATTTTAAGCAATGAAAAAAAATTCAGCTATATGGATTTAAAAAGTGCTACATTTTATTTTCAAGGCAGTCTTTGAAACGTGAGGAGTTCATAGCATGATTTAAAAAAAAAATATTGTTGTGGAACCCACCTATCAAAGTCTCAGATGTGACTGCAGTCTGTGAAACTTACGTCAATACTGTTGGTCAGATTCTTTCAATAGAACAACAAATTTGATTTTGTAGGGATAAAGTGATGTTAACTGAGATTTGACAGTAATTTGAAAGCACTAGCTGTGTAGCTTGGTAAATGTCATCACTCAAATAGAAATATGACTTTTACAGAAGATTCAAAAAATAATCTGAAGACAAAAAGATTCTTAAATGATGAATCTATAGTTTGTTAATTGCAACCACGGTTGTAGCAGTAGACAAAATATTTTGACCTCACTACCACATGGGGTACAACCACCTTAAAGAAAATTCAACCTCATTTTATTCACAATGACTGTTACCTCATAGATTCCCAATATAAAAAGCACTCTTTGACTCCATTTTTGAGTTATAGCAATAAAAAAATTCATTGCTATGAGTCCCTTAGGGTGAGTAACCCTTACTCTAATTTAAAGAGGCAGTAGATTTATTGAAGGTTATTAAGGCACAATTTATGCACAATAAATTGATGCAGTTATGCAACATATAAGAAGGTATTTACAGAATTAAAGCTGTGAAATATTGATAAAAACCCTTAGGATGTGGCAAAATAATTAAAATATAGTAGAGTGTCAGCTAAACAGATCCTTCAGATCCCAATCATCAGTCATAGGGCTGCTTGTTCAGTTCTTAACCTTTGGTCTTCAGCTTCATATTAAAAACTGTTATATAGAAGATTGTGCAATTTATGTGCTAAGATAGGTAGTCCTTCATTTGACAGAAGTAACACATTGGATACTGACTGCTGGAAAATTCTTTCAAAAACTACGAATTTATTTCTCCAATCCAGCTCTTACTCCCCAAGCTCCACAGGGTTAAACAAAAGAAAACATGTTGCAAACAATAAATGTACAAAGGAAAACATTCTCTTCCAGCATTCAAGTATGTACACATCTCTTTTGTGTAGGTTATATACCAGTTTACCTTAAACCTCCAATATATTCCTGAACCAGAAACCCTGTAGTAATACACTAGAATACTGGCAGAGTGAAATTATAACTTAAAAAAAAACACAAAACCAAACAAAAACCAAAGCCAACCAATCACACACAAACCATGGGATTTAAAAAAACATTTAATCTCCATTCCACCTCTCCGGCATGGTGGCATTGTTACCTCTTGTTAAATGAAGCCATCTTACCCATACACTGGGGATTTTGTTCCATAGAGTCTGGTAAGAGATGTTGTGTTACTTTCAGTGTTACAACAATTTCTCTGGACACAGTTCTGCCAACTGTTAATTAGAATTTCTTACATTTTATGTAAAATTTATTTTTAAATAGCAGCAAAAAATGTAACAACAGATAAAGCAGACTTCTGCTTGTGTGCCATCAATTACTTTTCTATAGATGAGTAACTCCGATGGGAATTTTTAGTAAGATTTGCCTTGTGATTTAAATTCCATAATACATGTAGCTTTCAAATTTAAATATTCTCAGTATTCTATGGCTATACTTTTCTTTCCATTTGTGCACAGCTTTAATAAATACAAATCTATGCAAATGTATTTACTTCTGGTCTGTCATACTATATGTGTATTTTATAACTAATAAAAGGTGTAAAAATAAAGCCAGTATTTAAAGTGTACATAATGCATTTAAATAACTTTACATTTAAATAATTTTAATGCATTTGCTGTTTGTTACTTACAAACTCTTTGTTGTTGTGTTTTTTTTTTAAACCCAAACATTTCATAAATAGATTTTAGCTTCCAGTGAAAGTAAAAGGGGAACAGTTGCCAAAAATTAACATAGAAGAAAACAGGATTTTATCATCTACCTATCTAACCAAAGCATTAATAAATGCCTTTGTACTGCTTTTAAGTATGATGACTAATGGACAAAAAATAATCATCTAAGCACTTTTAAATTTTTTCTTTTGCTATAGAATCCTGTGTGTAAATCTTTGTTACAATTAAAAAGGGGGACACAACACATGAAGCAGCTGCAGGATCCCAGTCATTCTAAAAACAGGTTACAGTGGTTATCAATAAAGTCATTCTGTTACTAAGTAATTGAAAGTGTGTTTATGGATTTCACAGCTTGTTATCCATATTTTGATAATGTTCAGATAGTTGTTTCCTTTGCAAGGCATCTACACAGAGTTGACAAATACATCTACATTGTTTGACAATGCTATTCTTATTTAAAAAAGAACATGGCTGTCTATGAAGTTAAGACTTTTATTTTCTTTGGATTCTCAAATAACTTTTTCTTTGGATTCTCAACAAACATTTGGACAGAAATCCTTTTCTTGTTCTCATTTTGCAATTTTCAAAGTCCAAGTAATTGCCCTTCAGGAGGAATCAACTGCCATCCTTCTGCTGTTTGACAATCAAAGTTAACCAGTATTAACCTCCAGAGTATTATTTTATGCACTACCATTTACAGAATGAAACACCTCATCAAAATGGGTTAAGTCGTATTCCTGTTCCTAGTGGTGAGAAAGGATTCACTTTGGCCCACATCAAAGCATCATTCAGTGAAACAGCAGATTTTCCATCTTCAAGGAAGAACACTGGACCCTGTAAAGAAAAAATGTTTTGAGGAGGGAACAAAAAAATACACATGTAATGTGTAAAGCAGTGTTATCTGAGAAGAACATTCAAACCTCATTTACAACTATTGTCTATGATTGTACAAGAACTGTACTTCACCACCTTAAAGCTTTAATAACAGTTACACACTATACATTGAGTGACCTTGTTATGCTTCAAAATCTGGAGACTAGTTATTTCATAATCTTTAAACTTCTAGTTTGATTTTTAATAACTGCAGCATTTTATGTATGTTTGGCAATTACAGATTTAAATGTAGCCTGAATTAGAAACTGAAGAATTAAAGTTTTTTTCCCTTCAGAATACTGTACTAATTTAATTGTACCTGCCGTTTTCTGTGCTGATCTTGAGTGTTTTCCTGTTGTGGTAGTTTAAGGCTTTACTGGAATATTACACTGAGAGAAACTGGTACTTTCCTGAAAGTTCGGTGCAGAATCTAACTAAATTAGATCATTGGTTGTAAAAAATAACAATGGTAAAGTCTATATTATTAATTGATTTGCTAAGAGGTATAAAAAGCCAGTGTACAAACAGTTCTTGCCTCCTTGGCTCTTGGGCACTGGATCTGTTTGCTTTTCCTTCGCTTCTCTCTAATCTCTTCCACTAACCTTGACTGACCAAAGAACATGTGAGCTTTGCTGGTTGTTTTCTATCTGGGAAAAGAGAGGGTGGTGTTGGCCCCTTCTGGGCTTTTTCTTTGTCTGGGTGGAAGGCTGAATTTCTGTATTATTTCTAAATTGTATATAGTTGTAAATATATAGAAATACATTTTGTATATATGCTTGTAATTTTTGCTTTGCTGTAAAATACAGCTCTATCTTACGCCTAAAGCAACGACTGGTCACGTTCACTAATGCAGAAGTAAGGACACTGGAGACAAGCTGGTGACACCACATTTGCTGTTCTTGTAGAATGGATTTTAACAATGGCAGCTTTACATGGATGTTAGCCAATATTGAGAGTACAACCATAGCCAGGGACCACGGATCTAATGTGGAAGTGTTGGCAGCAAGTTACTTCTAAATTTGATGGTGTACAGTTGTGAATTGTTTACCTCAAAAATTCCACTAACATTCTGCAACTAACCAATTTCCAATGCAAAACTACCCCTGATACTATTTGGGCTCACATCTTGCACTAGACAGAGAAAACACATTTGGCCTTATATAAGAAAGGAAATTCACACTGAGGCACTGACTGGAAACTGGACCCTAAGAGCAGTGTTTGCAGAGTCAGTCAATTTTCCCTTAATGGACATATATACCAAAGAGGTGAAAAAATGACTGGTATGTTTTGGTCATAAAGTTTTATGTGAGTGATGAATAAATATATTTGAGTATTTAGTCTTCTACTAGCTGGCTTTAATCAATCATGAATTACAAGTTTTATAGTATTTATCTGTATGGAAATGTGTACTAACAATATAATGATGTTAGCATGTGGCAATGTTACATGCACCTTAGACAGAATATTTGGCAGTGGAAATCTGCCTCTCCCAAGGAACTGAAAAAGTTTTGGATTAGAAAACTGGGCTATTACTGGACTACATAATTCTTTTTATAGTCCTTCTTATATGGCATAAGTCAGGCCTCGTCCTTTTGTAAATTCTGCAACTGTGGCAACAAGGAAAATATTTTTCCTCTCCAAATGATGAGAGGGGCCTTAGATATATAGCAACCTCACAACTACTCAATGCTATCACCAAGAAAGAACCTATCAACTCTCACAAATCATACCTGTATCCTTAGTCCTGTCAAACAAGAGATGTGAACGTCTGAATGACTAGGAAGATTTGAACCAGTGACATAATCTGGCCCAACCATTCCTTTCAGAGGCTCCTCTTGTATTCGAGATACGAGTATTGAATACACTGTTCTTTGTGACTCAGATGGTGGAGTGCATGGCAAGTCATCAGTGGGCCTATGAACAAAAGACACATGATTTTCAACTATACATCTTCATTTCTGTTAGAAATTAAGAACCACAAAGTACTCTTCTTTCACATTCATACTTGGGTTTTACAAAGCAAAGAAATGCTGGTTTTACAACTAAACAGTTAAATATTCTCTCTTCATGGTTACTTCACATTTCTCCACCTACTTGTTTAATTGAGTACAAGCTCTCCATGCATCTAGTTCCTCAGAAAGCTGTTCGATTTTCAAAGGTACAGATACTTCCCGTCTTTTTAAAAGCTGACTGAAAAGGAATGCAAGTAATTAAAGTCTAAATTAATTCTAACAATTAAGTGCTTAAAAGAAAAACAAGATGGACGGTAGTAACATAAAACTATTTTTTACAGGATATGAAAGTAACTTTGTGGAAATAAATCAATTCTTCACAATAACCACTATATTAAACCTAAATTAAATTACTAGGTATAAAAGTAAGCTCTTCATTTAGGTCTGGCTCTAGTTATCCCTGTTTACACTTTCTATTTAAGCCTGCCTTTAATTCACTGTTTCTTTTTTTTCCCTTTTGAGACCATTCTATATTTTTAAGCTGTATGCATTTTTATTTTGTAATAACTTTACCAACACTGAGGACCCATTTCACCTAGTATTGTCAAAATACAGTTAGAGTAGCATGGTTCACTATATGCTCTAGGACAGCCTTGTTTAAGATAAGCTGGAATCTGAAAAATCTATGAATCTGAGGAAGGATGTAAGCCTGTTTTATTTACCAGGTTAGATAAAAAACATTTATCTTAGTATTTCTCCTTTCTAGTCCAAGTTGGTTGGTTCAAGTTGAATTGGGATCAGGTCGTCAAGTGTACCAAATGAAATCAAGTTGACCAGGGTGAAGTTGGTTGGACCAAGCTGGACTGGATTAGGTCAAGCCAAGATTGGTCAAGGAAAGTGTGTCAAGTTGGATCATGTCAAGGGGGCTGGATAAAATGAAGCCAAGTCCAGTCATGTCAAGTAGGCCAAGTTAGGTCACATGAAGTGAATGAGGTGACATGGTGCCCTCAACACAAGGACATGGACGTGATTGAGCAGGTCCAGAGGAGGGCCACAAAAATCATCAGGGGGCTGGAACACCTCTTGTGAGGACTGTTTGAGGGAGATGGGGTTGTTCAGCCTGGAGAAGAAAAGACTCCAGGAAAACCTAACAGCATTCTTCTAGTACCTGAAAGGGACTTAAAAGAAGGCTGGAGAGGGACTGTTTACAAAGGCCTGCAGTGATAGGACAAAGGCCAATGGTTTAAAGTCAGAGAAGAGTAGATTTAGGTTGCACATCAGGAGGAAGTTCTTTACCATGAGGGTAGTGGAACACTGGAACAGGTTACCCAGGAAAGTAGCTGAGGCCAAATCCTTAGAGATATTCAAGGTCATGATCAACAGGGCTCTGGTCAACCTCATCTAATGGAGGATTTCCCTGCTCACTGCAAGGTTTTGGACTAGATGGCCTTTGGAGGTCCTTTCCAACCCAAATAATTTTCTGATTCAGTGATAAGTTGAGCTGGTCCAAATCACTCAAGTCTAATGGTGCAGGTGTAGTCAGGTCAGGTCTGGTGACTGTTTGGGATTGACCTAGGCTGTGGGCAGGACCAGGCCAGGTCAGATCAAGTGTGCCTAGTTAAGTGTATTAATGTCTGGGAATATTATCTCTCTGAGTAACAGAAGGTCAAGCCAGATTTCTTGGGAATGAAGCGAGTGCCCAACCATGAACTCCAAATTCAAAGCATCCTTGTTGCTACTAAGGAAGTTCTGACAAATGGTCTATACACAGATATAAAATTAGAACTGTTACTGTCAACATATAATTATTTATGGAGTTAATGCTGGATACTCATCTACTTCTAAAAATTGCTTTCCTTACAGAACTAAGAGTTTGACTGAAATCCTGGATTCACATCTTGTTGCGTAACCTCAGAAACTTCTGTATAATGTAAGGTTCTATTTGCATGCATGGGCACACACTTATAATAGAACTGAGAACTCAGGTTCACTTTTTTTTCCAGGTGTGTGGCAGGGACAGATGGGGAGGGGAGGGCTAGAGAGGGAAGTGCAGATAATGTATGGCATTTGACATAACAGGGACTGAGATATCTCGGTGTTACCAAAGGCATAATACTACCTTGTATACTCATAAAGTGCAGGTACAATGCTGTTGTACTGTCTTCTGATAGCAAGTAAAGCTCCAATGTAACCACACAAAATCAACAACTCATTCCGAAATCTATAAAGGGACAAGTATTAATCATGAACAATTGCAAGCATTTGCACAAACATTTAACAAACTCATATTCAAATTATAACTTCAAACCTAATTTAGCCATCTATCTTTGGTGGAGAATAAATTTTTACTGGTTATGCTTACTTTCCATGTGATGTAACTGTTAAACAATGCACCTGCTTTATATCGATCGCAACTATTAAATTTTGAATAGGATGTACAACACATAGTTGTGAAGCACAACACTGCAAAATTACAAGCACTAACACCACTAAGACACTTTAAGCTGATAAAACTCTGAATGTAAAAAAAAATTACCCACATATTAGCACAGACTTGAATTTCACCAGGCTTTTCCTACAGGCCACAGATTAAGGTTAAGCTTTTTGCTCTTTTTAGTTCTTCACATGTACAGGCATCCAGGCCTAGCTTCAGCCATCATAAAGATGAACCACAGCTACTCTACTATTTTAGAGTTAATTATGAGAGCTGTCACTCTCATCTCAAATTTCCTTAATACTTTAATATAAACTCCCACATTGTGAGTGGCACCACTGCTCTTTTCCCTTAGGGAACTGAAACCAGACCTGATCACAGTAAGGTTCTTGAAACAGGATTAAAATTGATTCATCCATTGTAAATGTCCTATAATGAAAGAAAGAGTAATTGTTTTTCTTTTTTTTTCTCTTGGTTATTGCTAAACTTTGAAAATTTAGGAAAATTCCACATTCTGTTTTCCACACTGGAAATTAACCTGCTTACTGGGATTTTTTTGGTACCCCTTTTCTGGTGAAAAAAAACAATAGAGTGTGCACCTATTATTTAATTCCTAAAGTTTCCTTCATTAAAATTCCACTTCTATATGCAAGGAAAAATATACTCACTCGCTACATTTATGCAACACGAGTCGCTCGGTGCGTATGTAACTTAGTAGATCAAGGTATGGACACACTGAATCTAAAGTCCAGTCTGAGCCACAAAGTTGTTCTGTTGAAAAAACAGAAACAAAATTATTTCAAGAGGCAAGCTACAGAAATAATTTAAGCTTTAAAACGTTCTTTTATTCAAGTGTTTACCTTTCACATACTGAATGCCAATTGGGAGAGCCCTTTCAGGCTCTGTGCTCAACAGATAGTACTTTATAGTTTCAAATATATCCCCCTCTGCCTGAGTTGTCTCAGCCAACCGCATGCATTCTTCTACATTAGGAAGATTACACTGGAAAACAAAGATTATGCCAAAGGATGATTGTAAAGTTAATTTTTCTAAGACGCAGACAAATAATGAAGTTTGCACATAGAGTCATACAAATAGAATAATTTTAGGTTGGAAGACCTAAAAGACCACAGACTCCAACTATTAGCCTTAATCTGCCAAGTCCACCACTAAGCCATATTGCCAGGTACCACATCTACACAGGTTTTAAACACATCCAGGGATGCTGACTCAACCACCTCCCTAGGCAGCTTCTTCCAATGCCTGACAACACTTTCAGTGAAAAAATGTTTGCTGAGGTCCTGTCTAAACCTCCAGGGTGCAGCTTGAGGCCATTCCCTCCTGTTCTACCCCTAGTTCTAGTCTATCACTATAATCTCTCTCAGAAAGATGAGTCATTGTTTGAAAGGACATACTTGCATATAATGCACATTAAGAAAGCCATCTAGACCACAGAACAACACATAAGAAGAAGGTTCCAGGACTTTTGATTTAAGCAGTATCAGTTTCCATTGTCAATGTTGTGAACTTTTACTACTGCTTAATAGACACGCAGTCTGAGTTGAACGTTAACAAGTTAGCGGAGGAGACCCTTCAGCTACTGAAAGGTAAAGGAGGGATTTAAGGAGATTACACACACAAAATGTAAACCAAAATTCAGGTTAGTACAGAAAGATGATCTGTGAAGATACGATTAGGCTGCACTTCCATGATAAGGAGGTTTTAAATCATGCCGACAGGCAATTCTGTAGATAAGCTACTTCAGGAAGTAACCCATGCCAAGGAAATACTACAGAGCTATTCTTGTGCAGTAGTGAAAATAAAGTCAATGAAGAGTAAAAGAGAAAAAAAGGATATGTAACATATAAGATCGTTAGTGACAAATTCTTCTGACAGATTTATTTGGCCTCAAGTTTTTTGGAAGTTAGTAGACAATACATAACCTCCTGTTATCATTTGGGTAAATTCTTTCTCATTGTACCTTTTCATGCAGGTCATTTATTTCTGCTAAGCATCCAGGATAAAAAGCACATAGTTTTACTAACTGCAGTTTATTATCAGGAATCATCATAAGAAGATCAGCTGCTAAATCCCTGCACAAACAAAAGATGAGACATAGTTACTCTTGATGGTTTGTAATAGGAGGAAACTATTATGTCTTCTACATCACTTTTATAAACAAGAATTTACAGAAAAAAAAGTCATATCCAGAGAAAAGCAGAAGCAGCTTCAGTCTCTATGACTATTTTGGTACAATAAATGAGGCTTAATATATTACCTAACCTTTTGGGGGAAGTTATGTGTTAATTTTCTGTTGCTTTTGTTTAATTAAACAGCTGTGAAATCCTAAAGCATCAGAATGACTTCAAAGTGAGGGGGAAGATATGTGAACAGGTATGGGAAGGAAGAGTAGGACCTATCCAATCTGAAAGATGTGGCTCTATGTCATGAAACCATCCTCAAACTTCCAGTCTTCTTGAGTTCTGTGACATCAGCATAAAGCATCTCTCAGTGATCCAGAATGGCTAGTGTTTCTGTGGCATTACAAAAGAGAAACCATACGAGAAAAGAATGTGATACCTATTTTCATCCTTCTGAAAGGAAAATGATGTTTTAGTGAACTGATGATTCTGAAATATTCCTAACTTTTTACCATTTGCTACCCCTTAACGCAACAGGCAGCTAACACATGTAAATATTAAGAAATTATTTTAAAACAATTATTCAATTAAGCTTTTAATAAATGGTTATTCTGGTTGTTCTGTGACTCTTGATCCATGCAGAAACCATTTCTCCTGTGACCCACAGACTGACCTGCCCTTGTATATGCCAAAAATCCTACTGAGTTCCCAGGGATTTTCAGAATGTGGTCCTTGGCTTAAAAACGTTTTGAGTAAGCTACTGTTCAGAATTTGCTTTCTCTCCCATTTTAAGATATTGATCATAATTTAAGAAGTAGAACACTTAGTTTAAGCTTATTTTTTGCATTAGTATAGCCACATGCTTTTCAAATCTCTTTCTATAAGCAAGGAAAATACCTGTATCCAAGTGATGGAAGGCTATAAGGAAGACATTGAAACAGTAATGAACAAAACTTTGGTTTGTGTTCTTACTTTAAAGAGGAAAAATCTAATATAAAGTTATTAAACTACAACAGCAAATCTAAGGGTCAGCTCAACCAATTTCAACAACAAAATAATAGCTTTTGACAACCTAAAGAAACTAATAACAAAAGGTCACAGAAAATCTATTGTACTATTAGCATGCAATAGCCACTTTTCCAAGTTACAGAAAGGCTCTTTCAGAATGTAGGACATTTCACAAGTTCTTCAACTATTTTCAGTTACTTATCTTCATAGGCAGTTTAAACATTTTTTTTAAAAGCAATTAGAAATGGCTGAGTCAAAAAAGTGAAATCAAATGTTTTATTTTAAAAAATCCAAAGAAGACCTCATAAAATGGCCTACGAATTGTGTTACCCGGAATACTTTTTAAAGCATCAAACTGAAAACACTGTCAGCATAAATAAAATCTGGTGGCTGAGTCTGTATATGTGCAATTCAGTACCTCAAGTAAAATATCACCAGCCTTCTCAATAGTACAAGTTTGTTTTTAACAGTATTTGAGTGCTATTCACAAATAAAATGAAAACGATGTTCTTAAATGCACACATTTCCCCAAGGCTGTAGATTTGAGAAGATGGGGAAGAACATGATTGTTTAGTTTTGACTTTTGTATTTTAGCGCACTTAATAAAACCACAAACAACAAAAAGCAAACAACCAAAACCCCAAAACTATTAATTTCATTATTAAACTATCAAGGTCCTTCCAGTTTTCCTTGAGGGGTCTACAATTGAGCGTGTCTCACTCACAATGAAATGTTTCCAAATGATGGACATCCCTAAGCGTAACAACCAGTAAAAAGAAAAAAGGGAACCCTTCAAATATCAGAGCCCCTTGACTATCAGACTCTCCCTACACAATCTTATACATGCAGTGGACCAAAAGGTATTTATGCTGCATTAGTATCTCTTTACTACAGAATATGAAGAGATTCAGGAATCTATCATCATTTCCTACAGAATAAAAAATTATGCTGTAATGGCTGCAAATCAGAATCTGAGATTACAGTGTGTAACTGTAATCAGGGCTCAGGACAGCACAGGAAACCCACTGACAAATCCAGATGTACATAATTTCAAATTTAATTCTTTGGATTAAATTCTTACCATGTTGTTACTGTCATACATTTTCTTGCTAGCAATTCTAGGGCATAATGTGTTGCTTGTGCTGCACTTTCTCCTAAGACAGTACCCACACTGATTGCCAACTCCAGTTCATTTCCACGAATCAGGTTTGCCATCGCAAGCTTGCTCAATGAAAAAATTATATCATTAAGGGACACAAGCATTTTTGGGGATTCACCATGTTGAGCATATGACATTCATTTATCAGACTGCTTTTTACAGGACAAAACATCTATTAATTTAGCTTTATATATAATTTGGGTCTCTCAAAGAACTAAATATGTAATTGTGCACCACATGTTATTCATTTTTTAAACAGCCAAATAGATTTCCTTTAGCAGAATCTTCCTTTGTTCAACCAAAGATATTGCACAAATATCATAGCTAAAAAGCATAGTGATTCCTTTCACTCTTAATTAAGGACACTAGCTTTTACAGTACACATTTCCCTTCTCTCTTGATAAAAGGAGACTTAAAAATAACCCCAAACGAGGAATGACTCTCCTCTTCTTACCTTCTGTGGGCAACTGGGTTTGCTGACAGGTACAGCAGAATACTGAATAGTAAGAGCCCACAGAACAGCTTGAAATATGTCTGTTTCGAAATACAAACATTAACTGATTATTGCTTGCTCTCTAGTGGAATTTCACTCATTTTGGGAGGAATAGAGGAGGAAGAATATGTTCAGTCAGCAACAACATAATCCAGAGAGAATAAGAAAAAGAAACAATTTGTAAAACTACAAACAAAAAAGTCTAGTAAAATGTCATCCCTATTTCTGTACTGAGGGTTTTTCCCCATATTTACTTGATCATTTAGACTGCAAAAATTCCTCAAAGTAGAGATTGGATCTTTGGTAGCACAATAAACTTCCAGTTCTGAATGGGTCTCTTGAGTCATCATGAACAGTAATATTTACAGGAATATATAAAGATACTTAGGCACCTTATATTTTCTAATCTAACAACATATATTAAACTATCATTTAATAATAACACAATAGTTTCTGTGCAGGAGAGAAATATTGAATTCAACAGAATCAGGATTTTTGCTACTAACTTTTATACTGTAAGGATCAAACTATATAAATATATACAGGCAAATATTAAAATACAGCAATACATTTTGGCATGTGATACACAGATTTTAAAAACCACTTAAGATGTGGAGATGTGAAAAGGAAGTAAATGTTGACCTTTCCATAGTTAAAGAGTTTAAAAAAAATTAAAATTACCTCTATATTTTCAACAGCCAAATGGCAACATGCTGCAAGCACTGCATGGCCATCCTGGAAATACCATTCTGCTAGATCTTTACTGACCTCATGTAGGAGCCTGCAAGAACAGAACAATGAATTCAGCATGGTCATTCTGCAAGGTCACGTATAGTTTGGAGTTCTTTAACTCTTCATTTGTATACAAGTCACCACTTTTGTTTCTTAGGGTAATAGCACCACTAGCTTACAAAATGCAATCCACTGCTTAGGTTGATGCATACTCAGGTGAATTAGGTTCTCAAAATCTACATCAGTATGGAATTGTCTCTCCAGATTGACAGAAGAAAAATCAAATATTTGGGTATTTGCTCTGTACCTGTGAACTCTGCATACATATCTCCAATTGCTCAAAACTGCATGTGTAAATGAAGTAACTACACAGCCTCCAAACTGCTTTTGTTACCACATAAATAATTTAATAATGTAAGTTATGTTTTTAAGCACTGTTGTAAACAAGAAGTTTTTTTATGGACACATACAATGAAAACATTGCTATTAGTGTACACGGTCAGAAACTTCATTAATGATAAGTGAAGCTTCAGGAAGAAATGACACAAACCAGAATCTCACAGATACTTGTTAATGCTAAATATTACTATGGTCACCAAAAATTCTAAGTTAATATGCTACATATTCAAATATATTTATGTGCATATGAATGTACCTTAAATGTCAAGTAAATGAGAAGACTATTTGTAATATATTGGAGAACTAGTCAGTACAGCATCACTTAGTATGTCTATCAACTAAGTAATAGTAGATGTAATATTTTGTTATTAAATTCTACATTGCTGATGTCAAATTAAGCCACTAAGGTTTATTCCCCATTAAGAATTTGCATTTAGATATAAGCTAGAATAACATACTCATTATAACAATCTGTATTGTTTCCACCAGAATTTGAAGATCCACTTGTTGTGGAGAGTGATGACATCTGTATATTACCCTCACAAGCTGCCTAGAAGTGAATAAAAAATGATTAATAAACTGGATACAAAATACTATTTTTCAACAACAAAAAAATAAGATCTATAAAAATTCTCCTAAAGCCCTGATGATATAAGAAAGGAAATGTTCAAAACCAATGAACTTATTCATACCTAAATATCAGCCTACTTTTATCCAACCATACAAGAAATTCAACAGAAGCAAGAGATCTCTTTCTTCTTATGCATTTGTATCGTATTTTCCTGACATTTGAATATACTTAAAATGGACAGTGAGGGCCACAGCCTTCATTTTTACACCCTAAGGAGCAAGCGTCTGTGAGTGAAGGATAAACTCCACAGATACTTCTCAGTAGGTATACCACCAAACCTGGACAGGTGGCATAAGCTGAACTTTTTTCATTTCTAACATTAAATGAGAGATCAGTGTGGGTTAAAAGGAAATTCTTTCATGTGCTTTAAGTATATCTGGAGAAACAACATTAAAACTCTGGGCTCAATTAAAAGGGAAAGAAAGTCCTGCTATTTTATTGCTTAATGTTACCTAATTAAACCTTTCAGACAAAGCCAATAAGAACAACCCCTACAATGTGTCTCCTACAAGAAAAATGAAAATCTTTCTAAAGATTTAAGGTGCTTTAGGGTTCAAACATTACAATTCGTTACATTTCAGTACACCTCAAAGTTCCATTCTGTGTTCTATTAAGCTACTATTGGAAAATGACATATAGGATGACATTTCTAAAGGACAAATATGCTTGTCATCCTCAAAGTGGAAACAAATAGCTAAATACATCCCCCACACTATTATATATAATACCTGTGCAATAAGAAGAGCATCTTTAAGCTGTCCTCTTGAAGTAAAGAAAGAAACTAACTTTTTCACATCTCCAACAGCTATACAGTATGGGATGACATCATCATTTTCTTCCTGAATTAATTGATCAGCTCTCCTAATTAAACGAATAGATAAATAAACAAGAAAGATTTACATATTTAACTGATCATTGAACTTATCTCTAAAGCACAGGTGCTGAATGAAACCACACAAAGTTTGATGAAACCCATCTGCCTTTCCAAGCCTCCTAAGACTCTAGATACTGCATTGATAAGCTTGCAGTAAACTTGCACTTTATGATCAACCCTTCAATTCCTGTACACAAACTCATTATTGAAATCCTCCATAGTTCCATTCCAACCAGGCCACTGTAACAAAAGCCAAGTACAACAGATACTAATGTTCATCCTTCCTAATTGTCTGTGTCTTTTTAAGGACAGAAGCTACAATTCAGCATTGTATTTTTATTATTTTACCTTTGCATTAACTTCCTCCAGTATTTCATTGATACACCAGGTGCTACTGAGAGAGCTTTGTCCCACTAGAAGAAAGCAGTAATACATTTAACCTGATTATTTTATTTTGTGAAACAGCTCTATTTTCTAACTAGCTTCATTAAACACAGATTTGTTAAAAGCTAAAATAAGGAATGATCTATGCATGGGACTATATATGCTAAAAATAATTTTAACAAGATTACTCTTTTCTGGATTTGTGACCCGTTTGGTTACTGCCCCATCTTTGCTAGGGTAGCTGGTTTTCAAAAACCCTCCTATTTCTTTGCTCATCAATAACATTCTGGTATTATACCTCTCCAAGTTCTACCATTAGTTCACAATATCGCTGAATTTGTCCTAATCTTAAATGTATTTCTGCAGCTTCTTTGAGTCTTTCCTCTTTGCTCGGTGCTCCAATACCACCTCCAAATTTGGACATTTTTACTGTTGTCAGTTCTTGTGCCTTTGACTAAAAGGAAAACAACAAAAAAAGATTTTTTTTTTAAAGTAAGTACAATCTTCTGTGATGAAAACAAATTTTCTTAAGAAAAAACTAGTGTCAAACATTACAATGGAATATAAAGGCTATAATTTAAGAAAAAAAAATCTTTGGAGGATAATTGGAAGAGATTACTATGAGAGTATAATGAACTAATTAGAAGAGTTTACAGTGAGATTAATGTGAAGTTGTTAAAGGAACTACATGTTTTATTGCACCACATACATTTTCCTTGATTATCTTCCTCTAATCCCTTATATATATATTTTAAAAAAAAATCTTGCCCATTTTCTCATATGTAGTAATTCACCCAGATGTCCACTGTAAAAAGCCTGATCTTTTTTAAAATTAAAAGGAGTATCTGTGAACATAAACCATAGAGCTAGAAATTGTACTTAGTGCTGCTATAATGATGCCCACATAAAGAATAAAGACAAGAGGCTTAACCTGTGTCATAATGTGTCATACTACATTATCTTTACGACCAATAAAAGCATTTCCAGATCCATACAATAGATATGGATATTTCAATAGATATAAATACTCCTTTATTTCAAACCTAGTCATTAGCATATGGATTTTTTCAGTATCCCTAAGTCTCCAATAGAACCATGGTTCCGCATATTCTTGTATGAGGAAATTGTATGTCTACTTGCGTATTTATTTATGTAGCCACTAATAAATTTATAGCCTAGTACTTGAATTTCATATTCACATGTGAACATAAAGCTGCATTATCTGTATTACTGGCAGTTTCTTATTTTTCCATTCTTTCTTCAGACAAATACATAACATATTTCTGCTGACCCTCCTCCATTTTCAGACATGAATTCCTCTGTCCATGCATCAGAACATAACTACAAACTTCTTGTTTATACAACCAAATATGACTGGCTTTACTGAATATAGAAGTACAGAATATATAATGGGGAAGATAAACTCACTTCCTCACTCAAGCTGTAGTGCTGCTTGCTTTGCAATTTCTTTTCCCTATTTTGAAAACTGCTTTCTTAGCTAATACTTATAACACAGCATTTTAAGAGTATGCATGCAGTTAGATTTATCTAGATGCTATTGTTCTAGCAGAGTAATCATGCACAGAAAATTGACATTGCACAACTATCTCCAGAGATTAAATAAATCATCTCCCTTTTGTACAGCACTGAATGTTATTTTTAAAGACTGAAATATTATATGGATTAGCAACCATTTTCACATACTATTCATGCTTCACTTACCATTCTAAATCTAATGAGATGTTTCATATGCATAATTCCTTTGGAGTAGTTTTGTGGAAGCAAACTGTCATCCTGTCCATTTATTACAGCAACCAAGTCCCATAAGTTTTTGCTGCCTCCTGGAGGCTAGATTTGATACAAAAGAAGAGATGTGTCACAGGAATATTTGAGACAGAAACTTGAACTTATAAACCATTGGAAAATATTTGCCAGGAAGATTGTTTTAGTATTTTACAAATTATACACTTGGACTTAGAAATCAAACCTGATGCTTTGGGTGAACCATGTCTTTATAGACTGCTGTACTGACTTATATTACAAAAGTGCTTGACTTCCAGGTATTTTTTGTCCTTGTTCTACCTCAGGTTCAGCTCCTATGTATGTAAGCACTCACAGGGACTCACAGATGAGTTTTTTAATGAAGCAAAGGTAACAATGGATACTGAGGCATGGGCCATCTCTCTCTACAGCTCCTAGCAGATAATGCAGCAGTTTTGGCACATGCACTTTAGTGATTCAAACCTCATCTGTAATGAGGTATCCTTTTGATGGATTAGAATTAAAAACACCAATTTAGTTTCATAAGGCACATTTTTGCATTTTCTTCAATCAAAAATGATTGTCAAAGCAAACTTGTCCTATGGAAAATTAAACTATCCCATCAATTTCACTTTGTGAAAAACTGATGTTCATAACTGATGAACAATTCAGTCATGGACGTTGCTGCATACAGAACCACTAAGGAACAGAATTGATTTATGACTATTTTCTGAGCTTCCTTTAAGAAAGATGGAAAAAAAAAATGTAGAGAAGAAATTTCAGTTTTGGAGATTACATTAAGAAAAGAAAGTCATGCTCACTGACAACATCCTTAAGTTTGCAGAATACTTACTGAAAAACATTCTGAAAACCAACGGAGTTTTTTCCCTCGAGGATTTCCTGTCAGTTTTTCCACTTCTTGTTTAATATCCTTCGAAACTTTACCACACAGCAAAGGAGGAGCACCAGATTCTATAGCACGATCTGACATACACAAAGATATATGCATGAGAAATGAAAAAAGAAGAAATATAGTAATATGCAGAAAATTAAAACAACTGTATATACAATTTACCTGTATTACCAATAATCTCATCCCAACATCTATCAGCCAAGATACTTATTTGTAGAGGGTTTATAAGAGGTGCCAATGACCAGAGTCTCACAGTGGAGTCACGAGAGCAAGATGCCATAGTAAATGGACGATTAGGGTGACATGTTAGTCCTAAGAGAGAAGGCATTTTAATATGTAGTCAAATAATTAAAGTTTATCTAATTTGATTAAGCTATTTTATACATTTTAAAATATTTTTAAATGCATTAAAAAAAATTACCATATACATCTGCACCATGATCATAAACTGTGTCCAAACATGTTCCATCTCTTGTGTCCCAGGCTCGAATTGTGTAGTCCCAACTGCCAGATATTAGAAGGTAAGGAATTTCAGGATTCCACATCAGTCCCCGCACTGGAGCTGTATGTCCACTCAGAACGTTTATACAAGCATCCTGTGTATAATCCCATATCCGAACAGTACTGAAACAGGATTAAAAATACCTATGTCCATCAAATCACCTACTCAATTATCATTTTCTCTCTACTTCAGCAATATTTTAAGCAAATTCGTCAGCATACTTATTTGCAATATGTTTACAGAAGTTTTAATTGGAGAGGTTGAAGCCAAGAACTTTCACATTTAGGATAGGGTACAAAACATACCAAAGACAGTTCACCAGAGTAAGAAACTATTCCATCTACCATAGTCTCTGAAAATCTCACATGCTCCTTATCTTACATGTCAGTGAGAGACAAGTTGCCTGTATGCCTGCATGTATAATAAAATTATGTTAGGCCTTTCACGAGAAAAAAATGAAAGAAAAGCAAAGCAAAACTGTCAGATATATCTTTCCTAACAGACCTCTGACAGACCCAGGAAATTACAGATCTGTTATTCTAACTTGCAGTTCCTGGGAAAACTATGAAGATAATATAGGGTACTACTGAAAGGCATTTAAAGGATAATGAAATCATCACGTACAGGCACAGTCAACACGGGTTCACAAAAGGAACATTCTGTTTAACTAATTTGATATTCTTCTACGGTAAGGTCACATGTCTAGTGACTGGATTTCAGGAAGGCTTTGATACTGTCCTTCACAGTTATTTTTTCAAACAAATTCTCCAATGGTGGGATAAGCAGCTTCATGGTGCACTGGGTCAGAACTCGCCCCGAAACTGAAAGCGTGACTGTATTCTGGAAATTCCTCTGTAATCAAGTCTTATTACATAGCCATGATAGGTAATAAAATCAGAATATCTCATAATGACACTATGACAAAATTTTGGATTCACTGTTTGGACACGTGAAATAGAAGGATTCACATGTAAAGGAATTCTTTGGTCAAGTTTGTTTCTTTCAGGAGTCATCTCAGTATGGATTTTGCTGCAAGCATAGACATCTAATGAATGATACTGGGGAAAGCAATAGAAGGCAGTATTCCAAACCTGTGAACCTCTACAACAAAGTCTTGCATACTCAGGAAAATCTTGGCAGAGACCTCCAAGATCATCCAGTCCAACCTAGCACCCAGCCCTATCCAGTCAACTAGACCATGGCACTAAGTGCCTCATACAGTCTTCTCTTGAACACCTCCAGGGACAGCAACTCCACCACCTCCCTGGGCAGCCCATTCCAATGGCAAATCACTCTCTCTGGGAAGAGCTTCCTCCTAACATCTAGCCTGTATCTCCCCTGGCACAACTTGAAGCTGTGTCCCCTTGTTCTGTTGCTGGTTGTCTGGGAGAANTGCCATTGGCTCTCTTGGCCACCTGGGCACACTGCTGGCTCATCTTCAGCCTACTATCCACCAGTACCCCCAGGTCCCTTTCTTCCTGGCTGCTCTCCAGCCACTCTGTCCCCAGCTTGTAGTGCTGCTTGGGGTTGTTGCAGCCTTAATGTTGAACCCTGCACTTGGCCTTGTTAAATTTCATCCCATTGGCCTCTGCCCATCCTTCTAGCCTTTCCAGGTCCCTCTGCAGGGCTCTCCTACCTTCCAACAGAAGGTTAAATACATAATGTAAGCATGTACCTCTCTTGTATCTCTTTCTTGTATTATTCCTGGAAATAACAGGTATCAGTCATTGACTACTCTTGGGAAAGAATTTGTGAAGTTGCACTGTGCCAGTAGTTGTGACAATTTCATATAATGATTCTGCTGCCAAATACTATATTAAGGTAGCAGTAAAACCGCAGCCTGAATCTTAACACAGCAATGATTTAGATTATGATATTATTCACAGGTTTTTCAAAGGTGCCAGTACCAGCACAACTAAAAATACAAGATTTTTCTAATAGTCTTGCTTGAAGTTGTAAGTTTTCTAACATATCAGAAATACACACCCATCATCAGAGCCACTGCAGAGGATTCCTTCTCTCAGAGGAGACCACCGTACATGAAACACCTTTGCAGTATGCCCTGAAAAAACTTTCAATGGCTGATCAGAGCTCGTTGCCAAGTAGTAAACACGAACATTTTTATCCTCACAACCAGTAGCTATCATGTCTCTGCAAAACGAAAAACAGTAAAATTGTTGGTCACAGAGATCATCAGAAGTAGTTATGCTTTTATAGTTTAAAAATATGGTATGTATTTCACAATTTACTTTGAAGAAAGTGTATTTTTTAAAGAAGCATTTTTGCTTCTCCTTTGTCTCTTTATAATTATTGATAACCCAATTAAATATACTACATAAAAAAAACCCAACATGATAAAGATCCATTAGCTGCAACAAGGAATAGAATTTACACTACAGTCTGACCAAGTATCCAACACAAAACTATTAACAGAATGAATTACTGTATAATAACTTTTGTTTTGACAAGTTCTCACATTATTAGGGATTATCCGTAAAATTAATGTATATCAAAGATGCATTTAATAGCCTGCTACATCTTCATCTTAGCAGTCATTAGAAGGAAACCAAATCCTCCTTTCCTGATTGAATAACTTCTCCATCCCTCATGCTTCTCATTATATACTTAGCCAGAGAACTTTTCTTATTTTTAATCTCATCAACATGAAAAGAGCCTCCTTAGAAAGTTAAATAAGTTCATGCAAGGCAGTAAAATATACTACTGTGAATAAAAAGCTGCTACAGACATATTCCACTGTGGAACAGCAAACATTTCAGAGCTCTAATATCACAATAAATACCACATTATGAGTAGCTTTGTATTACTTTACTGTTAATCAATTTAAATTGTTAATATTATCAACTCTTTTGGTTTATTTATACTTACTTGTTATTTTGACTCCAGTCACATCCAAACACTGCAGCTGGATGTTTATACTTGTGAAGGACCTTGCCATCGATGGTTCGAATAATACTGAAACCAATTACAACACAATATTGTGAAGAAAAACACAATTTGAGTACACTACCTGAAAACAAGCTGAATTCTGTGCAAATAAGCCAAATAGCAAAATGTGTATCAAAGAAAATGAGAATTGTTTATTCCTACAGCCTCTCAACTACAAACCTAACTATACACGTCCCAACACAAGATTTAACTTGACTTCAGAGTCCATGTTCTCTCAGAAGTGCTATAGAGGTGCTGTGGTACCTGCCTCCCTGAAAGGATCTACATAGCCCAAAATTAAAGTTGTAGCTATAGCTTTAAGGTACAAGTAGATCTTTAGAAACATTTCTTTTTTTTTTTTTTTAAAGTTGAAATGCATGCTCATGAGCTGAAATAATGTAGGTAGCAAAGAATGAACATTAAAAACCTACTGAAACATAATACATGCAAAATTGTTCACAATGGGTATTTGCAATTGTTTTACAAATAAGCTATTATACTCCTGAAAATAGTAGCATTGCAATTACTTTTTTTCTAAAAGAGTGATTCCTAGTAATTTAAACAACAGACATAAAAGTCTTTTAAAATGAAGACAAGTAAACTGGGGTAGCTTTTGAAGTGTCTTTCATATCTACAAGAAAAGAAATCTAGAATANTGGAGTGCCAGCTGCAAGTGGGCAGAGTTAGCCAGCCCCAGAGGCTGACTCTCAGAATGTTATGGTTAAATCACCTATCCATGCCTGTAACCCTGGACCAACTGGAGCTATCCATATGTAACCAACCCTGAACTAAGTTAGTTGTGCAGGCCTCTTCTAAGAAAGCAGATAAGTTACTGTATCACGGACATAAAGCGGAGAATGACCACCTAACCACATTGGTGAACAAAGAGTCATTTTATCTCAGGTGCAACGCCGACATATATATATATATAAATAAACAAAAAATATATCCTAACAAGTATATGATACTAATATAATCGATATTTTTCTGATAAGAATTGTTTTACAATTAATCACTGGTAGTACTGTCAAAGTCTATTGACTTGAGAAGTGCACTTAGCAATTTGGTTTTCTCTTCCAGTAACACTCACCAAAATCCATCACTGCTGCAGGTTGCTATTCTTTTGGAATCTTTATGACTCCAGGCAATGCAGAAGATTCCATTCTTTCCATGCTTCAAAAAATGCAAAATACCTATCAATAAGAAATAATTCACCCCTTTTTCTCTCATTTATTGACTCATCTTTTTTGTTTTATTCTCCTATGGGCTCCTGTCCTTTTCTTCCAGCAATTTAAACTTTTTAAAACCACACTGTAATCAGTCCCAAATACAGCTATGACATTTGAGAATCCAAGTCCAAAAATCTGGGCTGAGGACAGACACAATAATATTCTTCAGGATCTAAGAGACAAAACTGGGTCAAGCTGAAGAATGAGCAACTCATAACTATATAAACCTAAAAACTGGAAAAAAAAAAAAGGGGTTACCTGCTTGCTGGAATAATGAAGTTAGTGGGCATGAATAATTGTGGTATATGAAAACTTTACTGGGACGTGTATCAGGATAAGTGTTTGGGAAAGGAAGTTTAGTAGCACAAGTGCTAATCTTGTGGGTGCTAAAACTCACGAAATTCTGAATGTTTTGTGCCCACCTCCCCAGTCCTCCATCTCCACTACACCATCCTTACCATCCTTGTCTTCTTAAAAAGCATTCTAACAACAGATGCCACAGTTAATTATGCCTGTACTATCGCAATATTACAGATGTGTAACAGATGTGTAACAGTAATACACAAAATAGTATTAAAATAGGTCCTTCTGCTATTAACAATTACGGTATGTTTTCAGGACTTGCAGATTGCAGGTAACAAAAGGCAAGATTCTAAATAAGGCCAACTGTTCACTGTGCTGCAAAATGAAGCAGACATAATTTTACATTTTGATACCAACTCTATATATCTATGTGTATTTACATGCTTAAGAAAGAATCAGCTATGCTTTTGCTGTATGTATCACTACAGGACCAGTTTTAAGATGGAGACCCTTTGGTGCTTCATCATTCTCATGTCACAGAGTCAAGTCTGAGGAGGTAAAAATGCTTCTGCCTCAGAGATAAGCAGGCACCCACATAATCTTTCTATATATCTGTATATTATAGCACCTTTTGCAAAAATATGAACTCTGATCCATTTTATTTACAGACAATAGAAGCAACACTTAAATTACATTCATGTAGACAAAAAAAAAGAAGTAATCTCATCTTACCTCACTGAATCTGGTTATCATTTTGCCTTTTCTGACATCCCAGATGAAACCACCATTTCTGGAAGTTGCTCCTGCTATGCAGTTCAGATCTCCTTTAGAGAAAGATATTCGTAAGATCTCACAATAAATATAAGATCACAATATAATTTGACTGAGTTTACACTGTAACTTCAAGAAATGTGACATAAACAGGAGTCATCAATGGCCCATAAGAAGAGTTTTTCATAGTTTAAGGCCAACATTTGATACTAAATTGCAACTATTAATTTCAAGAAAAGTCCAACCTGCTTTTCTACACTCTTATTTCAAGGAAAGGGCAAAATAAAAGTTGTATTGTTGTAAAAAGTATTCTCAATGTGTGCTCAAAGTTAAGGTGACAAGAGAAAAAGAAGATCTCTAGGTGATCATGCTTTGGCAGGGGGACTGGACTTGACCTGTGGAGAACTCTTCTAACCCCTACCACTCTATAACCCTATGAAATAATGTTCACAATACATATGACTCAAACTGATGAAAGAGACATAATCTTAATGCTTTGAGCTTAAAGTTGCAGCAGCTAGAGCATTTTCTTTTCAAGTTCCCTACATACTAAGACATAATCAGGAAGACTGTGACAGACCTTCTAACAGTACTTTTTTTTAATCTTGAACCACTGTAGCACCTAAGCCCATCAGGTATGTTGCTGAATTAGTAACCACACTCTCCATGGTGGAAAATCTTAGTATATGACTCCATAGTGAGATCCTGAAAACTGAATTCAGGCCTACTCCAAAGGCAACTAAACTCTCATTACCATAGCAACCTTTTATTTCGATATAGTTACACTTTCCCAAACAGTTTACATAGCATGTTTATATAAAAGTTGTAACTTTATACTACACTTCAAAGGTGGAAAAGGCAGTCTAGAAAAGTACAAACGTAAGATGGAACAATTCAAGTAGGGGAATGATACAGAAAAAGAAAAAAAAAAAAAAGTAATCAGTTCAAAGGCCTTTTGAGACTAAATACAAATATCAGTATCCATTTGGTTATACATTAGGAATAAAGTACAAGGCAGAGAGGAACTCTCTAAGAGTAAGGGATGTGAATGAAGTTCTGTATGAGATGGACAGAAGCTTTTGGACAGGATGGTAAGGAAGTAAAGTCAAAGCACATACTTTCGCTTAGCTTACTTTTTTCCTTTTATCCAAAAAAAAAATCAGAATACAAGACTTGAAAAGCACCACCCTCAGTTAACAAACTATTCTCTCAAAGTGAGATACTACTACAAACCAAATTTAAATTTCAAAACAAAGTAAGACAAACAAAAACACGGTATTTCACATTTTCATGTGCCTCTGTGAAGAGCAACAACATACAAAAACTCTCTGAAAGGAAAAATGTGCAAATTAATTTCACATATGCAGACCGTATTCAATTTCTCATTACAGTATTTTTTCTTGTCAGCTATTGTTTCTTAGAGGTTAAAAGTATAGGACAGAAACACAGTGAAATGAGTTATTCAGACTTCTAACAAATTGCATCTGAAGATGCAGTAAGAATTAAAAATACAACATGAAAGCCTATCTATCATCAACTATTAACATCAGTAAACTAGAAACATAATCCCAGGTTCAGTTAAGTGGATTGCAGAACAGTTTTAAGAAGAAAATTTCCCACTCACTTCAGTGCCTTCTCTAAGAAAAAGGTGATGCTGAGAAGGTACTCCCTATTCTAATGAAGTAAAAGCAAAGATCTTCAGTGTTTAGAATCCTACGCAAAGAAGGAAGAGAAAGAACTAAATACTTATGTTCCACTTTTTCACCACAAAACAGAATCTGAATTCCTTTAAGTAGCTGTTTCCCATGCAAGGAAAATCTGCATAAAGTAATGATAGAAAGATTCTGGAGATTTCTATCCCTCCATTCTGATTCAGTATGAAATACTCATGGCTAGTCCTCAACAAGGTCTGAAGCATTGAATTCTACAAGTCTCCCTGATAACACTTCAGTTATGTTTAAATCTTGTAAGATATCCTCCAATGTCATGCTTTCATAACACAAGTTCTGCTAGTCAATGGTAATAAAAAAAACAATTCTGACCTAAAGCAAAATATTCTTACCTGGAGCCCAAGAAAGGGAATAAATAACCCCCTCATTACCAGGAGATGTGTAAACCGCTGTTAAAGTATTTATGTCCCAAACTTTTATTGTGCCATCAAATGAAGCTGTAGCAAGAATATCAGGGTTATCGGGTTTGAATTTGCAATCAAAGATGGTCTCAACATGTCCCTTAAATGAAACAAATATTTAATCAATTTTTATTACATTTGATTTTTTCAGAAGTCCAGCTCTTAATCATACTCTAAAATACATGGTATGATAATCTGTTAGTTCAAGAGAAATCTGTATGTTATGGCTCTGTCACAATTATAAGGTGTAAAATAGCTACAACACTCCTCCCTTTCATAGATCATTGTTAAAGACAGAGAAATTCTGCCCTTAAACAACAGAGTGATGCAGTGCCAGGGATTTGCTGGTATTTTCTGAACTGAGTTGCTAAAAGATAGAATGAAAAAAATCTCAAGCTTAAAAAAAAAAGTTTTTAATAGGAGAAAAATTATCTGGTTGAAAAAAATAAAGCTTAGTATGTTGATCATATTCTACAAGTTTTCTAGTATTCCATTGAGTTTTACATGTTTCTACAGCCTATGATCTACTGCAGTTTAAAATTCATTAAAAATTTCACATCAGTTGATTATTTTCTCAGACATGCATTTGTATATTTTAATTTGGTACATACACGAGAAACATAATATGTGATTCTTTTAAGTCTCAGTTGCTTTGCAGGACCAAAACTATTAAAAATGAAAAAAGAATGTTAACCATCAGTCTCTATTCAGATACATATGGTGGGAGTACAGATGAAAATGAACAATTACTCAAGTTTCTCCGAGAAAAAGGGAGCACTGAAAAAAGAAAAATCAAGAATAACCAAAAGCACAGTGAAGAAGAGGCTCACCTAATATCTGAAAAACACAGGTTTGAATTTCTGCTTCAAGAAAGACTTACTAATTCAGCCTTTGTCATTTTAATCTGAGTGACCTGACCATTCAAGTTGCATATATTTTTCTCTCTGATTTGACTAGAATTTTGATCTTGGACTATAGTAAATTCTCCTGACACTGTTTCTGAGAAGGCCATCAAATTAAAATTTCAGTTAAAACCACCAAAAAGTGACAAACAAACTCAAGCCCTTACATCTTTATTTCTAGTTAAAAACAAACTGCTGGAATATTTAGTCTTTTGAAAACAAGAGTTACTTTTAACTTCAGAACTGTCATCTTGTTTTCTAGAAATTTAGACTCTTTTTAACCATAGAAGCTGTTATCCAGTGCTGTGAAGACTTCATTCTCAACTTTTTTGCTGTTAGAAGAAAGCCTATAAGCCAAAAAAAACCTCTAATTCTAAAGACAGAAATGAAACATACCAAATCTCTAAGGAAATCCCACTTTTTGGCTCCCATGTCATATAGCCCCACTCCACCATCCATGAAGCAACAGACAGCATGACCAGGAGGAAGAGAAAATGCTTGGTTTTGGGTTAAAGTTGGAGGAGGAACAGCCTCACTTGTTGAAGATGTATGGTGATTTTTAGTAGGATACTGTGATGAACATGCTTAACAAAATAAAACAAAAGATACAAATAGATAAGATTATTTTTTACTTTTAAAATTTAATAATAAATAACAAAGAGTAAAATGCTTTGTATTCCAATGACATTAAAAACTGAAGAAATTGAGAATTCCTGTATGAAGCATTGCCTACTAAAGAAGGACTTTATAATGTACTTGATCCTTTATGCATTTCCTAGTCAGCTGCCTCCAGAGGGTATTTTGTTTAATTAAGAACTACATAGTCTACACAAACTTAGAGACCAGACTGGATATAATAAGGTGCACAAACAAAATTTCCTTAACTTGCAGGCACCGCAATGAAATCAAAATGACACTTACACTTCTTCTTTGGAGGAGAACTTAGCACATGCAAACCATGGAAACCGGTTTTCTTCAATTTAAAATTATCTATAGGTGTTGTACGTGAAACATTCCAAACACGTAACACACCAACCTGAGAATCTGAGGTTTAAGAAAACAAAAAAGTATTTTTTCAATTTATCACTCTCTTTTTACTGTACACAGAAGTATAAGGACTAATGTAAGAAACAATACAAAAAATTAATGCAATTCAGAATCTTAACAAGCATTTTATAAGCAGGCACTGGCATCTCCATGGTAATACCACTATTAACAACAATAATTATTAACATTAGTTATTTAAACCTCAGTAAAAAAATGATAAACTTCTTTCATTATGAAATATTCCCACAGTCTTGCTTTCTTTATTCATTAGTTCAACCTCAGCAGTAACACCTATGGTGTAGAAATGAGGCAGAAAATAGAAAGCAGAGAAAGAAAAGTAGGGGCTCAGATAGCGACATCCACTAGTGCAATGCATTTTCCTTCCCATTCCCAAAGCAACTGCTGAAGTGTGCATGAGGAAAATATTCAGTATAAAAATAGTTTAAAGTAAATTGTTTATGTACACAACAAGTACAAAATAAGTAAAAATTCTTCAGTGCAGTTTTCTGGGTTTTTTTTCTACAGTTTTGTCTAATTATTTTATACAATGCAGGCATGCTTTTGTTTATTGAAATTTTAAGAAACAGATCATATCAGTATCAGTTTTGAAGACTCAGTCCTATATTTATTACCTCTGTATAAATCAGGAAATAAAAGGCTTACCTCCAGTTATAAACATTCCAGGTGCGCTGGAAACCCAGGCTAAACACTGAACAGATGCTGCAGCACTGGGAAAATGAAAAGTTGTGATACAAGACAGAGACTCAGAATCAACTAATCGAATACCGTTATGTAAATTAGCAACAAGAAGGTAGTCAGTTGACAAAGGGTCCCACTCCAGTGCTGTAACTGGATCCTCTTCATCTGTTCCTTCGAGAGACTCAGGTCTTAAGACATGTTTCTGACTTTTAGAGCCTTTAGGGGCACAAGAAAAGAGATTACTTCAAAATAAAAATAAGCATATCCTTTTGAAAGTTACAGGATTTGCAAGCATCGGTTTTGTCTCTCCCTGGAAGTTTTAGTAGCGTGCCCTACTGTTTGCACCAGTGAAGGTGGCTTTGCAATATCTGACTTAAAGTATCTGTGGCTCTACCAGATACAACTTTCTTTTTAGCACAGCAGAAAACAGAAATAGCTGCCAAGTTTATTAACATAAGTTCATACTAAAGAAAAGTAAATTAAATCATATATACATATATCATATGTCCTAACAGTTTCCAATGCTAAAGGTTTGCAGCGTAGCTTAAAGTATCCATTCATTTCAGAAAATCTGCATACCACAGCAAACACAGACAAAAATAAAGGCTTCATGACCCCCAAAAAAATTACCATGGCAGTCATAAAACTGTTCATGAACAACTGCCTCTAGATTTGTCCTTCCCCAAAATCATGCATGCAATTATGAAATGGCCAGAGATTCCAAAGTTAAAACAGGCCATTAAGTACCTAATTTGACACCTGCAAAGCAGAAGACATATTTCACTTGATGATCCATATTACTGAGAATCATAGTTTTTAACAAAATGTTTTTTCCCGCACTTTTTGTTTTTATCAAGAGCTGGCTCTCACTTTTCTAAGAAAGGGTACACTTCCAAACGAATAATTAACTTAGCTCTGTAGTTCTGAAGTTGTGATCTCATATTAAAATAAAAAAAACCAACCAACTAATTTTGTACCTCTTTTCTAGTATTCAATACATCAGTTTTTAATCTAATTTTCAGTTTTGGTAATGAAGAACACAATGAATTCGTTACAATAAATTACAAGACCCATCTATATTCCTTAATGATTGATGTAGAACAAAGCCTATTCTGATATATACTGAAATAAATGCTGGAAAGCTTTTGTTCACTGGGGAACAGTCTGAAATAACTCATTATTAATTTCTAGGCAAAATGCTGTTAGTGCACATTGCATCGAGAATGACTTTATAAATTGATTACCAGAAACGGGGGAAAAAACTGCACAACAATTAATAGCATAAACTGCTATCTCCATTTATGTTTGTATACAAGACAATGGCAAAGTGCATACATTATAAAAATGACAAATGTATAGCATTACGAGTGTATACTGAAACAAGAGATACATGTACATAAAAATAAGTATTTTACCATATCAGTTTTTACCTGGCTGAAAAATAGAGAGGCTTCCATCAGTATGTCCAAATACTACTTTTCCTTTTTTCTTTGGATGCCATCTAAATAGACTGATATCTGACAAAAAACTATGTGCTTCTCTATGTACAGTTACCCCACTGTCAGGTCCTGAGATAGTCCAGATGTACAAGGGACCTCTGTGGGACACAAATGCAACTGCATCACTGGCATTCCAGCACCAGCTAAGTGACGCAGGAATTCCTAAAACATACAGGTAAACCTTGTAAGAACCAGGATATGAAATTCAGTGCATTACTGCTTGACTCAATAGCAGCAACTGTCTTTAAAAGCCATATAAATAATTACTCAACAACAAAAAATTAGACAGCTGTGTGAACACCTTACAGCGCAGAAGTAAACCACACATACCTAAAGGTAGGAAGCAGACTATTTTCAAAATTACTTAAGTACTACTTTGATGGGGTGTATTTTATGATACCATTACTTTTCTAATGTCAAAGCCAATCACACATGATAAAGGGTAAGTCTCATCGTGTAAACAATACTTTCTCTATTCACAATTCCATTCACTGTTACGTTTTACTGTAAGATATTTGCCACTCAGCTGTAAGGCACTGAAAACTTTAAAATGTCTGATTTTGCAAAACAAAAAAAAAAGGAATTTCATTTAGAAATAAATCTAACAGGGGTAGGTATTTGTGACAAACTGGAAAGCTAGCTCTGTAATCAAAGGGAGCACTTGAAAGCTTCCTTCTGGATATGTGACAGTTTAAACTCAGTTCCCTAACACTTAACTGTAGGTATTCCAATTTAAGGATTTTAATCTTATGGTCTCCAACCCTCAGTAACCTAACTGAATAATAAATGTCTGAAGGAAAAAATGACAGTAAGACAAACTCCTGAAGCTGAAAATTCAAACTTCTTTGTATTTAGACATTTTAATACAGCAATGTCAAAGAGAGTAAAAGCAGCATTAATAGGCTTTAATATATCATTTTAGAAGGAAATGAACTTTTAAAAAGTTTAAAATAATAATGACACTTTTTTCACTGGTAGCCATTGGCTAAAGTAGTTTTTTAAACAAGCAACGTATTGAAAAAGAAGTATCAGGTTTTATATTAATGCATAAACCAAGACAATATTCCTTTTAGAAGACATTAAATCAGTGTGGGTTTTCTCCTACTTTTTCCTTTCGTGGAAAATGCAAGATGTACAAGTTTTACAGAGATATCCTATGTGCTCTGGAAAGAACAGAGTAGGGGGTCACAAAATGTCTTAGAAGATCCCCAGATATTGACTGCTCTTGAGTTGCATCTGTTTTCCAAAAACGCAAATGCAGGACTCATAGAGGCCCTGTCCTTGGAGATATCCAAGGCCAGGCTCAACAGGGCTCTGGCCAACCTGATCTAGTGGAGGATGTCTCTTCTCACTACAGGTAGGTTGGACTAGATGATCTTTGTAGGTTGCTTCCAACCCAAATCATTCTATGATTCTATTGTGTGACACCTGAGAGAGACTGTAAGAACCGAAATATGTGTACTGGTTTTGAATTAAGGGTGTGAATCAAAACTTGTCAAACAGTTTCAAGATGCAGGTAGACAAGTTACTAGATAGTTCAGAGCAATTTACTCAGACACATTATCATTATTTTCTAAAATGATGTGCAACAAATCTGACAAGAATATTTCACTATGCAATAGTTAAATCTCTGTCTTACTAACTGCTTAGAGTTTACTGTCTATCAAGTATTTCTGACACCTTTGAATGAAAAAGTTGCATGAACCAAATAGATCTCCACGTCTGAAATACCTTTTGTATTGTCCAGCTTGGCCACAACTTTCTGTTCAGTGACATTCCAAATGATCACTAAACTATCTGCACTGGCACTTGCAAACATGTCAGGATTGTGGGGGCACCAAGATATGGCTGTGATTGTCTTCTTGTGCTCAGACATAATTGCTTGAAGCTTGAATTCATTGTATCGATGATCGAGCTAATCAAAAAGTAAAATCCATTAAAAAAATATGTATTTTGTAAACTCAGTTTAAGTACTGTTAGGTTGGAGAAAGCTAATACAAGCATACCAGACTTACAGACGAATTTATAGTGGTTTTAGTAATTATCAGTCCCTGATGTCTCAATAAATTACATGCATTTTGAGTCAGAACAAAAAGTCGTCAAATACTCAATTAGCCCAACAGGTATTAAAAGTCTTTCCTCTTTCTGCTTGTAAACTAGTAAATATATATATATACATATGTATGTATAAACCATTATGTATTAGTAACTGCAGTCAAACATGATCCTAAAATGTTTTATATAAAGAGATGGTAACAATCATCTAGTAATCTACAAGGGGTCAAACATGATAGAATATGAAAATCAGTTTGAACTTTCTTTCATTTCTTAAATCACTTAGTACAATTAAAAAAAAAAGCACAAACGTGACACAGTAAATTTTGTTTATTATAAACCTGCTCACAGTACAACTCATAGACTTAAAATAGAAAATCCTTTATTTCTTGACATATATCTCACCCCGAAAATTCCACATCACATAATTTCTACTTTTTTGTTAGGTGTTGATGAGTAGTAAGTTCAAACTTCAGAAGACCATGGTGCCAAGCAACCCAGATATGTAAGAAGCAGTAACTTGTTCCAAATCAAAGAAAGGAGAGTCACTGAATGTGTAACTTTGTACAGTGAATGAAACTACTTTGAAAGACTGTTTTTGCACTGCAGCTTCAAAGGAAATTGCTTCATTCTCTCTTAGAACCCCCTCTTCTATCTCTGCACTTCATTCATCTCAAGCATTTGCTGGATTCAGAGCCTGTCTTTTATGAATAATATTTGACATATATAACTTCAAATACAAATTTTACATCAATCTTCTGCACTAGCTGTAACAAGAAGGAAAAATATTTTGTAAGGAATATCCTGAATGGAAGACTGAGCTTTACACAGACATCTTCTCAGTAGCAATCATACTCCCCAAAGCACTGTAGAAACACTTACTGAAACATGAAACAACAATGTAAAAATGCAAAAAAAAATCTTACCTGATAAATATAAATAGCCAGGGTAGCACAGTAGGCAAATCTGTCCCCACTAGCAGCACATACATCCTTGTTCCATGGCTGGCATCCGGCAGCTAGAAGTCCCACTTGTTTAACCTGTGACATTTTTGCCTTTAGAATAGAAATTTATTAGGCTACAAGACGGAAATAGAATGCTGAAGAATAATACAGTTTTGTTCGCATAAATAATATATACACATGTGCCTTATGTATACATATGCACTTTATGAGGTACAAATGAATGTATCCAAAATAAAGACAAACAGATCAGAGGCCTCAGTGCTACACAGGAACAGGATTTTAATACCATTCACAGGAATCCATTTGGGAAAAAAAAAGGGCACATCACATGAAAACTTAGTTCTTGATGTATACCAGCTGAAGCTGTTATTTACCACCTTCATTTTCTTCTGCAGTCTGGTTCAACACTTTTTATATCACAATGCTCTCTTTTCCCCTTAATCCTCCATGACAGCTAGACAAAATAAACTATAAGCTAACACTATTGTGCATAAGTATGTTATGCAATATGTCTAAAAAGGTTTTCAAACTGTAGTGCTTAAAGACTATGACAGAATGCTAAAGGCCTAAAAAAATAGGTTTAACCTGTGAAAAATTTGGTAAAGGAGACTGCACCGTAACAGAAATACACAGGAAAAAATGAGTTACAAGATACAGCTCTGCTGTAGACCAGTGCTTTGGCTACTAGACTTCCTTTATGTCTCTGCCAACAATATTAAACTTTCAACTTCTGCAGAAAGGATACTTCTATAAATTGCAGCTCATCTGCAATTCACCTCGCCTTACAAAGGACATGAATCCCACAGAAAGTTTGTCTTACCATTTAAAGAATCATCATCAACACAATGCAACAATTTCTAGAATGCAGAATTATCTTCAATCTTGTTTAATTTGTGGCTTGATTACAGGTAAAACTGATCATAAAGATCTCTTAGAGATGCCGAAACAGAATTCTGCAAATGGTTCTTTCAGAACAACAGAATTATCTTGTAGGATTCTGCAGTAATTTGTATGGAAAAATTCCTGTTAATATATTCAGCAGGCATTCCCTTTTGCCTTGTTATGAGGGAAAGAAGGTATTCCTGACTACATGAAATCTAATCTATAGGAAAAACACTCAGTTCTAAGTATCTGAGAATAAGGATTTCAAGCCTAAGTGCTGAAATCTAGAATAGAAGAAGGTCCTCTACACTGGTTCTGCAATTATTATGATCACAAAAAACAATTAGTGCTTTGGTCTTGAAGATAGTTCCTACTAGGACTGCTATTTCCATGTTTTGCATGTAACTGACTTACAATGACAAGGCCTTAATATAATTTTTTTCATGTCATCAGGACACCTGCATACTTTAAGGTACTTTTAATGCATATGTCTCTGACTGTAATTCAGACTAGATGAACCATGACCAAAAATTATTATCAAATGACTATAAACTTATTTCAGCCTAGTTCTAAATGTATGTCTGTATTACTGGCTACGTCATACTAAATACTATATTTGAAAAAGAACAGTTTCCTTTTCTTTGTTCTATAGTTACATTAAAGACAAAAGGTAACTTTAAGATATTTTTGGAAGAAATTTACCAATGGAATTCTCATCCCCAAATTTAATTTAAAGCAAATTAAAAAAATAAATACTTGTAGTCTGACATTCAAATAAAAATGTCTCTTACAAAGGAGAAACATTTAGAAGAAAACTGCTGTCTTTTGATATATCATTATTTCACTTAGTAATCGATGTTTAAAAAGCATTAGTAAGCTGATTCTTCATATAGGTTTTTCATATATATATACATATATGTATATATAAATATTCTGAATGGTATTACAGAAAGGAATATGCGCTTTATTTACTAATATGTGCTGGCTTAAACTTGCTAATATTTCCTGTTCTTGTAAATTCAGTAAAATAATACCTAGAAGTTACAACTGTGTGGTATACTGTTATGCTCTTGTAAATACCATGCATTTAAGCAGTTCTCTGCAGACCTTTTCAGACATCATAATCTGTTGAATATACTTACAAGGGAGAATGCAGCATTTATCAGAACAGCCTGAGTAAAACAGTGGAAAACTAGAAATGCAGTGTAACTGAATAAACATATGTACGATTTCACACGTTGCATTTTTATAGAATTTTCATACTTTGTTAAGAAACAATCATTTCAAAGTAAATATATTGGACTCTTACATCTACATCCCCCCCCCAAAAAACAGGGCATGTAAAAATGTATACCACACTGGGAAAGCTATCAAAGGATGTAGACAGTTTCCAAGGAGATGAAGGGATAAAGGAGGACAACAAAAACCTTTATTTTCTATTGGCATGAGCAGCAACACTCTAAGCCCTTCCTTCTTGCTAAATATAGGGAAAAAAAATGGATGAAACTGAAATTTTGCATACCATAGAGTTAATGCTATTTAAAAATAACAACTGAATGGACTAGGTACATAGACATGGCTATATATCAGTAATTTAAAGATAAATGTCTAACAATCCCTACCTTAGCACAGGTATCATTTTTTGTAAACCACTTAAGAACTTCCGTGTTCATTCCAATACCTTGTTTCTCCCAAAAATGCAAAATCTTGCTGAGGCTGTAGAACGAAATCACTTTACTTGACAGATGAAGGAACTAAACCTTGATGTTCAGAGAATAATGCAGTTACTAAAGGATGCAGGAGGAAAAACTGAGCATTGTGTCGCATACACACACAAAACAGCAGTGTCAGTAACCTGGCAACTGCAGCTCTTTAACAGGCACCATTTTAATTTTAACCTCTGCTTCGGTTACTCAGTGTATTTCATGGCTTCTTCTATTTCCTGACTGTATTACAATGATATTTATAGAATAATAATAGCTCTTTAAATCCACCACTTAGCACACTCAAATTATCAAAAGGTGTGCTTGAATGTTTTAAGTATTCATAAATTTATAACCACCAAGCATAGCTAGTACCATAGGCTTATCTTGTTAGCAGTTGTGGTCCAGATGGTGTCTGACCTGTCCAAATGAGCACATATGCAGTATGGCATACACACAGAAGTGAATATAAAGTAGCCTTATGCTAATCAATATGCTTCTGTGTATCCAAACCCCTTGTTTCTGAAAAGCTATATGCAGTAAAGTATTAGCGTCCTCACCTTCTGCTCATTCTACTGCCACTGTATCTTCCAGATGAATTTCTGTGTTTTCTCATCTGTAAAGCTTGGTGTCACTCCTGTATATTTCACACATAAAACTGTCTCATCCAGATTATTGTCCCCAGGTACCAGTATTTTTGTCAAGATGCCAATATGTAATAATTAAAATCTTCTTTAAGTACATAAAAGTGACATCTTCCTAAAGACATTAGGTATATTTTTCTCATCTTTGTGGAAAAATCCATTGCAGATGAAAATGTGACCACTGAAACACAGTTTCAAATTCATTACCCCGTTCAGTGGAACCAGTGTGAAACACTAGACAATAGGCAATGAACTTGTTAAAAAACGTGAAGGCCTTCAAACCTACCAAGAAATCTCTGCATGACACAAAGGAAACCAACTTCTTCCTGACCCAACAGTACTGACTGTCATGTAAAAACATAAGCAGAATTAGTACTAGCCTTCCAGTGGGGCTGGAATACATCAAGCACATTATATTCATGCTAAGAAATTTAATTCTGATTATTCTGTCCAGATCACAGAATCACAGAATCATAGAATCAACCAGGCTGGGATTCATGAATAACTGGAAATATTCTGGTACACATGCAGCAGCAAAGCCAACAGACAAGTTAAATTTACTAAGATTAAACAAAGTTCGAAAAATATTAATGTTTCTAGAAGGAGCATTTAAAGTTAGTACATTTTCTAAATTTTATTCTATGCCCCATGTTACACGAAAGACATTTTTATCTACTACTTTATGAATCTGGGGAATCTCAAAAGTAAACATCAATAGATAAGAAGAATTCTTCTACTGTGAAAACTTTGGCAGTATTGTATTGTCAAAGATCAGTTGTCATGGATTTTAATAGAAGCACAGGAAAAAATAAGTTTATAAACAAAGAAATAGATGGCAGTGCATGTGGTATTTCAGTTCTAACTTTTTAAGAACCAGGTACCTCAGTATCAGTTGAACCACTGCCTTTAAACAGAAGTCCTTACTGCTATGTGTGGAGTACATGAAGGGTTTTCAGCTCTTGATGTGTATATCAAACTGCAGTTACTAATACCAGTTTCTAAATGTCTTACTGAGACAAACATCACAAATGTCACTTTAAGCAACTGCTTCTGGGCATAGAATGAGCCAAGACTTACTATATTAATGACAGTCACAATGCAGAACAATGTAGAATAATTACCTAAGTTTATGTATGTACTTCTCTAAACAAAAGTTAAGACCTTCATACTTTCCAGTGGAATTTAACCTGGGTAGGCTATTACTTGTTAAGTGTCAGGATGTTTACTAGTTTACCACTGAGTTTGTATGCTTCTCCATGAAGCTGTGAAAAGTCTTTTTCTCCTGTATACAATTAGTGGCACACAGACCATCTGTGGCTCCTGGAGTACCAGAAGATTGATCAAAGGCAGGGAAAGAGTGCCATAGACAAGGTTCTGAATATCAGCAAGGTTCTTCAAAATCATGAGAAACCTCAGGTAGACTCTTACAACAAGTACTTGGAGATGATGTTGCCTAACTTATCATAATCTATCAAGTGTTCAAAACTAGAGCATTTAGTTATCCAGACACTGACTAGGAAAACAACACTATTATTTTAAAAATAATTTTGAATTAACAAGTGTTGTATTAGTATTCACAGCCTTTTAAACTTCCACAATAAACTTGAGAGCCAAATCCCTAGTAGGATTCATTTAACCACAATATCTGTCTTCACAAGAAGTTGTAAGCCTCTTGCTGGTTTGGAAAAAGTGTGGCTTTGAAAGCTAAGCTTGCAACTGTGCTTTACAGAAACAAATACTTATTTGAAATTAAAAGCAAATATATTAATCCAAGATAGATATCCTAAGTCAACCATCTTAACATTAAAAAAAAAAATTAAAAATTTGTAACTTGGGCAAGTCTTACAAAGGAATGTATTTTGACTGTCTTAACACTTGTACAGCTTAATTAGATTACCATTTATTGTGCAACTTTAACAAGATAATCTAACAAACAATACTAGAGTTTGAAACAGGGCATGGAGAACCAAGGTATTTCTAGCATCACCAGCATTATTGAACTACATAACTAATCAACCTGAGACAATCATATTTTGCATCATCTCTAGTGTACTGGTTAGTGATATGGTACCAGTAATCTAGTTTTGGGGTACTGTATGTAATACAAAGAAATATATACAAGAGTATTTGATTTCAGTAAAAGGCATGTAAGAGTTTCCATTAGAATTTTGTTTTCATCTTCTAACCCAGAGCTACCACCATCACCAGCTGTTTCTCTGATGACAGATTGCCAAGACACTTATTTCAGCTAAATTCACTTTTTGACACACCTGAATCCCTCATGAACAGCTATTAAAAAATAACTTCACATCTGAAATATCCATATCATGAGCAACATGTAAAATGAGAACACTAGATAATTATTAAAATCTGCTAGTTTTCAATATTCATGGTATTACCAACATGCAATAATGTAATTAAAGCAGCTGCTGGCCCTTATGTTTCAGTAGTGTCTCCTGCATTCCAATTCATTAGCTTAGAATATACTATCTATAGTATATATCTGTGATGGTTTGGGTGTTACCTGCCCCCTCCACTTTCCACTTTGGAAAATCACCCAGCCTAGACTCAGCAGCTCTGGAAATTGAATGAAGTTTTATATTTACAGTTTAGCACAATATACAAGCAGATATTTATAATACATACAGAAATACACAAGTTAAAAAGTAATACAGAAAGACAAAGCCCTCCCAGAAACCTGAGACCCCAGGAGGGGCTCCAAATCACCCTTCCACCTTCCTCCCACTCCTCTACCATACCCAAGACTTTGCCTTACGCTTCAAGGAAAGTTTGGAGGGTTGGCCAGGGGAGTTAGGAAGCAGATGGATTAGTCACACAGATGGCAGGCTAGGTTAGAGAAGTTCAGCCCAAAGCCCAGAGAGAGAGTGACTTTGTTGTCAGTGTTTGTGTTCTTGTTCTTATACATCTCAGCAAGCCTATGAGTGAAGTTGACATCACTATTGTTTCCTTTTCACAGCCTGTAATCTAATTCTTCTCACCAAAATATTCCAGCAAGGCTCAAATTAGCACAATATCTATACTATATATATATATATATACACACTATATATATGTACATAGATTATATATATAGTGTGTATATATACTATATATTATATATATCCTATACTATATATCTATACTATCTATATGATTACGTAAAGGAACTTGATACAGTGAAACAGAGGTGACAGAGATCCACTTGCCATCATAAATCTATGAAAGTAGCAGCAGATCAAGCTTGCCCAAGGCATGCAGTTAATATACGTTAAAGATTTATTGTCAAGTCATCCTTACTACAGTAATAACTCCTCTTCTTGGGAAAAATAATAATAAAAGTATATAAATACCCAAGGTACAACATGGAAATTACTGCAGGTGAATTTAATAACTCCCAAATAGTTTTGTTTTACTGAATTACTGCTTATAATTGTTTTAGTTTACTCCATGCACAGTGTATTAATTCCTCCTAACACAATAAAATTAAATGTTTGATTTCTATCTCATTACACATTAAAGAATGTGTAAGTAGGTGGCCACCAAACTTCTAGTATCTTTTATTCAACAATATTAATTAAATTAAAAAAAAATAGTTCAGATGTGCTTACCTATGATTCAAAACCTTATTAAAACTACTAAAAATCCCTTCTAAGTGCCATGGAGGGAATAGTATTTTCAATACTAGTAATACAATAAACATCAGGAAGAAAAATATAAAGGAAGTAAAAGAGAAAATATTAAATCATTCTTACTCGTTGTTGTCCTTCATACCAATCATCTTCATCAAACCAGTGGGAAATATAACTCATCCAAGCCATTGCAAAAGGCACAGTTGCAATAAAAAAATTACACAACCTGAAGACATATAAATGTCTGTGCTAAAATTTACTCAACACAACAAGCTACCCGAAGATCAGATCTGAACTTTGTGATGTGATCCTACAATAATAAGCTTTACATTCATTAATATATAATCTGAAATAATTTTAGCAGCAATTTAAATGCTATATCTATTGGATTCTGAACTGGAAAACAGAAATCATCACTAAAACAATTACTAGTATTCAGTATTTTAAACTGAAACAGGCTAGTGCTTCAAGGCTGATTTTACAGTGCCTCTGAGCTCTGAAAATGAGATGCTGTTTCAGTCATTCATATTTGCCTCCTAAAAATCAGTCTCCTTTTTCTTCAAATATACTGTCTGTAAGAAATGTGGCTCAAAAGCAGTGAGCACAAAAACTTGTATAGAAATGTAAAATACCTTCAGAATCATGGGAAGTGGTATTCCTGTTTATGTAGGGGGTGGTTTTAACTGGCGCAGTGGGAGGGGCCATAATTATCACAAGTGCTGAGCATCTTATATTTAACATTTTTTAAAGAAGGGGAGAAAAAGACAAAGAAAATATCTTCATCTCCATTGTTTGCAGCCAGCAGAGCTTGAAGGGCTTAGCTATAGCCACCAGCACAGGCTGGGAAATTCAAAAAGCCTAATTTTCACTAATTCATGGGAATGCATCTGTTCCTTTTCTCTCCTTTGGGAGAGTTTAATGAATCTGAGTGTATTTATTCCTTCTGCAGCTAGTTATCCTATGCTGATATGCTCCCAAATTTCACATCAGATTTCTCAGTGCATTATACCAATGAAAACAAGAGATGAAAACAAGAGATAAAAACGGGGAATAAAAGCTCTATTGCTCACACAGTTCAGTACTGCAGCAGCACACTTCATCAGCTGTGGCCTTCTGGAGACGTCGTACAAATCTCCCTGACTGCACGACTGCAGCAACTATCAAATTTTCAGTAGAGACTATGGACATCTAAAACCCCCTCAGTTTCTTAAAAAATCTTCAACTTAGCCTCTGCCTTTGGTTTTAATTTTTTATTAATGCTTTAAGAACCTCTACATTGAGAATATGAAGCAAGTTATGATCCTACACATCCTTAAATAAAGCCTAAAATATAATGTAAGGCTGTGCAATAAGCAACTGTATGACAATGGCACAGGAGACCTGTGTCTCTGTGATCTTATGTCATAAGTGGTCAGTTAAGAATTAAGATTCCCCCAACTTCCCCACAAGCTACTAATGGCACAAACATAAGTGGGCTCTAAACGGTTGCCCTTTTTGCTCTTCCCCTCATTTATTCTTTTCCAACAAGTTGCATGGATTTACCAGGACAACATGACATATAGGATAGTGAGGCAACCTCACAGTGACTAAAATAAGCTGTTAGTAACAGATGTGCAACACCATCACCATCACCAGATCTGCACTGGTGTACTAGTTTGAGCCTAGCTAGCATGTTTTGGTGAGAAGAACTAGATGATAGGCTGTAAAATGAAAACAATGGTGAGGTCTACTTCCCTCACAATCTTGCTGGGATGTGTAAAGAAGAAAGGCAAAACAAACATCCTGTAGAATGTTTTCAGTTTACAGCCTATCATCTAGTTCTTCTCACCAAAACATGCTAGCTAGGCTCAAACTAGCACAATTGGGATGAGACTTTAGAACAACCTTTCCAGAAGAGTACAAGGACAAAAACATAGCTATTTTTAAGGTTGAGCTTTATCAGTTTATGGAGGAGATTAGGCTCTTGCTGCCAACAATAGCAATGGATAGGACTTGATCACCTATCTTCCTAAGGATGTTTTATAATTGGATCTGGAAAAAACCAAATTCAATGACGCTTTCCAGAGTATTTTTCTTTTTGAAAAAATAAATTAACATAAATGCATATATTTATATAGAGTACCAGAGTTCTATGGCTTCACATACGCTTCTATTCATATTCTGTGAAGAATACACATTAACTTTCAAGAAAAAGAGAAGTTAAATATGTTTAATTTTCAAATTCCTTGGTCAAGAGACAAAAAGGGGCACACGGTATATATGTAGAAAAGAGAATCCATAGAGAAAAATAATATAATATAATATAATCTTATTAATAAAGCTTGTTAAAAGTGCAAATCTTAGTCTGGAATGGTAATAAACACATTTTAAAAGAATTATTTTAATAATGATAACTTTTTAAACTATATTTTGATGATTTAGATGTTAATAGTAGTTGATATTTAGTTTATATTTAAGTACATTTCTATGGCAGATATAAGAACAAAAACATTACCCTAGTATATGTAACTTGATGCACCAGGAATTTTCCCTAGCAGGAAAAAAATTCTGCATCTGAAGCACAAAAAAGGCTGAAAAACCCCGTAACTTGAAAGTAGGGGGAGAAAAATAAAGAAGAAAGGAAAAAGAAGAAGTAATTCTCTCTATCTGTAAAGCTCAAGGTAATAACTTAATCCCTCACATCTTAATGATGTCCTTTTGCCATTCATCATCCATGTATTTCCTAGTGGACTTGGTGAACTAAGATTGACTAGCTGAAGTGTGGATGACATCCAGCTGTATATTATCTCATTCAAACTGTACCCTCTTAGACATCTGCTAATGCTATTTTTCAAAATTTGTAAAACTAGCTGAAGCTGGACAAAGGAAAGGTAGAGATAGTTTTTTCAGAAAAATAAATCAGCTCCTGACATGTTTGCCCCCGAGGTAAATTTCTAAAACATAAGAGATTTTCTGCTCTAAGGATTTTTAAAAAGCAGTCAATTTAATAGTTCTGTTCAGACACTTCAGGGGCCAAATGCAAAAAGAACCGCAAGAAAACCCCACCACAGCCACCTGCAAAACCAGAAACCTCTTTAACTGCAATAAGGTTGTACTGCATTCTCCGAAAAACTGAATGGGATACAATTACATAGAAGTTAAGTGTAAAAAACATGCTGTGGGATAGTAACAAATGATTACTTCTCAACAGTAACCTCACAATTAAAAGAAGTTATCTGAATTTGTCCTTCCTGGCATCTAAGTTTATAAATTAAATTGATCTCCAGAATTTGGCATACCCTCTTTCATTCTATCATTAGCAGTCTCCCACTACAGTTTTCAAACAAAAGGTACTAAGTAGTAAAAGAAGTTAAGAGACTTGAATGAGTGGATTCATCAGTGCTTTTACACCTTGATCTGCTTAGGGGGATAATCAACTCTGGCATTAAAAAAAAAACAAGTAATTCCTTAACAATGTTGAAAAAGAAAATCCTGAAAGTCAAAACCAGACATTAGGGTTCATATTATCAACAAACTAGACGACTTATGCCTCATTAAAGAAGAGGTTACTAAGTAGAAGACAAGTTGTACAACTAAATGTCAACAATAACATTCAAGACAGAAACAAAATAGGACATCTTAAAATATTTAAATAGAAGGGATGAGATAAACTCTATCTCTCAAAAAAATTGCAAGTAGAGATGACTAGTTTTAAGTGACCACAAAACTGAGTACAAACTACACAACTCTGGTACAAGAGGCAGAATGAAATCACTCAAAAGGGGAAAAAAACCCTCACAAAATCCAACACTGGCTGTGATAAACTATGGGTAAAGTATAAGCCATTGACAGGATGTAGTCATGAGAAGAGGTGTACCATGGGCTTCTGACAGCATCTCCCATCACTAAATACTAAATTAGACTCTGGATACTGAGTCTCTAAGTTTGCATCTTCTGTTACCACTGTTAGAAATAAAATACTGGCCCATTGAGCTTAATCGACTTAGACAAACTTTCATACTTTGTTCTTGCTATATGGAGATTTTCCTCACAGCAGATGGCCAAAGTAGAAGTTAGCATTGTGTTATGGATCCTTTAAATAGCCAGAGGTATTCAAAGAGTCCAAAGTTTGGTGTAACAGAATGCACAGAATGACTCTTCTGTTGAAACAGAGACATGGAAGAAGACAGTAGATACCTGGTGAGGAAGACTAATTAATAAGCTACCCAAAATCAGTAAGCAACACAACGTTCCTGTGGTATTTCAACATTTTTACATTATCTGTATTACTCCACTCATACTCCATATTACCTCTGCAAGTTCTTTAGATCACCATGCCTCCATATGAGTTACAACAATTAGCCAAAGGTGACTACAGTCTTAACTGAAGCTGCTGAGCAGTTCTGACAGGCAAAACATAAACAGTGATAAAACAAAGCTTGACTAACTTGTGCAAGACATTTATTCTGTAACAAAAAACTTAAAATATCTCAGTAAACTATACAGTTGTGCCATTAATCTGGAAAGAAGCAGCATAACCTAAGTGATTTTCTCCTATTTTGGGACTAAAAAAAAAAAATCGGGAAATGCAAAGGTTAGCAATTTGAGCTTGTCTTAAAACAATGGGAAATATGCCTCTCCATGAATAACCCTTCAGAAGAAAAACACTGCTCAAAATTGGAAAGCATCTCATTGTTTACTCTACAAGTTTATTAACAGAATTCTTCCCCTTAAATGGTCTCACAAATAGCAGGAAACTGCATAATCTCATGAAAAAAAAAAAAAAGAGATATAAACCCAGGAAGATCTACACTCCTAACATAGAAGAGTTTTAAACTCTAGAATTAGCTAGAAAGGCACAATGGACTTCTAGCCCATGATGGTTTCAAAAGACTACGTGTTTGGTCATCATAAAGACATTCTTGAAACAAACAGTTCTGGGACTTGAAAGGAAATTTCCAAGTATTTCTGTTCTATATCATGCGGTGGTTAAGGCAATTATTAAGAGTACTAGGGTCTGTCTTGATTTTAAAATCCAGGATTATGATTTTTACTGCAGTAATTGAAAGATCTCACTCAGACTTTGATAAAATGCCTGCCATTTTCAGAACATTCTCAAATTGCTGCATGACCATTTTTGTGTAAAGCAACATCTCTTCAGATTTCAGTGTTGTTTATTTAACAATTTTTTTTCATAACTCATTCCTTCATTTTGTGATTTGCTGTCTTAAATTTATTTTCATAAACTTTGTTTGCTTAGCCTATAATTTGCTTCTGTACATATTTTGTTTTGGTTTACACTCTCTAAGCTATTTCTCGTTTACCCCTCTTGCACTTGTCTCAGCTGGGAAAAGCATCTTAAGTACAAACAAGCCCAGAGCTTTCTCTCTCCCTAAGGAGCGCAACAGTTTTCCACGCAGTTGGCTTCTCCCAAAGATTTCTGCCACCGTATTTACTCGATTTCAAGTTAACGTTTCCACACAAGCACGTCTGTACAGATACGAATTCAGCTAAAAAGTCCCAAAAACTGTGCAAAATCCCAACAATGAAGTCCGCCCGCATTCGGATACTTCAAATAACCGACCAAAGCCCCGAAAGCCCCAGAGTCGTCCTGTAGCCAGAGCGCAGAGGGACGCAGAGCCCCACAGGACCGCCGCCCGCGGGACAACCGGGCCCACACCAGGTTCAACCAGCCCCCTAAGCCGCACCGCCCCTCGCCACACGCCGATGCAGGACACGCCGTAACGCACACCTCCCGCCCGGCTTGACTCGGCCTGGCTGCCGAGTGCTGGGCTGCTTCCCGGTGGCGACAGCCGCCACCCCTCACCTGTCCGCCCGCAGCGACGACAGCGCGACCGCTACCACCTCCGCAAAACCAACCCCGTCTCCCGGGCAACCCGGCGGGCCCGCCTCCACGGCTTGCCCATTGGAGGGAGGCGGCGGAGGGCGGAAGCGGAGATCGCATCCCTTGGCAACGGGGCAGCTGGCGCCGGCCCCACCGGAGCGCCTTAAGGTCTCCTTAAGGGGCAGGTTAACGGCGGCTTCGGCTTGACGCGGGGAACACTGAGGGGGCAAGCCCAGACTCCAACTCTGCTCTTCTATGCACGCTTAGATAGCACAGGAGAGGTTTTCGAGAGCTGCCAAGCTGGCTTCCCGGTTCCCGCGAGGAAACAAAAGTCAGGAAGGAAGGGAGCTTTCACGCACTCCGAGGATTTGCGGGGAGTGCTGATCTCATATCCCTAGACGACGCTGTTGTAAGATTACAGGCATTTTGAGGCACTTCGCTCTAGCTACCACCTCGTTCTGAGTCATAAAACACATGATGTTGGCATGGGCCCATCTTTCCAACCTGTAAAAATGCCTCTGGATGACATCCCTTCCCTCCAGCCTGTCAACCACATCCCACAACTTGGTGTCATTGACAAGCTTGCTGACGGTGCATTCAATCCCACTGCCCAAGTCCCTGACAATGTTAAACAGCATCAGCCCTAGTCTGTATTCGGACACTGAACTGTTAATCACAACTCTATGAGAGCAGCCATCTAGCCAACTCCTTATCCACCAAGTGGTCTATCCATCAAATCCATTTCCTTCCAATTTAGAGACCAAGTTCTCATGTAGGACAGTGTTGAACTCTTTGCACACAATCCTGGCACATGAACTAGCAGGGCTTGTTGAAGGGACTTTAAAATAGGCTGGAAGGGGGAGGGGGCTAAACCCAGCAGTACTAGAGATGAATTGAAAGAGGCTGAGGGTGGTAAGCCAGAGATAGAGGTAAAACCTTCAGCAGCCCAGTTGAAGTGTATGTACGCTAATGCATACAGTATCGGTAATAAGCAAGAGGAGCTGGAAGCCTTGGTAAAGGAAAACTATGATGGTGTCACCATCACAGGAACATGGTGGGATGACTCACACAACTGGAGTGCTGTAATCAGTGGCTACAGACTCTTCAGAAGAGACAGGTGAGAGAGAAGGGGTGGAGGAGTGGCCCTGGATGTCATGGAAGTAGAGATTAACAATGATCAGGTTACCCACAAGAAGGGTTGGAAGGAGGACCCAGGAAATGACAGACCTGTCAGCCTGACCTCAGTGCCGGGCAAGGTTATGAGGTCGTCTTGAGTGCCATCACACAGCACCTACAGGATGGCCAAGGGATCAGGCCTAGCCAGCACGAGTTTAGGAAGGGCAGGTCCTGCCTGACCAACCTGATCTGCTTTTATGATCAGGTTACCCATCTGGTGAATGTGGGGCAGGCTGTGGATGTAATCTACCTGGACTTCAGCAAAGCCTTTGACACTGTCTGCCACAAGCAGCTCCTGGAAAAGCTGTCAGCTCGTGGCTTGGACAGGTTCACTCTGATATGGGTCAAGAATTGGCTGGAAGGCCAGGCCTAGAGAGTGGTGGTCAATGGTGCCACATCCAGTTGGCAGCATTCACTAGTGGTGTCCCCCGGGGATCAGTGCTAGGCCCAGTCCTGTTCAGTATCTTTACTGATGATCTGGAACAGGGCATTGAGTCCAGCATCAGTAAGTTTGCAGGTGACACCAATTTAGGAGCAGGTGTCAATCTGTTGGAGGGTAGGAGGGCCTTACAGATGGACTTTGACAGGCTGGATGGGTGGGTAGAAGCCAATGGGATGAGATTCAACAAGGCCAAGGGCAGGGTTCTACACTTTGGCCACAACAACCCCAAGCAGTGCTACAGACTGGGAACAGAGTGGCTGGAGAGCAGCCAGGAGGAAAGGGACCTGGGGGTACTGGTGGACAGTAGGCTGAAGATGAGCCAGCAGTGTGCCCAGGTGGCCAAGAGAGCCAATGGCGTCCTGGCCTGTATCAGGAACAGTGTGGCCAGTAGGACAAGGGAGGTTATTCTGCCCCTGTATTCAGCACTGGTCAGGCCACACCTTGAGTACTGTGTCCTGTTCTGTGCCACTCAGTTCAAGAGAGATTTTGAGGTACTGGAACATGTCCAGAGAAGGGCGACGAGGCTGGTGAGAGGCCTGGAGCACAAACCCTGTGAGGAGAGGCTGAGGGAGCTGGGGTTGTTTAGCCTAGAGAAGATGAGGCTCAAGGGTGACCTCATTGCTGTCTACAACTACCTGAAGGGAGGTTATAGCCAGGTGGGGGTTGGTCTCTTCTATCTATTGCAACCAGCAATAGAACAAGGGGACACTGTCTCAAGTTGTGCTGTGGGAGGTCTAGGCTGGATGTTAGGAAGAAGTTCTTCACAGAGAGAGTGATTTGCCCTTGGAATGGGCTGCCCAGGGAGGTGGTGGAGAGTGTTTGAGAAAAGTCTGGTTGGGGCACTGAGTGCCATGGTATAGTTGATTAGATAGAGCTGGATGATAGGTTGGACTGGATGATCTTGGTGGTCTCTTCTAATCTGATTGATTCTGTGATTCTATCATTCTAAGTCCAAGAAGATGATGCCCATTGGTGTTCTCTTATCTACCAATGCTGTGACCCCATCATAAAAAGCCACCAAATTTGTCAGGCAGGATTTGCCCTTGGTGAAGCCATGTTTGTCGGGGACCAGGCTGTGCTGCATGATCATGAAGTAAGATAGATCAGTTAAAGAGTAAAGACACTGTGAAAGTTACACAAGTGCCTGCAGAGGCAGGATGTTCTCACAAAACAACATGTGAATGTTACACAGTGCCTGCAGAGGCAGGATACTTTCTCACAAAACAAGAGGATGTTTCCCAGAAAACAACAGCCTACTTGTGGCAAAAACAGAAGCAGGTGTCTGGTAACAGTAGCTACACGTAGAAAGAGTGACTATTGCTTCTACCAATTATTACTCTGCTTAAGAAGTGTGATTAAGATAAATTGACCAATCATTGTATACATGCTGGGTAGGTGGTCGTATGTACGGGACTCTGAATAGTATATAAGGTGCATAACTTCCCTATTAAAGTTGGATTTGGATTTGCATCATATTGATGTGTCGTCCTGTCCCGCTCGCACCGAATGCACGCGACGCATGTTGTTTGTCATCAACCACCCCCTTGTTTTCCACGTGCCCTAGAAGAGTCTTCAGGAGAATCTGCTCCATTATCTTGCCAGGCACTGAGGTGAGACTGCAGTCCTGCAGTTCTGCAGGTCTTCCTTATCTCCCTTTTGAAAATGGTAGTTATGTTTCCCCTTTTCCAGTCAGTGGCAACTTCACCAGACTGTCATAACATTTCAACTACGCGCCTTGAGATTCATTGGATCACAGGATCACAGGATGTCAGGGGTTGGAAGGGACCCAAAGAGATCATTGAGTCCAGTCCCCCTGCCAGAGCAGGACCATACAATCTAGTTTAGGTCACAGAGGAACACGTTCGGACAGGCCTTGAATTCTTCAGAGAAGGAGACTCCACAACCTCCCTGGGGAGCCTGTTCCAATGCTCTGTGACCCTTACAGTAAAGAAGTTCCCTCTTGTGTTGAGCTGGAACCTCTTGTGCTGCAACTTACATCCATTGCTCCTTGTCCTATCGCATGGAGCAAGTGAGAAGCGCCTGTCTCCCCTCTCCTGATGCCCACCCCTCTGATATTGATAGGCATTTATTAAATCTCCTCTTAGTCTTCTCCAGACTAAAAAGCTCCAGGTCCCTCAGCCTCTCCTCATAAGGCATGCCCTCCCATCCCATAATCATCCCTGGAGCCCTCTGCTGGACCCTCTCCAGCAGATCCCTGTCCCTTTTAAACATGGGAGTCCAAAACTCAATGCTGTACTCAAGATGGGGTCTCACCAGAGTAGAGTAGAGGGGGAGGAGATGGTCTCAGACCTGTTCTTTTTACAGTGGGATGACCTTCATTCTCCTAGTTGCTGTCTTTGCCTTCTGAAACTTGGGTGATGTTGTAGCCCTTACCATTGAAGACCAAGGCAGATATGTCACTTAGTATCTCAGCCTCCTCCATATCTTATGTGATCAGATCTCCTGTTTCCTTCCAGAGAGAGATCACATTTTCGGACTTCTTCCTTTTGTCACTGATGTAAAACCTTTTCTTGATGTCCCTAGTCAGATTTAATTCTGCCTGGGCCTTAGCTTTCCTAACCTGGTCCCTATCTGTTTGCACAATTTCTTTATATTCCTCCTTGTATTTTTGCTAGTATGTTCTTCTTGAAGACCTTACCAGTCCTACTTGATCATTCCAGCAGTTCCAAGCGCTACATTACATGTCCAACATTAGTTAGTACAAGGAATATGTGCAGAGAGAGTAAGGAACAGTCATATGGCCTTTCCTTTATTATGCTGTGCCTTTTGACAATCATGAATTAGAGTCTTGGTCATAAGAAAGGTCCTATAAGCATTATACTCCATCTCCAACAAAAGCTTTTGGCAAAGGTAGATGAAAAGAATACAATGAAATAAAAATGTATCGTTTCCCTCTTGGTATTATGTCTTTTGGCAATTATAAACTATGACAGTCTTTTACTAAATGTTGCATTCACATCATTGATATGTACTGCTGACATTTATCTGTCTCTGCAAGCTTTTGATCTCTAAAAGTATCTTCATTCATTACTTTAAAAATATCCATCTGGTAATCCATGTGCTCTCTTTTTAATGATAAATAGGAAATAATACTTTTTAAAATTCAATATTTGTGTGTCATTCATGCTATCATGGTTCTTGTCAGCTGTCCCTTTCCCAGCTCAAAGACATCTAGCCTACATTGTCTTTTTTCTAAGACCTAACCTATAAATGAAAATGACCATTCTTGTTGCCTTTTTTGTTTGCAATTCTACTTTATTCTTTTGAATCTTAAAGATTATTCCTTGAAAAGAGATGCTTTGCAGATCATAGGACAGGTTCATAGGATCTTAAGGCAGTACAAGAAGATTATTCAGATTAGAAAAGGCCTTCTGAGACAATCTAGTCAAAGCTCCTGCTCAAAGCAGGGTGGACTATGAGGTCAGATCAGGCTGCTCACAGTCTTCTCTTGGTAGTTGTGTGTTGAATTTGTCACTCCATTTCATTGATTCTTTTCTTGGGTTGAGGGCCCAAAACTGGATGCAGTATTAGTGATGTAGTCTAAGAAGTAGTATCAAGTAGAGAAAAAAAGAACTTAAATATGTAAAACAGAAAAAATGCTTTCATATTTACTCTTTTACATGTTAAGGATAGAAACCTTTTATTTAAATAGTACTCCTCACATTTGAGTGCATGAAGTTGCAATTTTGTGTGGATTCTGAGAATATATTTAGCACTGCAGTCTCTGTTGCATTTTCTTCTAGTTAGGAAATTAATAACATTTTTACTGATTACTGGAATTTTTGATAAACCAAGGCATAAATAATAGCTTGTCTATGCAAGCTGTCTGACTCTACCACATTACTATGAACAAATCCTACAACTAACTTCTCTGTGACTTTCAGCTCAAGAAGTGTTAGTATTGTGGTGAAATATGCAATTGTCATTCAAGCCCATCATATACAGTATTATCTAGACCTCTAGTTGTAGTTATCAGTGCCTTGGGTTTCTACAGAATTGTGATGGTTTCTTCTTTCTCAGTCACTGAAAGGGAAACTCAAGTTTATTCATCTAGTTGTTTCTTACCAGAGCTATTTTCTTCTGTTATTAAAGCAGGATACATTTATGACAACTATGAATAATACAATAAAAGTAGTAGGAATAGAACTTTAAATTGGGTAAAAAATGAAGTTTCTGTTTCTATCATATGTAAGATCAATGGGTACTTATAATTTCAGTAGCTTTATTTTATTATTTTGAAGTGACTGACCTCTGGTGGGAGTCAGCAAATATTTTATTTTAATTTCTCACCAAGAATGTTTTTTTTTTCCACTGGTGTTCCCATAATACTGTTAGCCTGCTACCTGATAGAGATCATATGCCTTTCTACCTCTTGTGAACTGTCAGATTAGATCTAGCAAGGAATTTAATTTAGGAATCAGGATGTTTATTTTTCTCTATTCTTGCTCAGAAGTGCTTACTAAAAGGTGTCAAAAGAAGAAAACAGTTGAAATAAGTTTCATTCATTACACTTAGTTCATGTAGTTGTTTTATTAGAAGCTTATAGTCTTTGCTGTGACTAAAATAAAAAGCTTTTAGTAAGGTATTTTAAGAGGAGGAACTGCTACTTTGTCAGCGTTGTTGATATTCCCCATTGGTAGTCACAGCATCATCACTGGCTAGAATTTCAGCAAATGGAATATCTGCCACAGAGTCCAACATTTGCAAATGAGAGCAGACTAAATCAAAAAGTCCATTAGTGACTTGCATGGGGTAGATTTTGAACACAGAAGTTCTGTAGAATCTGTGGAAGTACAAGGTGACAGACTCCCTGGCTGATGATCGCCAGTAGTTTTTAAAAACCCATCTTTTTACAGCAACATGGGATGCTCATGACTCTGAACTGTCTGGCAGAGAGCCTCTGGTTACAAAATCTATCACTGGGCTGAGAGTCACTGAAGTGCTGGATCAGTAGCTATATTATCTGATATTACCATTAATTTCTCACAGGATGCCCACAAGATATTTCACAGTCTCACACCGTGTAGCTCACTAGCTTACTAGAGAGACTGGCTGTCTAGGGTAAAATGAATTGTTGGCTGGAACCCATTGACTGTATTGATTAGATCTGGATTATTGACTACAACAGGCATTTTAAACAATTAAATTTAAGCTGTTTGAATTCCTACTCTATATAATTATTGGTAACTGACTTTTAACTTAGGTAATGTCACCTTCCTACCATGATCCTAAACATAAGACCATCACATGTTGAGGAGCTGCTGGCCCAGACAACAGTGAGCCTGTGAAGGTGCGGGCCTGTGCTGCTGTGCTGCACTGAAACCTTTTCCTGGCTGTCCGGCTTGTGCTGTGCTGTGCTGTGCTGTGCTGCACACCCTGCCTGGCTGCCAGTCAGGCCTGTGCTGTGCTGTGCTGCACATTCTGCCTGGCTGTCAGACCTGTGGGGCTGCGTGCTACACACCCTTCCTGGCTGTCCGGCTTGTGCTGTGCTGTGCTGTGCTGTGCTGCACACCCTGCCTGGCTGCCACACCCTTCCTGGCTGTCCGGCTTGTGCTGTGCTGCCTGGCTGTCAGACCTGTGGTGTGCTGTGCTACACACCCTTCCTGGCTGTCCGGCTTGTGCTGTGCTGTGCTGCGCTCTCTGCTTGGCTGGCAGGCCTGTGCTGTGCTGTGCTGCGCTGTGCTGTGCTGCGCTGCGCTGTGCTGTGCTGTGCTGTTCTGCGCTGTGCTGCACACCCTTCCTGGCTGTCAGGCCTGTGCTGTGCTGTGCTGTGCTGTACTCCCACCCAGCTGTCATGCCTGAGATGTCTGCATTTGTTCTGTTGCCTTGGGATTAATTCTGCCACGACATTATAACAGAGGCGACTGGTCCAACTTGGTACTGGTGATTGTAGCACCTCAGTGGTCTTGTCTTTAACCTAAAAGTGCAGCAAGAATTTCTCCTGTGAAGATTCCCCATTTATCAGTAGAAATGATGAATACAATTGTTTCCTTGTAGGAAACTTAGCAACATGGGGTAACCCTTTTAACAAGCAGGTTCTGCACAGCATGCTGCAAGCTGATCAGCAGCTCATTTGATGTGCAACTTTAGGCTCCCAAGTTAGCCATTTTATCTTTCTTTTTATTGCTAGCTATAATAAAGAGCATTTTAACTGATACCTTACAGTGTCTGAGTGCCTTTCTAACTGGGATCATAAAGGAACAGCATCTCCTGATGAAAAAGATCTTATTTTTTCTGTTTTGTTTTGTTTTTTGTTTTTCAATAAATACGTGTGGGATTTCTAGTCTACTCAAAACAAAACAAAACAATGACAAAACACCACACACACAAACAAACAAGCAGTACCTTTAGAGGCCTGTTGTTGATGTTAGTTAAAATAAATGTTTTAGAATAAAAAAAAGTGCTGGGACTGATTTTGTTCCCTTCTTCAGTTATTACACAGCTTCAGCTGACCTGAGAGTATTCCTTCAAGGTGGAAAAAGCAAAAGAGCTGGCAAATGTAATTGTGTGTTACTCCTTTTATTATAGACCAGAATAAATAGTGTAGACCGGAACAGAGATTTTACTGAAAGCATGATGCTTTTACACATCTGTATTGGAAGAAGCTCTTACAAACAATACATAGAAGTCTTTTTGTAATAGACAGTAGATACTAATGTCATGATACGTGCTTACATCTTATAGCAGTAACGCATGGCCTACAACTGAACAACCAAGGCCTACAACTGAACTATCGAGATTCTGCTTGAAGTTGTTATCTCTTTGTTACAACGTCTTCTGCAGCTTCCATAATTAAATATCAAATGCAAAAACCTGAGATGTTAAATCCAAGCACCCACATCTCTGTCTCTTGAATGTTATAAAATGTACTCAATGGACCTATTGATTTTAAGAGTACATTGTATTCTCCCTCTTGCTTGCTTCCTTCTTCTCCTCTATAGCCTTCTTCAGAGAAACACAGACAAAGATGGTTATAAACTGCCCTATCATTCAATGCCACTAACGACATGTCTCATTTCACAGATAGCAATCGTATTTTCTTTCAAATGTTTTATTTCATACACTTGTAATTAAACTAGTGTCAGGCTCAGGGGAAAAGATCTGGCCACTATCACAAATGTCACAGGCACCTTTGTGTGTTTGGAACCATACTTTTAACATGCATGCACTTAGGAAAGGCCCTTTCTGAGTGCTTCTTTCTGTGTGTTTGTAAAGGCTAAACCTGCATGTTTTAGCACCAGGAAATGTGAAATGCTTGCAGAGGGTGCCCATTGGTCCTGTCTCCAGCAGTCATGTGTCACAGCACTGGTTAGGCTCAGGTCTGCCAACTTTTAAGACACAAAGACTGATATTATCCATTTGATTAGAAAAGTCTTTGCATCATGCTCAAACAGCTGTGGGTGGATCTAGATGCAGTGGGATTGAGTTCATACAGTGTTGTGTCCAGTGCTGATGGGTGTGCAGGCTATGGAACTACATGGAGTGTGCAGTGGGAAAGGGATGTGCAGTGGGGGGCTGTATGGTCTGGCCAGGCTCCATGCAACAGTGCTGCATGCCACAGTGTATGGCACATGAGTAGCATACTGCATTACTTTGGGAGAAGGAGACTGGAAATCAATTCTTTTTGTTCATACCGGAACTTCATTTTTCAGGTAACCCTTTACACTGTTGGTACATTAGACTGTAGAGCTACAGCTGGTGTTCCTTCCCTGTGAATCTGTGAAATCATCTCTATTGTTCTTAGGGTGTTCCATGAACTTCCATCCTTCCTTCCTGTTCTGCCTTCTTCATACTTCTTTCAGTCCTTCATCTCAAGTAGCCTTTCAGGGAGCAGGTGCATAGCTAATTATTTGCTTCTAGTTCTCTTCCTTGACTGTGCTTTTCCCTGTGCTTAAATCTACCTTAGTGTAGCTTCGCCTTGGCAGAATTTCTCTCTGCTTTTCTTTCATCCTCTCTTATCATTATCTCTTGATCACAAGTAAAGAGTTGACAGCTTTCAAGTGAGGGATGATAACTTAGTCAATACTCTAGTAACATGATGTCAGGCTGTGACAGTTCTGTTGAAGAATTAAGGAAAGTCAGAATTTACACCCTCTTCTTGTCTGTAGTAAGATGAGTATTAATCCTTCACATGAAGAGAATGAAAGATTAAAGAACAATTTCACTCAATTCACATCTCTTTCCATTTTCTTCCTTGCCCTTGGCCCTACCTTGGTGCCACTCAAACCCTTCAGTTCTCATTGAATAAAATGGGATATCATATTTCTTGTCAGGTGCTTTCATGCAGGTATAATTTCTTCATGCTTGCTTACTCATCTCTGGAGGCTAAATCAGTGATTTCCAGGAAAGCAACATAGTGTATGTAACTGGAACAGCACCAAGTTCCAGAACAGATTTTGTTGTTTTCAAATTTGGAAAATTATGGTATCTACATAAATTAAAAGAGTACTGTAACAGTTTTAATAGAAGCAATGCATTTACAAAACCTGCCTTTTAAAGAACTTTATGGTAGTAAAATCCAGGAGTAGTGAATGCTGGCTTTCATTGTATCAAGCAAAATTTTTGCAACTGATTTCCATGTGGTGGTATGGGTAGGTTTTGTTTGGACATGAAGAGATAAGGTCAGTTTTGAAGGTACTGTCAATGTTCAGAATTTACTGAAGCATCAAACCTACTGTTAAGAAAGTACAGCAGAATTACTGTGGTAAATAAATGCATTGTTATATTCTGATTTCAAAACTGTTGGAAACAGCTGTCTGGTTTTGAGCCTTCATTAATGGACTCTTATTTTTGACAACTGCTGCAGTGGCTCAGATTTTTAATAATCTAGCCTAATAGGTCTGGTGGTATCACTGCTTTGATCTGTCATGTAATTTTCTGTATCTTACTCAAAGTGAAGAAAAGAAAAGCTAAAATTTGTTCAGAACTTGTTTGATGCAAGCAAGCTAGTTACTGTAAATGTGTGTTTAATTTCCTATCTTTGAATGATTTCAGTTGTCTATAAGCATATTGAGCATTATATAGCTATATTAATTTCCTTTATGTAGTCATAGAATCATAGAATCAACCAGCTTGGAAGAGACCTCCAAGATCATCCAGTCCAACCTGTCATCCAGTCCTGTCCAGTCAACTAGATCATGACACTAAGTGCCTCATCCAGTCTTTTCTTGAACACCTCCAGGGACAGCAACTCCACCACCTCCCTGGGCAGCCCATTCCAATGGCAAATTGGGTTTTTAGATGCAGTGCGCTGAACTACTGAAGAATGTGATTCTAAATTAAGTAAAAGAGAAATACATGATGACAGTTCAGACTGACACATTAATCATCATTGTTAAAGATCATCCTTTAACTTCCCACTGGCTCTTATAAAAAAATCTGAACTCTTCAAAAGCATAGGAAGCCTAGCTCCATTCCTTTATGTAAAGCTTTTGCAGGAAAAGATAACATCTCTTCTAGGCTGCTATGGTTTTGCAGTGTATTTAAATGAGGAAACAAAAGGTGATTGATTCATCAGAGAACCTAGGTATCCTGCCTCTCTGATAATATCTACCATCTCAGTCTTTAGTCATTCATTTGTACAAGTGAAAATGACAGTTGATGTATTGCTGAAGATAGATTAGGGTTTTTAAAATATTTTGTTTGAGATACTAATTAAAGTTAATTGACATTAGATCACGATTACTTCATGGATTTAATTTTATGCCAAGAATGTGAATTTCTTTCAGTCTGCAAATGATTCCTCATTCATCAAACATGAATTTTCATTTGATTTCTTTTGAGAATATTTCTATTGCATGTCATAACTTCAACACCTATATGTGTTTCAGTTCTGAGTAATAATTTCTAATATTTATAGCTTTAAGTAATACTATGTTCCCAGGATAAATGACCAAATCAGAAAATAAAATATAAACTGAATTTATCTTAATGACTTTGAAAACCAAACCTCAGATGGATGTGGATGTTTCAAAATACACAGCTAGTTTCAATGTAAAATGGAGGGTTGAAAGGAAGAATTGCACTGATTTGCTTGTAATTACCTCTCCTAATTGGAACAAGGACAAATAATCTTTGCCCCTGGAAAACCTGCAGATGTGATTGTCCTAACTACTGTCCTGTGTATATTCATTGCAGCCTAACTAAATAAACAGAAACAAAATAGAATGTGTGCAAGTTGTTAAGTGACACAGTCACTTAACAGTGAGTTTTAGAGTTCATACACTTTTATTATCTTTGATAAGTACATAATTTCATAATTTACTAAAATTAGCAGTGTGCTGAATTCTATTAATAACTACCTTGAAATTTTACTAGCATCAAATGCTGGCATATATCAATGCTTCAGAGCCAGTGGTTGGTAATGTGTAACTGTTGTAGTGAAAAACTGGTAGCATTAAGAATTTGTGTGTGGGTCAGAAAGCTGTTCAGTTTGTTTTGTTCTTGGGCTTTCTTTCTTCTGTCTGCTGTCACGGAGGTTAATAGAAAAAGTGATCTTCATCAGTGAATTCTCATCAGATGCCTTCCAAGTAGATGCTCCATTGTAAATAAGTTTCTGTTATTTTCTACACTGACAAAAGCAAGTATCTGTTTTTGCTGAAATGCAAACCCCTTAAATTAAACCAGCTTCCTATGAAAATGCTATCTTTTTTTCACTAGTGGAATTTGTATCGTTAGATCTTGACAGTTGACTTGGAAAGTTTAAAGAATAAAACCATACTTATTGCTACCATTTAGTAGAAAAATACATATTTTTTTGCACTAGCTTTTCTCATACATTTTTTGAGTACCTGATCAGTTTCTGGACAAGTGATTCTAAAATTTTAATTCAATCTGCTGGTGAGCTAATTCTTCGTATTATTTACCATCTTAAATGTGTTAGTGCATCCTGGTTTTGACCCAGTCAGAATCTGAGTTCCAAAACCAGCCAGCTCACACAAGCAAGCCTCCCACACACAGATTTGGAGTGAAAATAGCACAAAAAGGCCTGTGGGTTGAGATAAGGAGAGCCTAATGGAATAATATAATGTACAATGCCATGCAAACAAGCAAACAGGTCAAGCCAGCAAAAAGCAATCAGCAAAACAGCCAGCAATGGAAAGGGCAGCATCTAAGCCCACAGTCAGCAGCATGTCAAACTAGAAGCTGGAAGAGGGCCCTGGAAACAGAAAGCATCTCAAGGTACATTCTGAACTCCAAGCCCCATCATCCTTTGCTCCATCCAGTGTTTTTATTATAAAGCTGGCATGATGTCATCATGGTATCACTCATCAGCAGATTCATCTGGATGAACTCATGACATAATGCAAAGGAAATCTGCTTTTATGAGCAATTAGAAAGCATTTGTTTCACATCAAGGATGACAGTAGTCTCCTGTAGCCTGTAGTATATAGGTTTGCCTGCTGTGCTGTAAACAGATTGCAAATCCTTAGAGTTGGCAACCTAATAGCTCTAAATTTGTGTTCTATATTCTGAGCTGGGTCTTGCTCAGATTATTGAAATGTTGAAAAAATCACAGTGATCTGCCTACATTCTGAAATGTATAAGCAAGAAAATATATTTATGTAAGTACAAGAAAGTCTGAAAGGCAACAATAGGATTTTATTTAAAAAATAAATTGCAGATTACTCATAAAATATAATGCAACACTTTAAAAGGGTCAAACCCATCTTTTTGGTCTACTACATTGGTTAAATAATGACATATATGTGCTTGACTTGCCTAAATGAGTAATGCACTCTTCAGGAAAATAGTTTACCTTTCATAGTATTGAACATTTAATAAAGCAGTGTCAGGGAATACTCCATTGCTTTCGACAGAAGCCAAATCTTGCATTTATTCTGTACCAGATGATTTGTTAACTCTGAGACCATTAGAATGTCCTCTTTGCTGCATAACTGAAGATTAAGAGGCAAGTTGGGGCAACATTTAAATTTTCATAGTTCATGTGAAGTAGTTGAAGATGGTTTTCAAATTTTTGCTCAATTTTAAAATATCTTTCTCCCCCTTTTAATTATTTTATTCTGTGCTTGTTTTACCTGCAGTTCTGGAAAAAGATAAACCAAGTGATTGTTTTTTTTGTCTGATTACAAACCTTGCAGATTTCACAGTACATATCTCCAATGTGAGAAACAAACTCACTCTAAAATTTATCAGGTTTATTATAAAATAAAGGCAAACAGTGCTGGCTGCATAGCAAATAACCAAATTGCTAGAGGCATGCCCTAACAAAGTTTAATACTGCTTACATAGGATAAGGACTAGATAACACTGTACTAGCTTTATACATATTCATGAATATTCTTTTACATTTTCTAAGCACTACCTCTAACCCCCTTAACTCCCACCCCCTGAATCCATTTGATCAAAACAACAGCTGGTCTTCTTTACAAGATGAACTTGCCTTCTTGTCTTTTCTTTGAACTTCAATCAGAGTGGCCTCCTGGAATCTCCTGGCTTCACTGCAGCACTGTTATCTTCAGTCAAGGACATCCCTGGCAACTCCCAATACCACTGGCTACCCCACTATTTTACTGTTTAAATCCTATGACTGCTTTATTGTGTGAAAGCCAAATCTCCATCATCCAATAACTGACTCAGAGCTTCTGCCTTGTGGCTGAGAGACCCCATATCATATCCTGACTTCACAAGCTCTGCTTGTTGAGGCTGGTGGTTTCATTCAGCACCACTGAAAAATGTAGCAAATAACAAGGTTGGCTTTGTGGATGGAGATGTGTTTTTCCAGGAGTATTTGACTGTGGAATTGTGATGATATGGACTTCCACTTGTTTTTTGCAGAGCAGTCACTGCACCAATGACAAATGTCAGCTTGTTTTGGAGATTTCATTTGTTTACTTGTTTTATGCTTTGTTGCTTTTAGGATTTTATTTGGCTTTGCTTTATTTTTTTTTTCTGTTTGTTTTTGTGTTTCGTTTGGGGGATTGTTTTGTTTTGTTTTCATTAACTGTTTATGTTATCTGCATAACAGCATCTTGCATTTTTCTGAGAAATGGTACTCGGTCCAGTAAAACACTGGAGACTCACAGTACTGCTGACTGTCTGCATGATCAGCTCTGTACCTCATTCAAGCTTGTCCATTAATTGCACAGCACAGAGGTAATTTACATTAGGACTGCAGCATATGCTAGTGACATCTTCTATTTATCCGTGCGGAATACTGTGACTTGATGGTTGTCCAAAGGCGAGTGTTTTGTTAAGGCTTTCTTTACAATCTTGCAATGCTCTATAATAATAATAGAACCTAACAAAGCAGCTATTTCAAAACCATACGAAGAAAAGAGCAGAGTGAAAACCTGTTAGAATATTTGTTCTTTATGAAAGTAGCTAGGAGCTGCTTCTGTTGCCGTGACCACTGAAGTCAAAAGCCATCATTGCAAACAATGTTGTTACCAGCTGTCTGTCCCTCAAAGGTTTTGAGGCTCCATGTATGAAGTGAACGTCTACCTTTGGAGCCATGCTCTGAAGCACCTTTTATTTTGCAGGGCAGCAAGGAACCAGCAAGGAAGCATGAAAAGCTTCCCTTTTAGCATAGCATCTGGCCAAAAATGAGTGCTCATTATCGACACAAACATCCTTTACTTTCTCTGACGGCAACTGACGGCACATTTTAAGTCGCTCACGACACCAGACCTGCGTCCAGCTCGTCCCGGTGCACAGGTCTTCGCTCCCCAGGGCGTCCCGCTGCCTTCTCACCGCGGCCCAGCAGAGGGCGATGTGCTGCCGCCGCGGGCGGCTGAGTGAGCGCGAAAGCGCTCTGGTCGGGCTGCTCAGCGCTTGGGTAAACAGTGGGCCGCAGCTTCTCGTCCCCTGCTGTTTGTAACTTCCTTTGGCCGAGAACTCATCGAGAGCGTTTTTAACTAGAGACCACTTAAGATCAATTGAAAAGAATGGCAATTGAGAGCATGACCTGGAATAGTCTCGCATCTTGATTTTTCTTTGCAATATTTAATGCTGTCTTTTTAGTAGCCTGTGGTAGATAGCTCGGCGCTGTACAAAAAAGCAATGGCTACATCATCTGTTTTCAGAGTGAGTGGAAATCTCTTTTATTGGAGAAGAGTAAAGTCAGTTTGCTCATGTTTTTTTCCCAACAGGACGTGTTGAATGTAGATGCATCTGCCTGCCTGTGGGTGGGTGGATGGAGAACTTGAGGATAAGTTAAGGTCTTGACAGAGGGCACGTCATGGGGGAGGACACAGAAGCCAGGATCTTGGAAATTTCTTGAAGTCAAAATTGGCTAGTCACTGTTACATCATAAAACTAGCCATGTTTTTTTCTGCTCCATTACACTTGATTTTGTTCACAGAGGCTTGCAGTTTCTGTTGAAGCCAATGAGTATCAAGCTAGTGCTAAGTAAGGGCAGTGTAAAACAAGGCTCTGGAAGTCATGTGAGATGTAGGAGCAATATGTTGGCTGTCCTCTTCTTACAGAACCACACTCTGAAAAAGCCAGTACCTCTCTCAGCATCTCCAAAATAAAAGAAATTGTGGCCAAGCCTTTTAAAACAGCCTTGTAGGTCTTCATGAATTGCAACAGATTGAGTAAAAATACAGGAGACTTTTAATAAAACACTAACAGAGTAGGCTCGTAGCCTTTCTCAAACATTGGGGAAACTAAAGCACATCATCTGTGAACTATAGGCGTAATCTGTCTCTCCTTAGAGGTAGAGGAGAGGAAGGAGAAGGGAGAATATTGGGGAGAGGAGAGCAAAAACAGTACATCTGTGGCCTCCTCGCCACAATGCCCTGGTTCAATAATGGCAGCACGTGGTCATCAGCATGCAAACACCAATGTGGTGGACAGCAAAATGGCGTTTATTAACGTGTAGCATGGGATTATATAGGATAGGTAGCAACATCACTTCCTTCTGCTTGCATCACAGACAGGAAGCTAAGTATAACAAAGGAATCATAGAGAAACCATAGAGAAGTCATACCGAACACAGAGAGGGGCCCTATCTTTCCGTAATATCGCGCCATCTTCAGATCGCCAGACCCTATCTGCAACAACATCACATTCACTGCACATCACTTTCATCCTTCTTCCAGTTAAGCTCCAACAGAAGTTTCTAAGGCTCTAGCACTTAGCACTGTTTTGACTTACAGGTAGGAAGGGATCTTCACAGCATTTCTTAACTTGAAGGATGTGTTGGTCTGTTGTTTGTTTTTACAAGTTATTTTGCATTACCTTCTGCTCTTCATGAGGGGAAAAAGGTGTGGAGGGATTGATGCAAAATCCATGCTGTGGAAGGGACACTTCATATGTAGTTTTCTGCCCTTTTTGAATTTTTTTTTTCTGGTCTTTATCCAGAACTTATTTTATCAGGTCTGCAAACTAAAGCATTGTGTGCTAAGGTGCCTGCTGGCTTGCAGCACAGCTTAGATATCTAAATACTCCCAGTGTTGTGAAATGGGGTATTATTTCTTGATACACTTCATGAGGATCTTTGCTATGTCCTTTTGTTCAGCTTCCTTTATTTCTCAGCAAGTCTTTTGAAGCATCTCAGATTCTCATTCTCAGGCCCTCTGAAAACCTCAGAAGGACTGTTCTTTTCCCTTCGTCTTCAAGTCAGCACACTTACACAAATATATGGGCTTAGGAAGCCTTTATGCTCAGCATAAAAAGGTAGAGAAACATATGAGGGAGTTTTTCTTCTAACAACTTGAATTGTGGTAGAGCACGAGGTTGTGATGCAGATTGATCTGGTAATCAACCTGGGTAAAAATATAGCGTTTTGATAAGTGAGTGATGATTGCTTATAATGTTGTAACCTCATTTTCCAATCAAGATATTGCTGATTTCAGTTTGATTTGGAAAAGTTGTATCGTGAGCTAGACCTTTTGTAGCTCATATACTTGCACAAGGAAATGGTGAAAATTTTCTGCCCCTCTCAGAGCCTGAAAAATCTACTCTTCTAAAGAAAATAATATATAATAGTACCTCGTGTAACGGTTGTTCCTGTTCTGAAATACTTTCTTATTATTGAAGGAAAAGCAAAGCTTCTGAAACTAGAATCTTATGAACTGATTTCTTTCATGTACATTGGTTTGTGCCACTGCCAGCCAGCATGCACTGAAAACTGTAAAATGCCAGTATGTACTCTGTATTTATATCATAAAACATCTAAAAATGTGGAAGTGATTTGTGCAGCACATTTAATTTGAGCACAGTTCCATTAATTTGTACATGTTTCTATTACCAATCATCGTGTTCTGCATACAGGATGGATGGTAATTGTGCATAGGAGCACAGGTTTTTAAACTGTCTTCTATGTAATATTACTTCTCCTTTATCAATTTGTTTGCTCATAGAGCTGTTCTTAGTAAAAAACAAAGCCATGGTGAGGGTGATACAAATATTACTGGTGATACTGAGTATTGTGACCCAAAACTGGCTGCAGATTAAATAATAAAAACTGATAGTAGGTGCTGGAGGTATCACACCATCTCACCGGGATTACTGCCAAGATAAATGTTTATTTAGTCCCAGTAGATGATTGATTGTGTCTTTCTAGGCATATGAAGTAGTCCAAAAGCTGTTTCAGATGTTGTTGAGGTGGGTAGACAGAGGTTCTACAAAGTTGCAGTAACCAGTTTTCTGTTCAAGAAAATAAAAAGTACTTCTAGTAGTGAGCGGAAGGGAGCATGCTGAAGAAGGCTGGGTCCAAAATATTGTTTGTGAATATGCAGAATTTTGCTGATCTTTGAAAAAAAAAACCACTAATGACCCAATAATGTATCAAATACTTTGAAAGCAGGCAGAGTTTGTGAAATATGGTGAATATACATAATGCTTTTCCATTGTAGGATATGAAAATCTTAAAGTGCTTTCTGGGCCTCTAGTCTCTAGCCTCTCAGACCTTTGTGCCTACTGGGAGATTTTGAGGGAAGAGAAATGCCACCTGTGTTAAGGGAGGATTACATTAGAATCTATGTAAGCAAACTGACACTGCTGGGTATGCATCCAAACTTACTGCTATGGTGAGGGGGCTATTCTCCATCTTGTTTGAAAGCATGTGCTCATTATGAGAGATCTCCAGTGATTGGGGAAAGGTAAATAACATGCCCACTTTCAAGAGGGAAATGAAAGATAGTCAGGGAGCTTCACATAAGAAAGTCTTCTGTCAATTCCTGGGAAGATTATGAAGTATATTTTCCTGAAAGCCATTGCCAAGCATGGGAAGGTAAATTAGGTGATTGAGGCCAGCCAGTGTTCTGTAAAAACAGCTGGCTCTCTGGACAAGGGGACAACAGGTAAACAATGATGTTTACTTGACTTAAATCTTTGACATAGTTTCTTATAGGATAGTACAGTGGTGGCCACAGAATGGGTGGGAAAGCAGCTGTATATCTCAAAAGAGCAGAAGCGAACATCTTGAAGCCCAGTTGTGGCTGCTTATAAGGGATGCTCTTTAAAGGCTAATATTGGTGCAAATGTTGTTTAATATTGTTATCACTGACCTGAAAGATGGGATGGAAGGTGCCCTTGTGTTTGTTGTGACAGTGAAATGAGGGAGGCAGTCTACATGGGGGCGGGGGCAACATTCAAAAGGACCTCAACTAGCTGTAGAATGGACCAGAAGGTGCTTAGTGAAATTTGGAAGGAAGTCCTTCAGCTGGGCTGTTGTAACCTCATGCAACAGCATAGCTAGTGGGTAACTGTCCACAAAACAGCTCTTTAATAAAGGACTTGAGGGGAATGAGAATTTAAATATGAGTCAGCACTGTGTGATGAAAGCTATCTGCCAGCTCAGTGGCTGCAGTCCATATAGCCAGCATAGAAAGGGAAGTGATTCTTCCCCCTCATTAAGGACTTGAGATTTTATCAAGTACTACGTGGAGGTATGTCCATCCTTCTACACCCCCCCCCCCNCAAGGATATGCTAAACTGGAGTATGTTCAGCAGAAGCCTATCAGAATGGTTTAAGGAGATAGAACACAATGGAGATTTTATACTCTTGAAAGCACAGAGCTCTAATTTTATAGGGGGACAAATATATACAATTATTTAAGAGAAAATGAATAATTTAAAATAGTGTGCTTTTAACACCTAAGATTGTGTGGGCTGAGAAGTTATGATGTAAAAGCAAAATCTGATACCTATGCTATGAATCAGTTTGGAAAGAATACTGTCCTTTGTAAACATTCAAAGATCAATAGAGTAATATTTACCCTTAGTATACTAATTTGCATTATGAAAAAGATTTAAAATAAAGAGATTAAAGGAGTTTTATGGTTGTCTTATTCAGTATTCTCCTTTTACACTTATTCTAGTCTGCTTTGGTTTCCATAGCTACTAGTTTAATCATGATGCAGAGTTATTTCTAATTACAGTATATGCCAGCATAAAATTAATTCTTTGAGTATCTTAAGTAACAAACAGCTTGCAGCTTGTTTTTTGGCATTTTATTACCACAAATCCCAAAGTAACACATTAACACATCATGTTTAATCCATTCAATTTTATTAAAAAGAAAATAAGTCTTTAAATATGTACATGCTTTGATCTGATTCAAGAGAAAGGTGTTAAAGAAAGAATGTATTGTACTCAAGGTCGAGGCATTCATTTCAAATTATAGAGCACTTGTAAATGATCAGTGGCTATTATAGAGAAGACTCATCACACTGAGTATATAGTCCAGTTTTGTTCTCTAGCTTTTTTCAATGTGAAGTCTCAGGCAAATGTATTTTTTCCTTACAATTTGAAGGGAATTAATAGATATCTCTTCTATTCTGAAGAATTTGCAATATACAGGACTCAGGTTATACAATTGAATGCAGGTGAAGCAGACATAGTTCAGTGAGAAGTTATTAAAGTGCAGTGACTGCTGGATAGGTCACAAATGAAAAAATAAAGGCTGGATTTTCCAAGAAGTGCCAAACATGAACAGCAGATAAAGGATAAAGATAGAAATTTGCAGACTTTTTAGAGATTTGAACTGTAGTGAACCACAATCCTCCTACTTTTGCTGGGACAGGCAAGCCACAGGCTGAAGATCATTAGACATTAGCAATTCTGAGTCAGCCAGGACTGTATCACATACCATAAGCATCACAGTCAGTATAAATCATAGAGCCATAGAATCATAGAATGTCAAGGGCTGGAAGGGATCTTGAAAGATCATCTGGTCCAGCCCCGCCCTGTCAGAGCAGAATCACCTAGAGCAAATCACACTGGAATGCATCCAGTTGGTTCTTGAATATTCCAGAGTGGGAGACTTCAGGACATTCCTGGGCAGCTGGTTCCAGTGCTCTGTCACCCTCACATTGAAAAAATTATTCCTCAGGTTTGCATGGAACCTCCTATGCCTCAACTTCCACCTATCCTGTCACTGGGCATCACAAAGAAGAGGCTGCTCTATCCTCCTGGCACTCACACCTTACATATTTATAAACATTAATCAGGTAATCTCTTAGTCTTCTCCTCTCCAAGCTAAAGATCCCCAGCTCCCTCAGTCTCTCCTCATAAGGAAGATGTTCAACTTCCTTAATCATTTTAGTAACTCTGCACTGGACTCTCTCAAGCAGTTCCCTGTCCTTCTTGATCTGGGGCTCCGAGAACTGGACACAATATTCCAGATGAGGCTTCACCAGGGCAGAGTAGAGGGGAAGGAGAACCTCCCTCGACTTACTAACCGCATCCCTTCTAAGACACCCCAGAATGGTATTGGTCTTCTTTGCCACAAGAGCACACTGCTGGCTTGTGACCATCCTTCCATCTACCAGGAGGATAAAGGAGGAAGCCTGCTGTAAAGAAGACAGCCTTCTAGCTGGAGCTTCTCATGCTGATTATCTTCCTTTTCATGCTCTTGAGGACTGGATATTTTGACTGCTGCACTTTTGCTGGGCCAAGTGTAACTTTATATTTCTTGTATTGACATTAGTATTAATTCAGCTGTTCTATTAAATCTTTTTAAAAGAATTTCAGACTGTGAATCTTCTGTCCTTTTCTGGACTCCCCTTCCCTGCTGGTGAGGGGCCACTGGGTGGTAGACTAGTTGTTATAGTTTAGTAGATCCCCTCAGTCTTTTTTCCAGGCCAAAGTGTCCCAGGCGTCTCAACCTCTCTTTGTAAGATTGCACTTCCAGGCCTCAGAAAAGCTGTTTTCCAGCATGTCAACCCCTAACATGTATTGGTGCATGGGTTTATTCCTCTGCAGCTGCAAGACTCTACACACTTGCCCTTGTTGCACTTCATGGGGTTCATTTCTGCCCCCTTCTCCAGCCTGTCCAGGTGTTGCTGAATGATGAGTCAGCCAATTTTTCCAGTCTTATGTCATCAGCAAACTTACTGAAAGTGCACTCTGTTCTTTCATTGGGATCATTGATGAATAGAATAAGACAGGACCCAGTACTGATCCCTGGAGAGCACCACTAACCACAGGCCACAAACTAGACCCTGCTTCCTTGATCATAACCCTCTGTGTGCTGTCATTCAGCTAGTTCTCAATCCATTTCAATGCCCACTCATCTAACCCACATTTCCTAAGCTTACCTATGAGGATGTTATGGGATAGAGTGTTAAAGGCCTTTCTGATTTTAAGGTAGGCAACATCCACTACTCTTCTCTCATCTTCCCAGCAGGTCAGAGCATAATAGAAATCTGTTAGATTGGTCAAGCATGATTGGTCAAGACTCTGTGAGTCTGTGCTGACTACTCCTATTTTTTACTTCCACATGACATTTGCTTTCCTTCAGTCCTCAGGCATCTTGCCTGTTCTCCATGACCTTTCATAAACAATGGAGAGTGGCTTAGGAATGTTAGGCAGCTTCTTCAGCACACATGGTTGAATTCCATCAGGGCTCAAGGATCCATGAGTGTCCAGCATGTCTAGATGACCAAAATAGACACCCACAAATGGACAGGTAGTATGAGAATGTATTCTGATTATTTTTTTTTCTTCACTTAGCAATGGGGAAAGTGTGAATTTAGCCTATGAAGATGTTAATGTTACCCAGTTCAGAGTTAAAATAACATGATTAGTTTTAAAGGTAGCTGAATCCAATGAACTTTTCTAGATGCAAGGTAGCAGCTTCTCTGTTTCCAGGCAGTCTGTAGCCATACTAATTCACGGTGAACAAACACATACACACACATATTATAGGCACACAGCCTTTGTGGAGACACACACAAACACATACAGTGCTGATAAACATGAATATGAGCCAGACAAGCATACTGGCTAGTAGCTTGTGTGCATGTGTCAAGTTTCTTTTATTCTTTCACTCCTCTACACTTAGCTAGTCTTGTTCCTTATTGGTCTATCCTGAACTCTCCTTATACTCACTCTTGTTTCCTAAAATTAACAGCTTGCATATAATTATTCCTATCTCATGCATCTCAGTTGTACCTAGGTACCACTGGCTTTTCAAGAGTCTGCTCACCAAAACATTTCTGTTGCCTCTTTAGTTATCCATGAGGTTCATTCATTTCTGCCACAAATCTCCCTTAAATCTGGTCATTCCTTTCAGTGCAATTTGCAACTCTTGTCAGGTTGTCACTCTGTTATTCAACATGTCTGGCAATTTCTCATATCATGTTCCTTACTTATGTAGTGCTCAGACAGCTAAACCCCATGCCAGAGCCTGGTCATCTGCCCGCATACCTTAGCAATTCCAAGAGAACACTCAAACAAACATCGTCTGTTGGTGAAACATTTCAACATGTTTTCAACAGGCAATTCAATATGGCATCCTGTTTATTGAGTGATACTTCCAGGCTTTTTTCTCCTGAGGCAGCAGGTTGGTTTGTCTGACTTATATTTGTATTTTTTCTGCTTCCCAACACTTTGGTACATGTGATTGAATCCAGATTCTTCAAAATAACATTCAGGTTCAACTGAGCTATTTCTTTCCACAGATATTTTGTGCATACAAAAACCCCTGCATGTACTCAGGAACATGCATATGAAAACTGCCTGCATGAAGGAAAATGATACTCAAAAAAGGTGTACGTGTGTTCAAAACCACATTTGAAAGAAAAATCCTCCAAATTCTTAAGAAAAGTGTGGCCTGGTAAAGTGACATAAATGTTACAGTTTTGTTCATCTCTCTCTCTGATTCATGATTCTGATGGGGCAAATTAAGAGAAACAGAAATCACTTTGACTGTGATTTTTCTTGGTATGTGACCCACCATGAAATTGGTTTGCTTTTCAAATAAACTCTTTGAACTTTAAAGTTGTGGGGATTTTGTGGTGTGTTTTGTTTTGCTTTTTAAATATTTAATGCTCATACTCAAATTATTGTGGTTCAGATTAGAATTAACATCAACAGCGGCAATGAAAAGCAAACTCTGAGCTGTAATACTGAAATAATTTAGGAGACACTGCTTGTATCTCAAGTTATATAAAAAATGGTTGCTAAGAGCATATCAAAACTCTTATGAAGACTTCCTGGCTCTCTATAGTAATTCTTTTCTAGGAGGCATTTTAATGCTTGTAGACATGCTTCTATCTGTAGAAAAGAGTGAACATCTTGTTTATTATAATTAGGGCAATTTATTCTGTCACAGAATACCTGCTGTTTTACTTTCAGTGAAGTCAAAGATAATTGTTAAAATGCTTGAGACTTTGTAGTGCATTATAAGACTTCTATTTCCACAGAATGTAGGTGACTTCAGTGTTGGGACATGCCAGGCTACTTATGGGCGTAGAGATTGCAGCCACTGTTGAAAAGAATAAATGTAGATTTGGTTTGGGAATACCCTTCATGTGCAAAATGGCTGCATGAGCAGTATAGTTTCCATCTATGCAGTGAGCTGTGTTATAATAATACCGTCTCTCTTTGATAAAATAAGGCCATTTAGTTGATCTAACCTAGCCAACTATTCATACTGTGTTTTGTCTGAGATAATAGAGTTGTTATTGTGGTTAGGTGGAGGAAACAGGCATTTGCCTCAACAATGGAAACAGATTTTGATAAAAGCAGCATTGTTCATAATACTGTAGTTCATGTTGTATCAGAGATTTAATGTGAAACATTGATTTAAAATCTTACTGAATTCTAAAAGGCTGAGTCCCTTTTTTTGGGGGTAATGTTTATTTGCTTTGCAATGCAGTGTACACTTTATAAAGAAAGATATTTTACTGTTTAAAAAGCATGAAATGCAGATATTTAGTGTGATGCAAAGTGCTTATTTTTTCTGGATGAGTGTTCTGATAGGCCATGATGATTTAGATTTCATAAGTGATTGCTTTTCAGAGTTGCTGGTAATGGAATTGAAAAAGTAGCAGTATCTCTTGGTTTTAGCCTTGAGCAATACACAAGGCCTAGTCTAAAATGCAGTTATGAAAAAAAAGAGTAGCACAATCTGAATTTTTTATATATGGCAATATAGTAAAATTCAACATCTTAGTAGGAATAAATGGCCATTCAGTTCAGTATTGGCTTTCTACAGATTAATTTTTTTTTAAAGGGATTTAGAAGAGGCAAATTAATGGCTAAAATGCTCACATTTGGCAGGGAACTTTTTAGAGCATGAGAAGAATAGTCCGTCATTCCTAAGCAGGTTCCTGTTGCAAGTATTTTTGAAAGTGAAAATTATATTTGAGGAATTCCTAACACTCAATGTTTCAATGTTTCTTTTTTACAAGTATTGAAGTACAGGATGTGTTCCTGCCCTAGGTGATCCTGCTTTGGCAGGAGGTTGGACTCCATGTCCAGAGGTCCCTTCTAACACCTACCGTTCTTGGATTCAGAGATCTAAAACCAGAAAAGAACAAAGGCTTAGGCATAAAATTGTAGTTCTGTGTTTAAGTCAAGTGAAAAGAGGCTTGAACAGCAACTTACTATTCAACCATCCCCTCTTCTCCTCCTGGAACTTAAGTCCTAGAGGTGTCACCAGAGCGGAACTGAGAGACCACCAAAGCACAGAATTGGAACTTAAGAAAGATACAGCAGCAACACATAGGAGCTAGATTCCACCTAATGGATAGCAAACCTAGAACACAGACTCAAATGATGTGCACTAGAAGTGATACTTAGGAAGATAGTAATTAATGGTCAGAATAAAACAGAACTCCTCTGATCTACAGAATGAAACCTGAAGTTGCTTAATTGGTAACTGGCATTTAATCTACAATTTAAACCAGCCTTAGTATTGGATAAGTGGCAGATAGCAAAGGAATGTCTTTTTTTTTTTCCCTGGGAATTTTTTTAGGGTGTTGCAGACCAAAATCATTTGAATAACAAGGCTGTATTATATAAAAGGTATATTCCCCATTTTACTTTCTCAAAGTGTCTATTAATGAATTTTTTTTGAAAGCTGAGTGTCAGGCTAGTGAAATGCTTTTGGTCCGATGCATTAGGACTATTTCAAGTGGTTTTGTGTTTTACGTTATGGAGGTGGTCTTCTGACTAAGCTTTTCTGTTAATAAGTGGAAAGGTATTTTAAAAAATGAAAAAAACCTAGCAAGGGATATCCAATTATCCATAGGATGTGCCTGCAAACCTCCAGTGAATTCATATTGTGTCATAGTTCCCAGCTTGTATGTCTTTGTAATACTTCAGGAGGTCTCTTATGTTCAGTATAATGAGCTTAGTAGCAGTTGTGAAAGAATATTAAAATCTGTGAGGAAAAGAACTAATTGCTAGTTTTGGTTCTTAAATATTTGAAGTGGCAAAAAGAGATTGATGCTCAACACTGTAGTTTTACAGTCCATTCGATGGATGCGAGAGGAAAGGAACAGAATATAACTCTGAATTGACTTGGCTAAGGAGTGCATGAGAGGGGATCACTGAGTACAGGTGTCAAAAGCATAGCAGTTGAGTTCCTGATCTTGAAGAAAAACTGGAGGGCATGAACCAGAAGTATCTTTGAGTATTTTGTAGGTTTTAGCAAATGTGTGAGATGGGGGGCGTTGTTATTTTCTTAATGCTAGTTGGGAGGAACAAGGAGTGTCCTATCCAGAGGACGTTACAATTTGATAAGGACACATTGTTATTTTAATGATCTCGGGCAGAAAAGGCAAGTGAATCTGCACCTTTCATTTCACAGGTGAGAGCAAGAGCTCTTTGTACTTTGCAAAATATGTTTTCTTTCTTCTCTATCTGTATTTTATGATAGAATCATTATCTCCTAATTGTTGAGAGAAAAGCAGTTGACATTTAACTCTTATTCTAAAACCTACTTTATTGAATGTATGCCAGGAAAGGGATGGATTTTTATACATTTTGCTTTTCTTAGTCTTACTGTTGGTTATGCTTAAGCAACTTTATGATTGGTGTGCAAGATTATTTTATACCCATTAAAATGTCCAGTTTTGTACTTGAAGTCCTGTCATAGGATCCTAAATTTTAGGCTTGGGACTAAACAGCTAAAAATTTAAATGAAAGATAAGTTGTAGGTGCCCGAGTTTTATTACATCCAATTCCAATCCAAGTATTGAAAAGATCTGAAAACACAGATAAAAATTAACTACACACTGATCTCAAATCAGCAAGAAGTAGAAGAGATACTTGTGTAATTTTTTTGTCCCAATTCTAATGCTGTTCTCTAGGAATTCAAGCCTCAAAGAACTGTTTAATAAGAGTCCATTGCTTGCAACTGCTAGCAGCACTCATACTTTCATGGATTAACTTACTAACTGGGTCAAGTTTTTCATTTTTCTGATGTTTCCATCAGATACATTTAGCTATTATGATATGATGTTGAATAAGCCCTAGAAAATCAGTCACCATCTATGAGATCTAGATGTGTGAGATCTATTTGATCCTCAAGCAATTGGTAGAGATTTTAATTATTGTTGTATCCCTTGCTTGGACTGACAAATGTGGAACTTGCTTCTGAGTCATTTCAATGCAGAGTATGCAGAGGGTATCATGCTGAATATGCACCAGCCGTGTGACTAAAAAGTGTGATATATGTTGATCTTGAATCATACCTTGCTTTTTTTTTCCCCAGGAACAAACAAGATATGCTTGCAGCAGCTAGGAGCATAGCACACCTCATGGGTTTGCTAAATATTTTTGAGACAGACACTGCAGTAAGATCTTTAAAAGAGAAAAAAAAAAAAGTCAAAGTTTATCCTAGCTTATGTCAGGATATTTAGACTATGTTCCCATTTTCTGTGATTTTATTTTATATGTAGGGACAACTTAACTCCCCTTTCTTGTTTCACATGCATTCTAATTGAAGATGTCCTTGCTAACCACACTAGGATTGGACTAGATGACCTTAAAAGGTCCCTTCCAACCTAAACCATTTGGTGATTCTGTGATTTTCTTTGCTGGATGTGTCGGTGGTTTAGACTGAATAATGCAGGTATTGTTTATGAAGTAGGTAACCTGTGAGTCTGAGCCACAAAGGATACAAAATTGTTACAGTTTTATGCTACAAAGCCTGCCTTGACTTAGAGAGGAAGACATTTTTTTTTACTGTAGTACATTCTCATCTACACTGTCTTTGTAGGCAAGTTCTGGGATGTTCCCTGTATTAACAGCGACACTTTGCAGAGTGTCTAGTTCACACATGCCTTTGGAAAGGAGCTTAGGTACTTTAAAGGTGAGAATATTTATTACTCTCGGTATATAACAGTTAAAGTCTGCAACAATAGCTTTTGGATGATTTAATAAATATTGTAGAGATGCTTTCTGGTTTTTCCTTTTACTTAAAGACTAGAAGTTTTTTAGAACCTGAAGTTCTTAATTCTTTAATCAGAGGCTTTTGAAAAATAATATTCCTGTCACTAGAACAGTACAGTAAACAAAGAGGTCGTACTGCTAAGTGACAGCGAATACAAAAGTTGCTTCTGGAACTGGATGGAGTTGTTTTGGTATCATTTGCACTGTGAAATATTATGTACTTTTCCACACTATATAAGTGGGAATAAGGATATGTCAAAATATACAGCTTTAAAATCACTATGTTTGCTGGCAGATTTTACTTTGCCCCAGAGTGCAAAGATTTTGTTTTTCTCTAGTGAAATTCAGTAAGTGTTGAGTTGGAATTGTATTTTTAGTAGAAAATCTATTTTGGAAACTACTTGCCTTGGAAGAATGTAAGCATGTTAATTTTAACTAGTCACAGTGAGCTAAGTTTATTCCAAAAGTAAAATAGAATTTTTTTGTTTATTAATGTACTGTATGCTGCCTGCCAGGCAAACTAAAATAATTTTCTTCCATCCTAGTACATCTATTTTAGAGTTGCCACTACTACTGCATTCTGAATTTGAAGAAAGTCTACAAAGATATTTACTCTAAGACCAATTCATTTACTATTTGAAAATACTGATACATACTGTTATAAGGAAGGAAGAAGAAATAGGTTTAGTATGCAGTGGCTCCTACTATGGTATCTGTATGTATGTTATAGTTTTTTCTGTATTGAATTAAAATATTAATATATGTATTTGATTGTAAATATGCAATAGCTATGATCTGCTTTTTAGAATATATAGCTGGGCAAATGCAGTTAGGCTGACATGGATACTAACAAGTGTTTATTCTCCATTTCTTTTATGTCTGTGAATGCCAAGATTCTTATGTATGGTATTTTTATCTGATCCACGCTGGCAAAGCTATTTTGTTTAAATGTTACATTTCTTAAAGGATTTCTTTCCACCTCTATCTTGCCTATAGAATTGTTAGCAGCAGACCGCAGTGTATTCTGATATTTTCAATTCCCTGGATTCAGTAGATACCTGAAAGAATAAAGTATTCCACTATCAGTCATATCACAGAGGCTGATGTGGTGACTAATATAATGTGATTACTCTTAAGGTTTTACTACTCTGAAGTTTAGCAGAAGCATTTTTCCTCATTCTTCCTTGAATAGCACATTTGTTTCTTAGAAACATCTTAAATTAGATGTTTCAGTGACTGTCACGGTTGCTGTTTCCATCCCCCTGCCATTAAATACAGAAAACTTGTTTTGCCCTTTTATGTTTCAGTGGCAATTTCTTATATACCTAAATGAGAGCAGAATTAGTTTGTCAGGTATGTGGACATCTGGAATTTTCTGTGGCCTTCAAACACATTGTGTCTCTATTAGTTCTGTAAAGGTATAGTCTAAATTTCAGTTATTTATGTGTTTTGCTAAGTTTTTTTGCACCTGGTGGAGATTTTTTTTAAATATAGCACCTATTTATAACTAGACATTTCATTCTTATTTCATCTTAACACTGTATTTATGCTTTGATTTTTCACATGGATAGTCTGAGAACTGGAAATCTTGGTTAAGAGTTTGACTGGACAAAGGGCCTGAGTGTCAAATGCCAAGATTTCCCAGTTTGGTATAAACAGGTCTGGCAGTCCCTTGTCAGAAAGTGAAGATTTCAGGTTATGCTCTGTTCTCTGTCATTATGGACTGTATGTGATAAGGACAGCTTAAAATAGGCACTAGATTGAATCATAAAACTTTATTGCAAAAGCCATATGGAGAAGGTACTGGGTGCTGTTGGGCACTAAATAGTGATGGTGCTATTAAAGGGGAACAGGTAAAGCATCATGAGCTGCTGGAACTTCTCAATACAGATGTTCTCATGAGTTTTGACAATACTGTTAAACAAAACCTGTACCTTGCTTCAGTCTGCGTGTCTAATGATTTTCTCAAAGGATGGCAGCTCTATCACTGCACTTGTTTGTCATTTCAACTCCTTCTGCATTAATAGGATTATATCCTATTTTAAATATCTTCTACATATAAATGTTCATTAAAAAATCATAAGCAAATCCTGACCATCTCCAAACCCCTTCTCCCTTTTGACATATGGCAGGCTAAATTTCCATCTTCAGTGCTTGACTAGAGTTCTAGCATCATTGGTGTGAAGGCCTTATCCTTTCTGGGAACAAGCTGAACTATACCTGCTTTATGTAGCTGGATTAAGGAAAAACAGATGGATGATTGCAAAAGAGAATATGAAAATGTGTAGAAATAGTTTAAATGCTCTACTGCGTTTTGTGTTGTTTAACAGAAGGGTTTGGGGGTTTTTTGGTGACTTTTCTTCTCCGAATCCTTGCTGAAGATGAAAATGTGCTGTGTTCTGTAAAACTCTTAATTCCCCATCTTCAATGGCCTGGTGAAAGATTGAATAATCCTCATGCAAGTTAGAACATTACCATGAGGTCCACAGAGGCAGAAGGAAACCAGGAAAGCCTAAAAAAGAAAGATCAGCATTTTCTAATTAAACAACATGTTATTTTAATTCTGCCTTAGAGGATGAGCTCAAACCAGTGGATTTCAAATAAAATCTCCATTAGACTGTTCATGTATCATGGGTCTCATGCAAGTTGATACTCAGCATAGAGGTTTATGATCCCATAAAGCTGTTTACTAGTTTGGGGTGACCCAGCTTTGTTGATCCTTTTGGGGGCAGAGCTCTTACTTTAAATGAGCTTGAAGATCTTTCTGTGTACTTGATTAGGCAGACTTTTAAAGTAATAGTGCATGAATTGTTTAGCTTGAAAGGTTGTTTCTGCTGATGGTCCAGGTTATTTTCCAGTTACAATCACGAAAATTGTAAATCTTTAAACTTCCCCCCCCCCCAGTTTCCTGTCATTATTATCTCCTGTTTTATTCCTGTGCCTTCTGATCTGTTTTTACTTTTAAATATTAGTCTGATGGAATATTTGCATGCTGAGTTATGAGTTCAAAGGATGAGTCAGTTGAAGACTGATGAATGCAATGTTGCACTGAATAGAGGAAAGAATGTTTTCTACATACTAATATTGATTCCTGATTATCATGTGGTGTGCTTGTCCTCATCCTCCAAGATTACTGCATTTTCTGATACATTTGATTGAAAATATTTTTGCAATATGTGGCATTCCATAATATTGGTATTTTATTTTGAAGACTAAGATACTTGGATCAGCAGTTTGTATGAGACAGACTTTTACTATTCTGTGGGAAATGGAAAGTGAGAGACTTTCCTTGTAGCTGATTTCACTTGGTTTTGAGGGTCACTTGGCTTTCAAATTTGAATTCTATACCTGAAGAGAGTGAATATCTGCATTTTGCTCTGTGGTCCAGAGAATAAGGTGAAATGGTTGGATCTTATCTGATTTGCTCCAGGTCAATCATGACTAGTCCTACTGATATGACTAAGATCAGAGTAGTATAAAAACAGTGATGAGTGTGTCAGAGTAAAGTTCAGTTCTATTTATAACTGAACATTATCGATGTTATTTCTGTGGCCTAGTATTTTATGTCACCTGTAGCATCACTGTAACCTCCACAAAGCTCTCTGCAGGAGCTCTGTGCCTGGATAAAAATTAAATAATTTTGAAGAAGTTGACAGAAGTCCTTGTTCTTAAACACTATCCCAGAGTGCTATAAGCAAAGCTATAAATAACACCTTTTCTCTGCTTGCTGCAGTGTTTGCAGAAGGAGACTTTTCCCCTTTCATTTTCTTAACTAGCATAATTTCTTGTATGCAGTGTAGATGATGAAGACAAGGCTATTAACTTTTATTTAAAATAACTGTTTTTAGTTACTATTTTAATGGTTTCAGATTTCCATAATGCTGTAAATTTGATGCAATTTCTCTTAAACAGCAGATAAGAGCTGGTGCTGCTGCTTCAACATTTTTTTTTGCCTTGGCAATACATATTTCTAAAACAAGAACTGTCACATAACAGCTATGTTGCCAGGAAGATGACTTCAAAAGTTATTGAAAGTTGTTCGTAACCAGGTTTGAATGCTTTATTTTCTTGGGATCCTAGAGATTACGAAGATTTTATAGGGGGCCAAAACTGGTAAGTTAAATGCCAACCTAGGGAATATTTGCAAGGAGTCTGAAGGTGTGTATCAAAGACTGTCTTCTGCATTTGTGATACTGCTGTTTGAGTTTGTAGGTTCACTGATCTAGGACTGCTTTAGAATACAACCATCCTGTTCAGCAAAGAAGACGAAGAAGTCACTTTCTCAGAGCCTGTGACCAGTTTCCTGGTTGCAGAACATTTATTCAACTTGGAGACCTGCTATATGCTCTGGAAAAGGTACTTTAAATATTTGGAATGTTTCTTGGCATTGGATTTTTTAAAATCTTTCAAGATATCTGTGACCTTTAAAGAAAACTAAAGTTCATCCCATCCTGACTCAGTTTAACAGCTGATATTGTGCATTAGCATACGCACCTATTCTGAATGAGCTCACAATTAACTCAAGGAACATGTGAAAGCTCCAGAGTACCTGGTAACCTCTGGGCATAGTATGCATACAAATGCTTTTCTCATCTTTCCTAATACCAATGTCCGAATGCTTTGAGAAAGGATGATGAAAGAAGAGAGATTAGTTGCTTCAGTTTGAGATAGTTATTATTAATGACAAGAAAAACATTAAATGTCTGACTTTGAACATCATATTTTCTGTTACAATGTTTTCATGGTAAAATAACTTTTGGATGTTCCATGACAAGCAAATACCTTTAAAGACCTTAGGACATAGAAACCAGTTTTTAATTCTTAATATTATAATCAAGTATATGCTGTTGTTTCCAACTCAAATTGATGAGATTGGAGGTTCAATAATGAAGTTGCCCATCGTGAGATGGAGATGATTGTGAGCATCAGCAAAGCTCCTGGGATGTTAGGAGAAGACAGGGGTTGTAATTCCACTGAATCAAAGGACAAAGGGGTTTTCTAGCACTCTCTTAAGGGAAGCTTCTACCCAAATATCACAGATCACAGGATCACAGAATGCTGGGGGTTGAAAATGACCTCTGGAGATCGAGTCCAAACCATCTGCCAGAGCAGGACCATGATCTAGTGCATACATTGCCATGTTTGCTTTGGAGACAAGAATCCTTATGGGTATATAACTTCCAGGCATATCTGTATATTCACAGAGTTGCTATAGGAACATGATTTTAGATAAAGTAGAGAATAAACCAAGAACTTAATGTACAGTACTTTCTGTTGAATGAGATGCCCTGTAATGCCTCATATTTTGATGCCATCTGGACTGCAGTTCATTATCGTTCCACTATGCCATGTAAGTTTTTTACTAAAATATGCTTTTAATTATGCTTCAGCAATGAAGGCTGAGCACAATAAACTGCTGAAGTGCTGCAGGAAATGCTATTCTGCAGGGGATAGGTATATGACAACAAGAAGTAGAACACTTAAGGAATCTCTCACTTTCCTTTTACCTATACTAAAAGTATTTGTGTAAAAATCCTTAAATATGCATGCAATTTACCTAGTACTTCAGTTCAGAGTTATGGGAGTTGACTGTACCAAATTCTATTTTAAACATAACAGGTTTGTTTGTATGGTGTTTGGTTTGTTTGTTTTTTTTTTTTTAAAGCAGACTACTGTTGTAAGACGGTGCCTGACCACCATTTCAAAGTTAATGAACCTTTCCTTTGGTTAAGTTAACCAAAGAAGGAACAACAACACTGACTCTACTTCCTAGTATTTAAATATAAGGACTGATACTGAGAAATGCTGAACTGGTTAGTCACCAAGAGGGTGATTTGAAATTACATATTTAGATGCTCAAAATAGAGGAAAAAATAGACTAAATAGAAGTGTACATCAGTGAAAGATTTATGGGGAGACTAATAATAGGTTTAATGAATGGAGAATTTTAAGGCTTTAGAAAAGTACAGTGAAAACTTAGAAGTGAAATGCACCAAAGCATTCTCTGGATTATACAGACTGATACTAAGCTTCATATTAGTTTCCTCTAAACATTATTTTCTCTATTCTTAGTTGTATGTCCAACTGTGGACTTAGAACTTGGTAGTTTCATGAGGGATTCCATACTCCCACTGCTTCAGTGCAGGACTGTTTGTTCAGAGACAGTAACACATTAAGCCTTTAGATTTTGAGTATGTGCTGATTTATTATGCACAAAGTCTGCAGACACTTGATATTTCCTCTTTTTCCACACAAATCAAACTTCCACCTTGAGTCTTGCTATTTTGAGATATAATAGAGATATATAAGGCTTTTCAGTTAATGTAAGTCTATCTAAACTCTGTAATTTCTAATTTCATTTACTATTTACAAGGTCTTGTAATGACAGGACAAGGGGTAATGGGTTTAAACTGGAAGAGGGGAGATTCAAATGAGACATTAGGAAAGGGTTCTTTACAGTGAAGGTGATGAGACACTGGAACAGGTTGCCCAGGGAGGTTGTGGATACTCCCTCCCTGGATGTGTTGAAGGCCAGGTTGGATGAGACCTCGAGTGACCTGCTCTAGTGGGAGGTGTTCCTGCCTATGGCAGGGTGTTGGAACTGGATGATCTTTGAGGTCCCTTCCAACCTAAACCACTGAACAAGGTGTTGATTTTTATTAAGTTCTAGATTTGCTGTGTGTAGACCCATGTAACCCTAGTGAAGGCATTTGAGTGCGAGCTGGTATGAAAGAAGTGTACTAGTGAAATGTCAGGTCTGCCAGTCTAATTCTTTCTGTGTGGAACAGATTTTATTTTAATGGTCAGGGTAACTTGCCTACTGCACATAAAGATTTTAGATGTCCTGTTTCCTTGATTAAAACTTTGATACTCTTTCACACATCAGCAAAGTACAGAGAAAAAAAAAAAAGTTTAATCTAGCCATAAGATACATGCACAAATTATTTGAAAAGTTTCATTGAAAATAAGTAGAATCAGTATAAAAAATGATCTGATAAATTGGAGAAGATACCTGAAATCAACAAGATGAAATAAAGTGTCAATATGTATGAGGTATTGCACATAAGAGAAGTCAGATGCAAATAAAAATAGCAGAACAGAGAATTGTCACAGAAAAGGCAAAAGTACACTGGGAGGTACTGAAGAAAGCACTGAACGAACATCGTAAATATGCTTATTTTCCTTTGATGTTCCAGGTATTTTATTAGATGACATTTGTCAAATTTTGGCCATTACTCTGATGGAGTGATTTACACAAAATATTGAGGCTTAAGGAGAATAATAAGAAGCTCATATAGAAAGACTTAAACTTGTTCTTTCAGTCCTCTCATAAGAGCTAAAAAGGAGAGTAATGGAGAAATAAAGTATAATTTGTTAGAACAATGATTGCAATAAAGTTTTCTCTACACTCACACCTCATCCCTTCCAATATAAGTCCCAGAAGGCAAGAACGATGTGCAGAAAATATAATGAATTATAGAATTAGAAAAGAATCTGCATTAAACAGTCAAGTCTATTCAAACTAAAATTGTATGAATTTTTTTTCCACTGTACTGTTTGCATCAGAAGAGGTTTTTACATTTTTATTCAATTCTATTTATAACATTATTTACATTATAAAATGGATTTAACTTGAAACTGTGTTTGTACATTGCATTAGGATGCTCAGTGCAAAGTTTGATGAGATTAGATGGAAAGATAGGTAATTTCAGAATATAGGACAAATATCTTACAAAGAATTGCATATATATCCTGTTACTACTTTAATTGACATTATCTGTTCTACACTAAATATAATTTGGGTGGTTGAAGAAGTGAAGAGTTTTGCTTTTAAGGAAAGTAGAAATGGCATTATATCAGGCTTCCAATAAAAAGAAAAAAAAACAGTGAAACATAGGAAATTATTCAACTTATTGATTACATATTCCCATTTATTATTTGAAAATATGGTTTAGACACTTCACTGTGGACAGAAAAGATGCAACTTCTATACAATCCTGTTTGAAATTATTTGAATAAATTTCTTAAGTGTTCTGTGGGAAGAAAACTTGCATAAGTGCAGCATGTAAGTCAGAGGAGAGATTTTTGTCAACTAAGTTAGGCTTACTTCTGTTTGACAGTGATTATTCAGTAATGTTTGAAGATCCACTGTTGTTGGAGCACTCATAAGTTTTCAAATGGCCACCAACTGCTTATGAGTGTATTTCAGATCCTAACTATAACACTTGTTTAACAGTATGTAGACATACTGTGATGGTAGCATATACTGGATATGCTATTGTGACAAGAAGCTGAGTTTTCCAGAAAGATCAAGAGCATTTATCGAAATATTCCTCTCTAGTGGGTCTCCAGAGAAATAAAGTTGTTTTCCAACTCATAAAATCTAGGATTTAGAAGAATAAAACTAGAATATTTACCTTCTTAAATCTAGAAGACTCAAAGTGATTATGTCAGGGAGAGCAGAAGTAAAATTGGGATTGTAAATATCTGCCCACACTCCCCTGACATGTGGGCTCTTTCTTAGTTCAGAGTAGCTCAGCGACATTCTGACCTTACAGGATATTCTGTAGGCTCTGCTCTGGTATGTGGGATATTTTTTCTCTGAGACTTGGTTATCTGCTTCACATGCTGCTCAGCAGTAATCTTATTCTCTCTGCTTAAACTGCATCTTGAAGCTCTTTGGTGCCACTCCCTTACTTCTGCCTTTGCCTGCTTTCCCCTTCAAAATATCTCCACCATAAGCGTGCTCAGCTGCTCCTTGAGGAAAGAGTAGTATTTCCCTGCCATCCATTCCCATTTTCTTTTCCCCAAGGGGTCTTACCTGAACTAGATAATTTGTTAAAGGCACATATCATAAATGAAGAGCAAACCAGTAAACAACTGCTACATATAAGCACATTCTTTTAATTTCTGCATTTTTAAAAGACCATTATATGAATTATATCCATAAAGAGAATAAGAGTGTTCTACTTCAACTCCTTAGGGACTTCACTGTAGCATGATAAAACAAGTGACATGAAAACCCTTTTAGCTATAATGAAACCCAAGTTGTTTAAACTTTTATGAAGTGATCTCAAACTGAAATAATCTGAATGGGTATTCTAGCTACATCTGGTTATGTAACAAAAACATTGGACCAGACTTGTTTCCCCCTGGCATTAGAGGGTAATATGAGTGGGGATTTTTTGTTTCTAAAAACCATCTTTTCTATGATTCCTTTCAAGTGTGTTTTGCCGTTTCTCCTCTCATTTTCTTCTCTGATTCACTTTTCTTTTCACTTTTTTTTTTAGAAGTGCTTTTTTAAAAAATTAAAGGGCATTACAGAGGAGATTTTCTTATGGTATTAGAGCCTGAAGCTGTCTTAGAGAAGGATGTATGACTTATTCTGGGTTGTTTTTCACTCAGTCACCTCCTCAGTTTGTCTGAGTTGTGCAGCCACCATTTCCTTCTTTTCTGGTGTCTTTTTATAATGTACCTATGCACTGAGTCTGTAGTCAGTTCTGTCTACTTTGTCTAAAGAGGCAGTTAAAGAAACTGTTAGTTAGCCAAACTGTGAAATAAGGATTAGACCATAATCCTTGCATGACAGTCAGGGATAAAGCCAGGCCAGCATTTTGATGAGAAAGACTGAGATTTGTATTTTAAAGATTTAATTAAACTAGGAGTATTAAGACACTCTGCACTGACCTGGTTAATATTTAATGTTTGTCTCTTTCTTTTTTTCTTTTTTTTTTTTTTTTCCTGTGGACTTCATTAAATGTGTTTAGTGTAAATGGCTTTCTAGGTATAGGGGCTGATCTCCAAAAGACAGTGATTTTCATGGGCTTTTTCTCATGATAATACAGAAGACAGTAAGTAGTCCTGCACAATCCAATGTTCTTTTGTGAATCTTTTAAAAATCATTCTTCAAATGCAAAATTCCTCTGTCAAGCTACTTTCTCTTGATCCAGTCTGGTGGTAGACTGTTGATGGAGGACAGTAGTTCCAGTCTGGATTGCCACTGTAACTGGAGAAAACATGAGTTGCTGCTCCCTGGTACACATGTAGCTGAGGAGATGAGATGTGATAAGCGTCTAGGTATGTTCACAGTTGTATTGCACAAGATCAAGCTAAGTGATTTCTAAAGACCTAAGAATAACTTCACTTTTATTATGAGTTTGAATCTGATCAAGTTAAGCATGTGTACCTTTACTCTGAGTTGTAGCCTTATTATGACTTATTGGAACATCACAGAAGTGGAATACAGATACTAATTGTTGCAATGTATGCCAGATATAAAAGTGTATCTTGTACAACTGATGACATAAAATACCACTGCCTTTCCAATACTGTCCTTAGCAAAAGTGACCTGCAATACCTTAAAACTTAGATGTCCTAGGACATTTAAGTTAGCTTTATGCTGCTGTGTCATAGTTCAACACTAACAAAACAAAAAAAAAACAAACCCAAAACATGCCTGTTATGCAAATACAATTCATTTTGTTATTATATGGAGCATTCTGAAATGCACTATAATTAATTTTGCTTTCATTATCATTTCATTATTGCTGCATTATCAATACTTAGGCACATCCTATTTTGTAAGATAGAATACTTTGCTGTGGATTCATGCATTTGAATAATTAATGCATACAGTTTTCATAGAATCATAGAATATTTTGTGTTGGAATGGACTTTTAAAAGTCATCTAGTTCAACGCTCCTACAGTAAGCAGGAACATCTTTAATTGGATCAGGTTGCTCAGAGCCCTGTCCAATCTGACCATTAATGTTTCCAGGGATGGGGCATCTATCACCTCTCTAGGCAACCTGTTCCAGTGTTTTACCTCCCTGACTGTAAAAAACTGTCTTCCTTTTGGTTTGTACTTTTCTTTTTTTTTAATATACTTAAGTGAAAGATTGAATGAAGATTAGCTGAATAACATTAGTTAAATGAATAACATTCACCTAACTATTAATAGACTTTCAAAACATTTCTGCCTTCTGGAACCAGTCAGCTATTTTCTTTGGCAGAGAATGTCTTAATGAAAATTAAAATCATAAAGCGTATGCTTGTGTTCTTACTCAGTTCCTGTAGTGCTTTCTGACAGCTGTTTTGGTGGCTTGAAGAACTGCTTTACTATTTGCTCTGTATTATATTTCTAGGCCTTCTTAAGCGATATTTCAGTTAAAAGAACTGATGTTACCTCTGTGTGCACCTATATGTATATGTGTGTATTTATATGTATACTTAGGATGCATATAAAAACAGTTACTAATGAGGTTCAACAAGAGTAAGTGTAGAGTCACAGAATCACAGATCACAGAAGCACAGAATTAACCATCCTCTAGGACTGAGCCCAACCTATCACCTAACCCTTCTAATTAACTAAACCATGGCACTAAGTGCCTCATCCAGCCTCTTCTTAAACACTCCCAGGGATGGTGACTCTACCACCTCCTCAGGCAGCCTGTTCCAATGGGAAACCACTCTTTCTGTGAAGAACGTCTTCCTAATATCCAGCCTAAATCTGCCCTGGTGCAGTTTGAGACTGTGTCCTCTTGTTCTGTCACTGGTTGCCTGGCAGAAGAGACCAACCATTGTCTGGCTGCAACCTCCTTACAGGTAGCTGTAGAGAGCAGTAAGGTCTCCCCTGAGCATCTTCTCCAGGCAAAACAACCCCAGCTCCCTCAGCCACTCCTCGTAGGGCTGTGCTCCAGCCCCCTCACCAGCCTTGGTGCCCTTCTCTGGACATGTTCAAACACCTTAACATCTTTCTTAAATTGAGGGGCCCAGAACTAGAACACAGATTAGGGGTTGACCTGCTGGAAAGCAGCTCCATGGAGAAAGAACATTGAGGTCTGGTGGACAGTAAGTTATCCATGGGACAGTAATGCCCTGGAGTGCATTGAGAAGAGGGTGGCCAGCAGGTCAAGGAAGGTTCTCCTCCCTCTCTACCCTGGTGAGACCACATCTGGAGTACTGCATCCAGTTCTGGGCTCCCAGTTCAAGAGGGACAGGAACATACTAGAGAGTGTCCAACATGGGGCTGTGAAGTTGATTAAGGGGATGAAATATCTGTCTTTTGTGAAAAGGTTCAGAGACCTGGGGCTATTTAGTCTGAGAAGGAGAAATCTGAGAGATCATATTAATGTCTATAATTAACTGAGAGGTGGGTGTCAAGAAGAAAGTGCTAGTTTCTTTTCAGTGATGTCCTGTGATAGAGCAAGGGGCAATAGAGACAAAGCAGAACACAGGAAGTTCCACCTCAACATCAGAAATAAACCATTTTTACTTGAAAGCTGATGAAGAACTGGAACTGACTACCTGGAGAGGTTGTGGAGTCTTCTTCTCTAGAGACTTTCTAAATCTGTCTGTATGTGTTGTTGCTCAGACTGCCCTAGGTGATCCTGCTTTGGCAGAGGAGTTGAACTCTTTTCCAGTTACCGTGTCTTAACTTACAGCTAACTGCAGTAACACAATTTTCTTGTTTTGTACCTTAGAGGTTGGTATCCTTGATACACTGATGTCTACTGATGTTAGTTTAATGCATAGATAAAGACATAGCTATTTAAACTCTTCAGGTTTATCCTTGACTCAAAAGCATGGTAGGTGGCTAGGTTAGATTTTATTTTGCACCAGCAAAGCTACTAAGATTTCAGTGCTAGTGAATCAGTGGTGGTGTAACACTGGTGTTACAGGAGAAATTTAGGAAGTGGTTTAACTACCGAGTTGGAAACTGAAGACTTCAAAATGCATCCAGATGCATGTGTAAATATTGTCATAATTTCAGGTAGCTGTTCAGACCGACATCATGATATAAGCTCTCTCTTGTATGTAACTAATAGAGACATTAATCAGTGAATACTGCAAAGTGAGCATGCCTTAACATCCCAGAAACTGCCATCCATTTGCCAGGAAATTGCATTTGCTAACTTCTGGATTGGCAAACAGCAGTAAGATTGTTGCTGTGGATTAATGGCACCTCCTTCCTCTGATTTCCAGAATACAGGGATATAATGGATATAATTGAGACTAGCATGTGAGCTGATTCTGTTTGCCACTGATAGCAACAGTGGTAGCTACACAGGGTTCAGACTTTTGGGAATTGTAACAACTGTTTTGGTTTTTTTTTTTCTTTTTTTTTTTTTTTAATTACTGCTTTCTTTGACTCTTGTGAAAGGTTGTTGTGGTTTTGGCTTTGGTGTGGTTTTGGTGTTGTTTGATCTGGAGTTTTAGGTTTTGGTTGTTGTATCGTTGTTTGCTTGTTAAGCTTAAGTGAAAAACGAGTAAGCAAGCGGAGAGGCAGCGGCACCGGGACCAGCTCCGGCACCGGGACCAGCTCCGGCACCGGGACCAGCTCCGGCACCGGGACCAGCTCCGGCACCGGGACCAGCTCCGGCACCGGGACCAGCTCCGGCACCGGGACCAGCTCCGGCGATGAACGACCTCGCTTTTCAGGGCGCCTCCCGAACCGGCGCCACCCGGGAAAACGCGGCAGAGGGGCGGCAGGGGCGGCTCCCTCACGCGCCCGCGTGGAGGAACTGACGCTGCTGGGGGCGTTGCCGTGGTTACCGCGCCAGACACAAACGCGGACGAGGCCGCGGCGCTCCGCCCTTCGGAGAGGCAGCTGCTGTCTCACCATGATCGTTAAAAAAACCCAAACCCCAAACCAGCAACAACCAAACCCCCACAACCAACCAACCAACCAACCAGCAAAACCACCAAGGAAAAAACCCAAACACCAAAGGAGTAGCCATGATTGCAACCCGGGCAAATGCTGTGGCTAAGAGAACTGTGGGCACCCAGGCTGGTGTCTCATGCGAATATGTGGATGTCCAGATCCTGGCTGCAGAGAATGCCAGAGCCTGGCACTTGAAATGGAGAGTGGTGAGTATGAAACCCGTATGAGGTGTGAGCAGGTAATTGATCTGCTCAGTATGGTGGCTGGGCTGAAGGAGGAAGTTGAGAGACTAAGGTCTACATGGGATTGTGAAAGGGAAAGTGGCTGATGGAGCCAGGCTATACCATCCCCAAGGGAGGGGCAGCAGGTGAGAGCTGCACAAGAAGTAGAAGGTTCCTTTTTTTCTTGCTGCCCAGATAAAACGGGTAAAAAAGGAGACCTGAAGGTTCTGCTAAGGCAAATGGAAAACAAAGCGCAGGTGATTGTGGTAACCAGCAATGGCTTCACCAAGGCGAATCATGCCTGGCAAATTTAGTGGCTTTTTATGATGAAGTCACAGTGACAGTGGACAACGGAAGGGCAACTGACATCATCTACCTGGACCTAAGGCATTTGGCTCTCTCCCACATGACATCTTGGTCACCAAACTGGAAAAACATGTACTTGATGAGTGCAGCACTGCTGGATAAGCAATTGGCTGGATGGTCACACACAGAGAGTGGTGATCAAGAGCACAATGTCCACCTGGAGACCAGTGACAAGTGGTGTCTCTCAGGAGTCAGTTCTGAGACCAGTACTGTTTAACATCTTTGTCAGTGATATCGACAGAGGAATTGAGTGCACCCTCAGCAAATTTGCAGATGACACCAAGCTGTGTGGCACACTAGAAGGCAGGGATGCCATCCAGAGGGACCTGGACAGACTGGAGAGGTGGGCCCAGGACAACCTCATGAAATTCAACAAGGCCAAGTGTAAGGTCCTGCATCTGGGTTGATGCAAACCCAAGCAGCAATACAGATGGGGTGACAAATGGCTGGAGAGCAGTCCTGGGGAAAAGGATCTGGGGATCTGGGTAGATGAAAAGCTCAACATGGTTTGGCACTGTGCATGCACAGCCCAGACGGCAACCATGTCCTGGGCTGCATCAAGAGAAGTGTGGCCAGCAGGGCAAGGGAGGGGATTCTCCCCCTTTACTCTGCTATCATGAAATCCCATCTAGAACACTGTGTACAGTTGTGGAGCCCCCAACACAAGAAGGACATGGAATGTTGGAGTGAGTCCAGAGGAAGGCCACAAAGATGCTGGAGCATCTCTGCTATGAGGATAGGGTACAAGAGTTGGGGCTCTTCATCCTGGAGAAGAGAAGGCTTCAAGGAGACCTTATAGTGGCCTTCCAGTATTTGAAGGGGGCCTACAGGAAGGCTGGGGAGGGACTATTTACAAGGTCTTGTAATGACAGGACAAGGAGTAATGGGTTTAAACTTAAAGAGAGGAGATTTAAACTAGATATTAGGAGAAAGTTCTTTACTGTGAGGGTGGCGAGACACTGAAACGGATTGCCCAGGGAGGCTGTGGATGCTTCCTTCCTGGAGGTGTTCAGGGCCAGGTTGGATGGGGCCTTGAGTGATCTGTTCTAGTGGGAGATGTCCCTGCCTATGGTGGGGAGTTGCAACTGGATGACCCTTGAGGTCCCTTCCAACCGAAATAGTTCTATGATTCTATAAGCTGTCAAAGCTACAGATCATGCTGAAGACCCTGATTAATTTATTTTACAGCTTCTGTAGGTCAGAATTTGTAGTAGCCTGTGGAAACAGAAGTCCTCATTAGGAAGATGGTGTGGATGAATCTGCCTCCTATGCTGTAGGAGTCACTGACATCTACCTTGAACATGAGAGTTTTCATTCTGAAGGTTAGTTTCAGTAGTTAAATCCCTAGATCTTCATTCTTTTGATTCTTTGGATGTTGCAATGCTGTAGGTCAGGTTTAAATGGTCTTTTCAGGTTTGAGGAATATAGGAAAACTTGCAGTTGCTAAAGGAGAGTATTCAATGTCTGAGAATTCTTTCTGCATAATGATTGTGATTTTTAGAAGTGGTGATGTTGAAACCTAATCATACATTCTCTAGAAAACAATGTGGTTTTACAAACTTGGCTTATGGTGCTTACAGAAATTTTAGCTGTGGAAGGGTGAGAGAATGTCCAAATGTTTGAATTTCTGTAAATTTTCTGTAATAACACAAGGGATCTGTGTTCATTAACACAAATCTATGACTACTTCTTCCTTACCACAGCTGCGGTTCAATCCTCTCCATTGCTGGAGTGTGATTCTTATTCCAATTTAAACATTTTTTTCTGAAGCTTGTTAGTGCAGTTTACCGTACATCAGTGTAACCATTCAGTATTATGGATGTGTCAATTTTGAGCAGCAACAGAATAACAAGTATATTCAAGTGACATATAATTCTTGACATAATCTACAAGAAGGAATTCCACAGAAAGTTTTACTTAATATAGAGATATAAGGAGGTATGGATTCTGAGCCTATAATTTGAATGCTATTTTTGCACTAGCTAGCCTAGCTAGTAACGCAGTCACAAATGAGTCTAGCCTGAAGTGTAACAACTCCAATTAACACCACAGCAGGTATTTAAGTCCAGATAATTTACTTCATGCTTACAGAAGGTGTGGAAGATGAGAAGTATGGATTTGGACAGGCAATAATTTTTAAGTGCAGTGATTAATCTTGAAAATAGAGATTCAAATAAACTAAATCTGAGGTTTGGCCTTGCACTGATCTTCGTATTACAGTTCTAACTTGGTAGTGAAGTCTAAGCACTCATCAAGTGTCTAAGTATCATATTAAAATTATGAATATCAAACCTTTATTCCTAATCCTCAGGCATTCTTCTAATGCTTCTGCCCTTCTTACCTGTGTTTTGCATTGGAGCCTCCACTACCCTCCTCTTTTGTTTTTCTGTTTGAGGAGATATGTAAATGGCTTGCTGTTTTGATCTCTTTTTGTGATAGAGGATTTTATTAATCAAAAATTCTTTAGGGCATGGCCCATGTCTCTGATTTTCTTCTTGCAGTGCATAGCACTACAATTCGGTGCTACTTCACTGAATTTCTAGGCAGCACCACAGTATTAGTAGAAAAATGTTGCAGTTCAATTCTACTTTCCATGTAATTAACATTTCTGGTTGAATAAGAGTTTAATGATATTTTATGCTTCAAATACTGTGTAAGGACTTTCAGGGAAAAGATCAAATCAATAGTATGGTATCTCTAGCAATATTTATTATAGAAAGTTGTACATATGCTCAAGTACGTATGTTACATATGTACATATGTTACATATACTGAAAGGGAGATCATCAAGTTCTGCTAATTAGTAGACAAGATGCTGCTCACATTACAGTTTCATGAAAACGAAAAATTTCAGTCTGTTTTTTTGCAGGTTGTGCCATCTGGCTTCACTTTTATTTGGTTCATGATTAACATGAACTTTGAATTCTCTTTATGTACAAACTGACTCAATTAACTTCTTTATTTCCTGTGTCTTCTAAAATATTAGTCTTATTAAGGGCTCAGTTAGCAGAACACTTCATATTAATCACATGGACACTTTTAATAACATGCTAATTTATTAGGATAGAATGACACTGTAATACTTCAGGAAATGGAACTGAAATAGTGTTTCTATTCATAATATCTGAATTTTCAGAATTACCAGCAGATATCTTCACCCAGCATTCCTGCTGAGTCAAATATGTGATCAGTGCTGAAAATTTAATTTTCCTCATGGTAATATTGATTTCAATCGCTCATCTTTGAGGCAGTGTCAGCTGCATAATGTTGTCAAACCTTCAGAAAAAGGGACTTTCTGCTACTGCGTAGTTTACTATGTTATTTTATTTGCAGAAATATCAGATGGGTGTATTTGTGCTTTTGAAATTTAGTTCCAAACCCCCAAAACATCTCAGGTTTATAAGATAAATCAGCTATAAATTAATTTATTTCTGATGTCTGTATCATTTCATTGGAGTTTGCTATTGCAGATAATAGTGGAAGTGAGGGGTTTTGGTTTTGTTGTTGTTTTTCTAAATTAGCATTAAGAACAACATTTGCTAAGTACAATATTCAGGATCTGTATTTCTCTCCAGCTGAGTAACATCCTGTGGTTGTGTGAACTGAATGATTCCACTGGAAACAATTGGCCTGACCGTACAACTGAACCTGTAAGTTATGCTTTAAATTCCTTGATATTTCAAGACTAATCTGTACACATTGAACTTAAGTTGTAAGGAAAACTGAGCATTTGCACTGAGCCAACTGATAATGCAACTTCTGAATGCCAGAGTATTCAGCGTATAAACTCCTAAGAGTTTGTAAATTTATCTTGGCAGCAGGGTTGGTGTCACAGATTCTGCTATTTTCTTTGGTCAAGTATCTCTGAAAGCCTAACATTTTGCATTCAAACTGTTATATATACCAGCAAAACCATGTCTTTTAGTTGATGTTTGAGTAGTCTCATCAAAGGATGGGTTTTTAAAAAAGACCAATGAATAAACTTCAGCTTTGATGGGTTCATACTATGATTCTCCATATTTGGAAGAGGCAATGCCTACATACCCTCCAAATTGTCAAAGCAGTCATCCTGTTTATGTGTCTTTCAACATTTCTTTCTTATACAGAAAAGATAAAAACACATTCCATCAAAGCTTTGTACTTTTAAGAACCAGCTTTGCAGGTAGTAGTTCCTGAAAATGGGTGTAACAGCTCCAACATTGGAAAAGGATGGCGTGAAAGAAATAAGTGTTTCTGAATATACCGAGTCAAACTATTTGTGATAGATAGCTCAATTAGTCCTCTCTCCCCCTCACCCCTTACCATCTTTCCTTCTGTACTCCACTGAGCAGGAATTCCAGACCTTATTGTAACTTTATTGAGAGAAAAATATGCACATATTCAGAAATGCCTGAGTATTTTTCCAGGGTTTTGTTTGAGATTTTTGGTGTATGGAAAGAATTAATTTCAGCGAACAAACTGAATATTTACCATAATGAAGATTAACATTTCCAGAGTATGGAACAAATATTCAATTTACTTGGCTAAGTTCCCATGCAGCATCATCTTGGTAGATCAGAACTAATGGATGTCTAATGCCCCCCTGACATTGGCTTAAGGCACTCTACTGCTTATGGAGAGAAAAGTTAGGAAATACGTTTTATTCTATAGTATATGTGCTTTATGGTTTCATACAAATGACAGAAATACCTCACTGCAAGGAATCAAAGTCTTTGCTTTATAATAAACCAGTATGATAAACAGATGTGTTAGGAGTGAGGTGAACAACAGTGTTTTAGGCTCACTTTAAAGTGATTTCCTCTAATTATAGACACTAATTTTGCTTCTAGGTACTCCCCTTGTCTCTTTTAATGCTAATTTGCAACATAATTTTTGAGTCCGGACACCTAACAGTTCTTATGGAAATTCAGTCCATTAAACTCATAAATTACTTCTGACTTTTAGGTATATAGGAGGGAAAAGATTGTTGTTGCCTATCTGGGCAGCATCTGCTGCCTCACTCCTACACAAACTCTGGTGGGATGGGGAGGAAAAATACACTGAAAGGGTGCAGGCAGGTGATAGGGAGGGCTCACTCACTGATTATGGTCACAGGTGCAAAACCAGCCAGTTTGGGAGAAAAAACACATCAATTTGATTAAAAAAAACAACACCAATTTGCCAGTGAAATCATAGTAGAATTATGGAAACTACAACCAGATCTTAAAGACACTTTCCTATCCCCTCCTCTACTTCTTCCTGGGCTCTTCTCTGTTCCCTATTTTCATGGCCTCCTCCCCTTCATCAGTGTGGCAGGGCAGGGAATGTGGTTTGTGGTCATTTTGCTTCATATTTTTTCCTCTTCAGGAGGAAGAATTCTCACAGTCTTTCCCTGCTCCACCATGATATCCACACCCCCTCCCCACCCTTGAACTTCTCAGGCATAAGTCCTTCTCATGAACTGCAGCTCTACACAAGCTTCTCTAGCATAAGACTGCTCCATCAGGTGCAGTCCTCCCATCAATGGATTTCTCCAGCACATCTTTTCCTCAGCGTCACGGCCTTTTCTGGATGCAGCCTTCTGCTCTGGTGTGGGGTCCTCCACAGACTGCTGGTGACCATCTGCTCCATCATTAAAAACCTAACCTCCATGGTTCAATTTGCCGTCTCACCACAGGCTGCAACGTGAATTTCTGCTCCAGTATACTACCCTCCTCCCCACTTTTTCCTCACTGATGTTGGTGTCCTCACAGTTGTTTCTCTCACATACCACTCATCTCCAGAGCATTAGAAGTTTCCCAATAGGTTTTCCGCCTCTTAAATATATTTATTGCAGAGCCAGTGATTGGCTCAGCCTTGCCCAGAATCTCTTTTGACTTGTTACTGGAGCAGCTTCTAGAAGCTGCTCACATGAGCCACCTCATAGCCACCTCCTCCACTACCAAAACCCTACCAGACACAAACCCAAAACAGAGAATAAGCCTTCTACTTTTCTGACCACATTTCTAATAGGTGCACGAATGCACTTACCTAAATAGTTTTGTCTTTTTGAGTGTCACATAATGAAAAGCCTATGTCCTCATTCTGTAAATTGCTGTTAAATAAATTTCATCTATATTGTGTAGCTTGTCGCATTGTCCATGGTTGATGGAACTCAGACTTGGGAAATCAAACTCCTGCAAGATGGGATTATTACTCAATTGTTATCATTGTATCACTGAGAAGCAGCTATCAGAATTTAATTAGTCATAGCAAGTGTATTATGAATCCTGCTACTCAAGGAAGTGATTTTTATTCTTTTCAGTCTTTGGACAGGAACAATCTATTCTCCACACTTGCTTTAAATCAGTTTCAGTCTTTACTACAGAGACAAGGAATTAGTAGGAAAAAAAGAGTTACAGAAAAGTTAGATGGCAGATATATATTTGTCTCACACATATCTAATTGATACTGTGGAAGTAAATTTGTGATTCTATTAACTACGATTAAATATCCAAGGCAATGAAAAACCTATGGAAAGCATTTTTTCCTTTTGGTGGAAAGTGATTTTCCTTTTCTTTCTGATCCACAACAACCTGGTAATATTATTATTTTCCTGAATGTCACATAGATAATAGATATGCTAATTTTCTTAGAAACGCATAAGTAATGCAAAGTGCTTTGGGGAATTTTTGCTATTTTTTTTAGCAGTCTTAAACTACTATATGCTTATGTAAGTAGTTGATCTATGTATAGTTTGGTTCAGAAGGCTGGAATAAGGCCTAATATTTCTGCCTTTAAAAAAGATAGACAGAGGATTATTCTGACTTTGAAGTAAGAGTTATATGTCCATTATGCATAACACTGGTGAAGAATAGGATAGCTGTCAGTCTGGATTAGAATCTAGAGATATTTCTTACAGAGATTTTCACATTAGTGTGTGTGACCTCTGCCAGCTTCTCTTTCTCATTTCTGCTGGATGTCAGTGGGTAGGAGTGAAAGAATGTTTATTCATTTCTCACAGCAATTCTCCCAAACACAGGTCTTCAGGGTTGCATTCCTTTTTAGAGTAACGGTAAAGCTTCAGTAGTTATCTCTCAGCACTTTCAAGCTTTTACACTATTATTTAGTGACATTTTTCTCTTTGTGGTGGAAGGATAAGAGAAAAGGTGACTGTCATGCTGGAAGATATTACTGAAAGGAAACAGAAATTACAAAACTATCATCCACCCTGGTCATCCACCTTGGCAGTTCTGATGACCAAATAAGGGAAAAAGTGTTGATGGAATCAAAACTTCATTTCTAATGGTTTATTGTTTTTGTTTTTTTGTTGTGGTTTTTTTTGTGGTTTTTTGGTTGTTTGGTTGTTTTTTTGTTTGTTGGAGGTGGTGGTTGTTGGATTTTTTGTTTGTTGTTTGTTTTTTGAGTTTGTTTGGTTTGTTTTGATCACAAGTTAAGCCTGTAGGTTTACATTTCTGATCTGCTATTCCTTTTAATGTCATCTATAAAAAAAACAACTGCAGAAGAACATTGTTTTCATCCTGTCCTAGTTAAATGTCTCGGCTTTGACCATATTGCAATTCATAGAACTGCAGGATTTGCTGTTGTTTTGGGTTTTTTTTTGGTAACAGGTGGGGAAATAAAAGAGGTAGTATGAAAGTATTATGTTCCCAAGTATGGAAAATCGTTACAATTTAAGAACTGAAATAATTCTTATACAACATATTTGAAAAATATTTTTGTTTATTTGTTTTCTGTTTGCTTGTCTGTTTGGTAGTTAGTAAGAAAATCAAAGAGAAATATTTGTCTTGAAAATATTTCTTCCACAGTTCTTTGTTGGTTTGTTGTTTTTCTTTCCCCACAACTGCCTCATTCCCTTCCCAATTTATTGTGGGTGGACGTGTGAATTCAAGCATTAATTGAATATGGGAGATTGGGACAACTTTGAATTAGTTGTTCCAGTTTCATTACTGGAACAACTGACTGTGTCAGAACAACACTTCTTTAAAGTGCTCACACTTTATTTGAAGATATTATTTATTAGGAGAAAAATTAATATATGAAGATGTAGAAATTAAGTAGAAACTCATATCTCTTTGGTTTTAAAAGTTCAAGTGATGGATTCTCTTTTCCTCTTAACTTTCTAGCCAGCAACTTTCACTGACATTCTTGATTGCAGTAAGCAATCCTTTGTGTGATTTTGGTGATTCCTTTTTATGTGTTTTTTGGTTTTTTTTTTTTTTTTTACTTTCTAGTCACCTTTAAGGTCTGGGAGTATACCTCTTTTTCCTTTTCTCCTTTTCAGGGGAAGGAGTATGCCTCTTTCTCCTTTTCAGGGCAACCCTTGCAGGTTCACTTCCAGCCTTTTGCAAGCCTTTGTGAGATGAAGGTGAGGAGTTCCTCTCCAAAACAATCTTTCTGCCCTCCAAAAATCTGCTTTTAGCCCCATTAGCAGCAGCAAATGCAAGGTAAATAGCCCTTCCTCTGTAGTTTAGCCATACTTGCAAAATATAGCAATACTTGCAAAATATCTTTCAGATAGTAAGTGGCAAACAAAAAAAAAATGGCAGGTGCTATCCATCACAGTCTTAAACAGAAGCTTCATGGATATTATTTATTTGGCCCAATGGGAAATTATTCAGAATGAACAGCAGATTAGGAACAATATAAACCTGGGTGCTGAGCATGTATAAGAGGTTTTCTTGCTGGATACAAATGCTCAAAAGTGAAGCCAGGTTGGACAGCTAACCAAGGAGTTTGCCACTAGTATTCTACTGCTATGTACATATCACAAGTCTGCATTAGAAAGAGGCTTTTCAGACTCACCAGATTGTAGCTTGTTTTGACAATTGTTCAGTAAAGACAGCTGCAGGCACTGTGCTAGTCCATCAAGAAAACTGGGACTGCATTTTGGAAAAAGCAAAAAAAAGAAGCAGATATTGGACTGTCTATACAAATATGAAGCAGAAGAAATACCCTGAAGATACTCTCGTGATTCACTGGCACAAACACTTTAAATACGGGAGAATAAAGAAGGAGGTTTGTAGTTTCTTTAGGCTTGATTTTAACTACTGTAGTTGCATATGCATTGAAAATAAATGTAAAATAAAAGATTTTGGTAAAAAATACAATTACAGAAACAAGAATTATGGAAGGTAAAATCTCAACAGAGCTTTTCAAAGTTTATTGTGACAGCTAAATAGTTATGAAAGCCTTGCATGTTATCTGTATGTGGGATTAGCTCTAGAAACAATTTTTATATCAGAAATTCTATCTGGCATCCTATGACATGTTCGGTTTTTCTGTTTGAGGATCCATTTCCACAGCAGCCCTACATCTTCAGGTTGTCTTTATGGAATAGCATTTGGATTTTAACATGTTCTTTTGTTATATACCAAAATCATTTTCGTTTAATAACCAGTTTCAAGCATTCTCGTTTTTCTCTTCCCCTCCCTTCTTTTCTGCTTATTGCGTGAAGTTCTTAACTTATAATTTGGTTAGGAAGCGATTTCAGTCATTCTTTTACTTATCTTCTTCTGCTTAGAATCTATTTAAAAAGGTGAAGTATGACTTTTGTCTAATTAGGCAGAAAAATGAGTCAGGTAAAAAGTATTTGGCTAGTGATTTATGCTTTGATGGGGCCTGAGCAGAGTTTGTCCTTTCTCAGAGAAAAATGATGTTTCCCCCACCCAACGCTGTCCAAGTCTCTGAATGAAATAATTTTTGACATCTATTTAATTTTTAATGCAGACCTTATAACTCGTTAATGATAATCAACACAATATGCAAATTTAATATGCTACGATGAGTAGCTTAGTATGCTCTTTTTGTTTTGAAATCTTGGGTAGGCTTTTTGCTTCTTCATTATATAAGAATAGTTTTGAATGGTACTCAGAGCTAAAGTCATGTAAGCAAGGATATTACAGAAAAAACTCAGCAGTGGTTGGTCTCAATAATTTTCATGTTAACAATTTGTTTCATCTATGCATTTATATCCAAATACAGGAGTGTGCAGTTCTTTCAAGTCTCTGCAAGGCTGTTCTTTTGCAACTTCAGGTTCCAAGGCGGTTTCACATGTATCTTTGGGGGTAATGTTTACTCTTTCATAAAGAAGTGTTCTGAAGTTGCATAACAGAGATCACTCAAAACACATTTTTTACTCCAGAATTGTGTCTGTTGTTACTGGCCTTTATCCACACTATTCAACAGACTTAGTAACATAAAAGAAAAGATAGAAATTTGATTTATAGTTACTGTCTTGCCTTTCCTGTGGTTTTTTTCACATTCTGAAGATATATGAAGAAATTCAAGACATACAAGCTTTTCCATGAGAATAAAGGATGTTTAAGGAGGTATTTCGCTGAGGTTATTGCCCTGTGAAAAGAGTACCTCAATTTACTGTTCAAGTGCCTCCATTCACTGGAAAATATATTTTAAGCCTGTTCTTATAAGTTTCTCTGGTACAAATATCAAGTGAATCTTTAAGCAAGAGAAGATGAAAAGGTCGAACCTTGAACATAAGACTTTGTTATGACTATATGTTATTACAATGAAGTACATAACTTTTATACTCTAGTAGACAAAGAAAGCTGGTATGCTATTCTGTGGTTACACATTAAGTGCAACATAGTGGTTTGTTGTCTTTTTGCAATATGAAGAAAAATCTTATTCTTTCTGTGCAACTTAAGTACTTTTTTTACTACTAGTATACATAATATAATATAATATGAAAAGATAGCAAGGAATACCTTGGATTTTGACTACATTTCCTATGTTCTTGCTTTCTGAGGTAGAGGTTATTCTGCGTGCTATAGGACTGCAAAGTAAGTGGTAGTACAATGAGTTTCAAATCCATCCTAAGAGTATTTAAGCCACTACGTTGTTAGCTTACTTTAAGTCGAATGTCATTGAATTATTATTTATTAAATATTCTAATCCTAAGTACTCATACATCCTAAACATTAGGAAGGAATTTTGAATGAAGTACATCCGTGTCAGACAGTACACAGGTGAACCTGAGTGACCAGTTTCCTATATGGAATTGCTATAACTAGCACACTTCATATATAAGTTCATATAATCTACTTTAGTCTCAGAAAGATGTGTACACTCTCAAAAGGGTGAAAATCTCACCACGGAATGGTGAGTCATCAAAAGTTACATACCTCTAATTCTTTAATTTAAGTAACGCTTGAATTCTGTCCAGTCCTGGTGTTTTTCCAGCTATGTCTGACTGCAGCTTTTCTAATTGCTTATACAGTTTCTGTAGTCCAGAGATATATTTCATGCCTTTCTCATAGCTCAGAAAAGCTTAAATAGATTTCTTGTAGATGATAATCATATGTGTTTGTGTATATATACACACAGATATATACACACAGATATATATATACATATCACAGGATCACAGGAGATTAGGGGTTTGAAGGGACCCAAGGAGATCATCAAGTCCAACCCCCCTGCCAGAGCAGGACCACACAATCTAGCACAGGTCACAGAGAAACACATCCAGACAGGCCTTGAAAGTCTTCAGGGAAGGAGACTCCACAACCTCTCTGGGGAGCCTGTTCCAGTGCTCTGTGACCCTTACAGTAAAGAAGTTCCCCCTTGTGTTGAGGTGTTCCCCTCTTTCGCTTCAACTTACACCTATTGCTCCTTGTCCTATCAGAGGGAGCAAGTGAGAAGAGCCTGCCCCTCTCCTCCTGACCAGCCCTCAGACGTTTATAAACATTTATTACATACCCTTTCAGTCTTCTCTTCTCCACACTAATAAGTCTCAGGACCCTCAGCCTCATAAGGCATGCCCTCCCATCCCATAATCATCCTCATAGCCCTCTGCTGGACCCTCTCCACATATATATATACACATATATATACACACACATACACACTTTTATATATGTGTATATATAAAAACACAAAACTTCACAAAGACAACTAGAGTGGGTGTCTGAGAATTTTTTAACATTTCTATAATTTTATAGCCAATTTATGGGCTTACTTCTGATAGAAATGTGTTTGACATTGCTCACAGTAGTTGTATCTTTCCTTAAAGTACCATGTAATGTGGTTTATTTGCTTACATATCAAAAGAAACCATTTGTCTTGTGTTCTTTTATCAATTTGTTCATGGGAAGACTCCAGAGGAAGAACTCTTTCTGTTTTTTAAAAAATAACGTAACAATAATGAAGCTTCAGTACTGTCTGTTGGAGAGAACAAGTTCTTCTGAATTATACTGGCCTGTAATGATATGTTTCTGTTGTCATGGAAATGGGGATTGTTTTTCCCCCAGAATTATTTGTTGTACTTCTGCTTTTTATACTCCTCCCTTCAAAAGTTTTGTTTTGTACTGGCAGTGTTGTGCTTCATGAACGAGCAGCCTTTACTACTTCTATGTCCATTAGAATTTGATGGCTAAAAGACTGAGGAAGAAAAAAATGTTGGCAGATATACATAGAATGCACTTCACTATAAAAAATAGTCTTGGTATGACAGGAAAAAGGCATAGTTGTACTAAAGCATATATTAAACTTAAAAATTGCATTCAGACAAATAATTGATATTGTTAGCCCTTGCTTTTTCATATACACGTAAACTGCAGAATTAAGTTACTGATGAAGGCCGTGAAAGTGGTCCAATTCTTATTGTGCCTATTCTTTGTCATTGACTTGCTGCTAAGAAAGGTTTTGAGCTTAAAGGTAGTTTCAGGTCGTTTACGTTATTTCATGCTTGATTTTTCTTTATCTTCATAGGAAAAAATTACTCCAGCAGATATCTGGTTAAATGCTGTTTAGTGAATAATTAGAAAGCGAGAATAATGGGTTAATCCTATGTCACCTCTGATGCTGGGACCCTTGGGGACAGACCACTTTAAGATATCCATGACATTATACGGAATTTTTGTCAATGCTGACGTTCAACTACCTCATCACCTGCCATGCGTTTATAGTCTTCTTCCACATCATTACATTTGGCATAGATTTTTTTCCTCACAGTAAAACCATTAATTTGTCATGTTAAATGTCAGGGAAAGATAGACTTTTACATCAGACAGCTTCCTGTAACAGCTGTACATCCTGCCAGCTAACGTAACACGACATAGAGTGGAGTCATACAACAACCAGTGAGGCTAACATATGGGTACCTGCTAGGGAAACTTGGTGGGGTCAGTTTATACCTCAAGATCACTAATCCCCACTGTATTCACCCTTGGTTCCCACTGCAACTGGTTTTCTGTTTGTATATGTTCAATTAAGCTGAAGCATTCTAAGCATGAGAATGCTATTCTAGAGTATAGGGTGCAGTTCCTCCCTTGTTAAAACACTGGGTTTTAAATAGATGCAGAGAAGGCTTAGAGGTGTCTGATGTCTAAACCACAAATTAATTTACTTCTGGTAGAGAAAAGGTGAGAATTCGTGAAATGTGATTTGGTTTGCTGTGTTGTAATCAACAGCTTTTACTCTCTTTGTGAGGTTTTGTTTTGTGTTATGTGAAAACTGATCTGCAATCCATTTATGTGATTTAGTTTTCCAGATTAGGAAGATCCTCTATTCATTACGAGATTACAGTTAGAGTTTGTAAAGCAATCTTAACTTGGATACCACTAAATGTGCCACTTAAAAAAAAAGGAAGAAAAAGTCTCATTAATCTTTATTTCCCTCAACTTGTCCTGTTATAATGTTGCTGTGTAGTAAGGATATTCTCTGCTACTTTTATCCTTTCAAAGGCTCTGTGTATGTAACAGAGATAAAAAAGGGATTATGGGATCCAGGGAGTTTGCTAAACCAGCATCATTAAACCAGTGCTCATGGAAGATATTTATAAACTGTTCTTTTCTAGCCTGTAATTGAGCAGTCAATTTAAGTTATGGTTTTGAAACCTTTTTCCTTGATTTTCTAGGAATGATACTGGGCCATGATGAGGGATGCAGTGTAGCACTTAGTATATGTTCTGTTAGGCCATGATTTATGTGCCTTTTGCTGTTGGTCCTGTTTATTGCAGGAAGGTCTCATTTGTTGAGACTTTTACAACTGAAGAAAACTGCATAGTTCTATAGATATATATGCAGTTTTTATGTATATGTCTACGTATGTATATATGTACACACATATATAAAGCACACATGCATATATGAAGGTACACTTCATCTCTAGAACTACTCTCTTCTCTTAAAGAATGAGAAGTATGCACTCTTTTCCCTTTTTTTCTTTTCTTTCCAAAAAGGTTGTTTTGTTTTTGCTTTTTGTTATGACAGTTACTCTAAGAGAATGACAGTGCTGCCTGTTCTTGTTTCTCCTTACATTTGTTGCATGTAAGCCATTTGAGACAGTGATGCATTGCTTATTAGGAGATATACTAAGGAGTAAACATTTTGCTGGTAAAGTTTTATAAGCACATTTTCGTGTCCATTATTTTACAAATTGAATGTTTGTGACCTCTCCAGTTTTAACAAATGAACACAGGCAACTAAACTCGACCTTAAAATTAAGCATCTATGATGTTGTCAGCTTCACAGTCTCTATAAGCCTTCAGCTTCCTGTGTAAGTGGAAGGACTCACCTAGCAGCCCTTTTTTTATTTCTCTTTTCCACTCTACTGCAAATCTCCTTTTTTTTTTTTTTTTCCTTGTTTTTTCTTTCTTATTATCTTCAGAACTTGAACAAAATGGAAGCAGAAAAATCCACTAGTGACAAATATGTACCTGGCATCTACACAACAAATCAACTGTAGCTGCTTCCTTACCAGACCATGAAGTAGAGTCTGCAATCAGACATCAGAACTCTGGACATATTTGCTGCTGTTGCAAATACATTTTATTTGTCCATTATTTTTTATTTTATTTTTTCCCCTAATTTTGAGTATTCCATGAAGCTCAGCTGGATCTTCTGTAATGTTCTACCTTAGCTCACATGAAAATTCTCTGATGTAAAATTACTTCCTCAACACCCTGCCTGTATCTATCATGGATTTTAATGATGTGTGGATGGTCTTAGATACAGCATTTTTATAAAGGTTTCCATGAGGTTAATGAGAAGCCATAATGTGCTGTTCTTCTCATGAGAAAAATCACTGCTGCACATCAGTCTCAGAATTTATTGTATTCTTCTTTTGAAATATATTTAGTACTATATTAATTTGGGTTTTTGTTGCTTTTTTTTAGAACAATCTGAACATTTTCTATATCTGTGTTTTCTGAGTTTCTGTTGAGAGTAAATAACATCTATGTAATTATCTATGTTAGATAATTAGGGACAGACTCTTCTCACTTGCTCCCTCTGATAGGACAAGGAGCAATGGGTGTAAGTTGCAGCAAAAGAGGTTCCACCTCAACACAAGGGGGAACTTGTTTACTGTAAGGGTCACAGAGCACTGGAACAGTCTCCTTCCCTAAAGACTTTCAAGGCCTGTCTGGATGCATTCCTCTGTGATCTGTGTTAGATAGTATTGTCCTGCTCTGACAGGGGGGTTGGACTTGATGATCTCGTTGAGTTCCTTCCAACCCCTAGTATCCTGTGATCCTGTGATTCATAGAGTTATATTTTGTATTAATTTTATTTCACATGACTTTATACTCCATAGTGTGGAAAGCCAAGCATTAGGAATTACTAGTTCTGATTGTTGTTCTTATGTCTTGTGATGTCCAAAAGTCATAACTGCAAGACTGTTCTGTGTCAGTATGTGAACAAAGACAATATCTGAACTACAACTTGTAGAATAATGGAAAGAAATTTTAGATTAACAGACTTGGGTATTGCAGGTAGTCTACTGTGAAGCTTAGTGTTCTGTAGTTTGTGTGCTATACATGTGCAGTACCCTGGCTTGCTCTTCTGTGCTGTGATGGAAAGCAGCTCTGTGGAAAAAGACCAGGGAGAGTTCTGGTGGAGAACAGATGACTGTGAGCCAGCAATGTGCCCTAGAAGCCAAAAAGGCCAATAAATATCCTCAGGTGCATGAAGAAGAGTATGGCAAGCAGGCCAAGGGAGGGTCTGCTCCTTCTCTACTCTTCTTGAGCGGGTACAGCAAAAGGCTACAAAGATGACTATGAGACTAGAACTAGCCTTATGAAGAAAGGCCGAGGGACTTGGAGTTTTTTAGCTTGGAGAAGACTGAGGGGGATCTTATCAGTGCTTATAAATGCTTAAAGGGTGAGTGTCAGGAGTATGGGGCTAGTATTTTTTCAGTGGTGCGCAGTGGCAGGACAAGAGAAAACAGGCACAAACCTGAACACAGGAAGTTTTATTTAAACATGAGAGGGAGCTTCTTTATGTTGAGGTGGTGTAGCACTGAAACAGGCTGCCCTGGGAGGTGCTGAGGTCTCCATATCTGGAGACATACAAAGCCTACTTGGATGCTCTCCTGTGCAGCCTGTTCTGTGTGAACTTTCTCTGTCAAGGCAGGTTAGACTAGTTGACCTCCAGAGGTCCCTTCCAACCCCTATCATTCTGTGATTTGAATGAACACTTTGGTGTTCAAAGACCACAGAAGTCAAGGGAATCTTAGAGCACATTAAGATATGAAATCTCTCAGCAAATATAATTACAACTTTAATTGATTAAAAAACCAGAAGGGACTAGTGTGGTCAACTAGTCCAAACCCCTGCACAGCTCAGAAATTAATCAGAGAATTCCTATGACCTAATTAAAGTATAACTAGGATAATATCAGATCGTGATTTAGTTTGTGTGTATGTGTTCAGGAATCCAGTCTTGCAGACTTTCTCTAGTGTTTTGAAGACAAACTTCAATATGTAATTTCTGTCATGAATTTATCTAGTTTCAAATTCCAGCAATATTAACTTCACTTGAACAGCTTTCGATTAGATTTGGTTTTGTTGTTTGAGGGTTTTTTGTTTGTTTGTTTGTTTGTTTTTCCTGATGTGATGTAATGTAGATGCTCTTTAAGCTTTTGTAAAATTTACCTGATTAACTATTTGTTTTTATTAAATTCAAAGGATGTTTTCCTTAACCATGTCTATGGTAATTTTCTGAAGTACCCCCAATTTCCCAAAAAGGTTAATATTTTGAGCATGATAATGTTGCTAGCAGTTATTAGTACAGAACAAAATGAGGCTGTATGCAAAGAGATCTCCTTCACACTCTCCTTCTCAATAAAATCTCTTTTGGTAGAAATGTGAGATTACAGAAGCATGTAGAAAGAAGTGAGAATAAATTAAAGTCTTTGTATAAGAGTATCCTTAGAATCATAGCTGGCAGCTCGTGGCTTGGACAGATTCACTCTGATATGGGTCAAGAACTGGCTGGAAGGCCAGGCTGACAGAGTGGTGGTGACTGGTGCCACATCCAGTTGGCAGTCAGTCACTAGTGATGTCCCCCAAGGATCAGTGCTGGGCCCAGTCCTGTTCAATATCTTTATTGATGATCTGGATGAGGGGATTGAGTCCAGCATCATTAAGTTTGCAGATGACACCAAGCTAGGAGCTGGTGTTGATCTGTTGGAAGGTAGGAGAGCCCTGCAGGGAGACCTAGACAGGCTGGATGGGTGGGCAGAAGCCAATGGGATGAGATTTAACAAGGCCAATTGCAGGGTTCTGCACTTTGCCCACAACAACCCCAAGCAGCGCTACAGGCTGGGGACAGAGTGGCTGGAGAGCAGCCAGGAGGAAAAGGACCTAAGGGTACTGGTAGACAGTAGGCTGAACATGAGCCAGCAGTGTGCCCAGGTTACTATTTAATGAGCAATAATTAATATAATTAGTCCAAATACAGCAATAGACTCACTTGTGAAGGGCTATTCTGAAGTGTCCTTAAGTTATATGACTATCTTGCTATTTATTTGATAACATCCTATTTTAAGCTGGTATTTTTTCCTATAGAAGAATGTAATTCCCTCAAAGATTTTTTTTAGGGAAGTAGTATTATAACTATACACAAACCTTTCACTGGGGTGAGCAACAATATTCTATAGCTTTTACATTTCACTTCTGCTTCCTTCCTTCCTCTTTCAGCATTCCATTTCCATGCTAATTCTGATTTTTTTTTTCATGTCATTAAGCATTTCTACTCGACCTGAACACTTGTGTGAGTGTCTAGAATGATTTGAACTCTGGGATAGACCATGTGTTGTTTGTTTATTTTGATAAGTATCTCATGAAGCTATCAATTAGAATTACATATCTAAAATTAGATACTTTTTAGAAGCCATAAAGCTTCTCAATACTTCCTCTAATCTTACTCTGTTGGGCTGTTCCAAAGATGAAATATCTTGTGCCTTTATTAAATAGTTATTTTTCTACTTTTACTGTGAGATAGAAATGTTAATTGTGGAGCCTCTGTCAGATTTGATGATGCAACTTTAAGTTTATTGAGAGCCTTTCACATACTTCCATAATCTGCAGTCTAGTTTTTATAAAATGATTACTATATGTGCACCTAGGTTAGTGTTTTGGTGAGTTCAGGAGTGAACTTTTAAAGTGAATGGTCCAGTTTTCCCCACCTGCTGTACTTTGGTTTGCATCACAGAACATAAGCTGGTTTTTATACAGTGAAACCAGAACATGCTTTCCAGGCATGTACCTTACTTCACCCCAATCCCTAAAGGGAAGTTGGTCCATGGGACTTGACTGACATCAGTCCAAAATTAATTCCCTTGAAACACAAATAGCAGGTATTGCTTCACTTCCCAGATCCATCACTTGTTCATGCAGTCATAGGGAAAGCATTGCAATGTAGCTGACATAATTTGAGCTGGCTTTTGATTTTTCTTGTTCAAGTATTGAGATAGTAATATTAACAATGTAAATAACATCGTACCTTTAAACTATGTTTTCATGTGTTGATCGGGACATTATTGAACTACAACATTGTCATTATTATGTAATTGAAAATCAATAGGATTGAAGGATGGAGTCATAAACTGATTTGAAGGCCATACAAAAATGGGAGCAAAAGTCAGGTGTCTTGTCATGCCGCTTGAAGCTGTAAGTGCTCAACTAAATCTCATAATGTCATAATGGATACCAGGGGATCTGTTAATGTCATCATCTTCCAATTATTCTCTTGATTAACTATTTATTTAGTCTCATTATACAATTGGTTGTTCTGCCTTGCCTTGCCATTTACAATTGGCATGGCTGTCCAATGATCACTTGCACCAATAATTTCATTTTGCATTAAGAGGGAATTTTAGACAGCAGATGCTGTAGAGTAAGTAGGAATGTAGTTCCCACTTGGGTATTTCTAGGTATGACATTAAAGTAGCTTGTATATCAGTGGTGGTAAACATATTTCACTGTTTGCTGAATGAATAAAGAAAGCCTCTGTGGTTGCTGCTTAGAAAATCACATAAAGTTGTGATTTTTTGGTTTTGTTTGCTCCTCTTCATCACATTTGCAGAGCTTTTCTGTTGTTTGATTTTAGGATTAACACCTATTCCTAATTTCATCTTGAAAAGTCCTTGGAACAGGTTTTAAAGAAATATCTAGGAGGCAGATTTTTGTTTCAACGTTAATATGTTGATAAAATATAGGTAAATATGAAGGAAACTGCCATAAAATCTCTTCACAATCTTTCTCTCGCACACAAGCAGTGAATGGATGGCTAGTTAATAGCACCTGAAACTGATTGGAGTCCTCTTGAGAAGGAGCTTTGGCACCTGTGTAGTTTGGTGGTTTAGCAGACGGAGCTGCTGTAGTATCTTTCTGACAATGATACCTGCAAAGAAAAATAGATTGCTGCGAGGGGCTGGGGGAAAGCTGAAAGACATTGTTTGGTAATGCTACTCGTTGCTTCACCAGGTACTGTGATTTCATCTTAATCTCTAACATATGAGTGTAGGCTTCTTAGGAAGTTAAAATTCTGTCTTGTGTGTGAGCTTAATGTGAAAGTGACCATAGTGGGTGTTACAGAAAGGATTCACTAGGCCCAGGTTTGTGTCCAAAAGCAGATTATCTTAGAATCAAAGCCGTATTTTTTTCCCCACAGAATATTCCTCTATTCTCTAATAATTTGCATCTCTTGAATCTCCTGATTTGTGTCCATGAATCATTGTGATTCAGATTCTCCCTACTTTTTTGGTTTTTCACCCTTTTTGAAGAACCTGCTGCAACAAGTTCTCTAGCTTAACTACATGTTGTGCAATATGCCTTTGTTTTCTTCAGAGCCTGCTTTCTTTGCAGCCTTCTCCCTTTATGGAACAAGTTGTTTCTTATTCAGTTTCTCTGTGTCGCTCATGATGGTACAGTTATATATTTTTAGGGTTCTTTTAAGTAGTGGGGTTTTTTTTGGTTGTTTTTTTTTTTTTTATTTGAGACAAAGTTTGTATGTTTGTTTTAAAGAACAAAGTAACTTAGTTACATAAACAACTTATGGATTCCTCTGTTGCAAATATCAGTGTTAAAGAAGTTAGGTATCTCAAATGTTTGCTGCTTTCGAGGAACAAAGCTACAAAACAATAGTCACCTTAAGTCAAATATTCATTAGACACTTTTAAAAAAATGATGAGTTATTAATGCTCCTGTAAGAAAATAGTTTGAAAGGAAAGTATAGCAGGGGAGACTTACAGGAGATCTCTTTGAGAGGAAATATGCCTTTTAAAAAAAGCTGTCTAAGAATCACTTCTTCAGTTAGAAGAAACCTACATGCTATGACATTGCAGCACTTCATGCATGTAGTTAGTCCCAGTGTGTTGATTTTGAAAAGATGAATTACAACTGATTATTGTTCTTCAAGTATTCCAGAAAAAATAAACCCTGAACTCTGGAAAGGTGAATTAAAAATGAAA